>JBBNAA010000018.1:600000-1068414 GCA_037974945.1 Mucor circinelloides
ATCATTATCATCATTAGCCACTTTCTCATCATCTGCATCTCATTTCTAACTTATTATCTAATGCTTATATTTTTATTTTCATTGTATCAACCTAATAATAAATCAACAAAAAAGTGATTCTTATCACTTTGTATCAACTAGAAATCCACGTTCTGGCAAGTTCTTTCAAATTTACTTTTGAATGCTCAGAGGATCGCTCAAAACTTCATTAGATCAGACTAGATCAAATATGCACAAGCACCCAGCTACTGGATATGATGTCATGCAAAAGGTATGGCAGCTAACTTCTTCTAGCATGGGGCTCTCTTGCAAAAAGAACGTACTATATGCATTTCTGGGCAAATCCATTTGCGAAATGTAATTCGAAATGGATCTATACCAACCCAAAGTCAGAATGAAATTTGGCATAAACTGTGCAACTCATGTTCAAGATGCGCAGTGCTGTGATGATATTTGTTGAGAACAATCAGCTCCAGTTCAATCTAATGGAAAACCTTTTCTTCTCTGTTGCACAACTGTGTTGAAAAATTTTTTATGTGGGTCTCGGATCGTATGTTAGTTCGATGGAATGTTACATCAACTATAGAGCACCTATTTGATCATTGTTTTCTTAAAAAAACAGTATACCAATAATCCTTAAGGTTCAAAGTTTTGTATAATCTAATTTGATCTATGCTTTGCCTCACTTTACGCAAGCAATCCTGTACATCTCTCGTCTTTGTGTCGCGTAAGTTACAAACATGTCCAATTAGATTAGACCATATATGGACAAAAGGTAACTTGAAAAAAAGGCTTTGGGGTCCGCATTCGGTGTTATTCTCTCAGTGGGAATCCATTGGAAGAAAAGGAAAATGCATTCTCAAATGAGCTGCTTTGTAAACTGGCAAGTTTGGAAGATGTGTCATCGAAATTTATCAAATAACCTTGAACAAACGCGCTTTCTTTACGAAATTTAGCATTGTATATCGACTAAATCAACTGATCCTTTGCACAGAAAGCAGTTAGTGTTCTATCATAAGCCACTAATAGAAGTTTTGCAGCTTTCCTTTATAGTAAAACGTCCAATCAATGTATGTAACTGTGACCATCCGGTGTAGGTGGCTTTGAGCTGCGTAACAAAAATTTTTTTGTAGTATTTAAAAACAGGAAGCCAGAAAAACTTTCTTGCTTTTTTTTTTTCCTTCTATCAATTTACAAGTTTAATCAGTGCGTATAATGCTATGTTTTGTTTTTATCATTAGAATTTGCTTCTAACATATCTTTCTTACATAGCAATGGGTAAAGAGAAGACTCACGTTAACGTCGTCGTCATCGGTCACGTCGATTCCGTAAGTAAAAGTTTTAAGATGTTGATCTTGGTTTCTTGCATTTTCCCTTGGGGAAATGAAAGGTTGCCAATGATGCTTGTTGGAGTTACGTGTATATTAACTTGATTTTGTTCGTCATCAGGGTAAATCTACTACTACTGGTCACTTGATTTACAAGTGTGGTGGTATTGATAAGCGTACCATCGAAAAGTTCGAGAAGGAAGCCGCTGAACTCGGTAAGGGTTCTTTCAAGTACGCTTGGGTCCTTGATAAACTTAAGGCTGAACGTGAGCGTGGTATCACTATTGATATTGCTCTCTGGAAGTTCGAGACCCCCAAGTACAACGTCACCGTTATTGATGCTCCCGGCCATCGTGATTTCATCAAGAACATGATTACTGGTACTTCTCAAGCCGATTGTGCTATTCTTATCATTGCTGGTGGTACTGGTGAATTCGAAGCTGGTATCTCCAAGGATGGTCAAACCCGTGAGCACGCCCTTCTTGCTTTCACCTTGGGTGTCCGTCAATTGATTGTTGCTATCAACAAGATGGATACCACCAAGTGGTCTCAAGATCGTTACAACGAAATTGTCAAGGAAGTTTCCGGTTTCATCAAGAAGATCGGTTTCAACCCCAAGTCCGTTCCTTTCGTTCCCATTTCTGGCTGGCACGGTGATAACATGTTGGATGAATCCACCAACATGCCCTGGTTCAAGGGATGGAACAAGGAGACCAAGGCCGGTTCCAAGACTGGTAAGACTCTCCTCGAAGCCATCGATGCCATTGAGCCCCCTGTCCGTCCTTCTGACAAGCCTCTCCGTCTTCCTCTTCAAGATGTCTACAAGATTGGTGGTATTGGTACAGTTCCCGTCGGTCGTGTTGAAACTGGTACTATCAAGGCTGGTATGGTTGTCAACTTCGCTCCCGCTGCTGTCACCACTGAAGTCAAGTCCGTTGAAATGCATCACGAAACCCTCTCTGAAGGTCTCCCCGGTGACAACGTTGGTTTCAACGTCAAGAACGTCTCCGTCAAGGATATCCGTCGTGGTAACGTCTGTTCCGACTCCAAGAACGATCCCGCTAAGGAATCTGCCTCTTTCACCGCTCAAGTTATTATCTTGAACCACCCCGGTCAAATCTCTGCTGGTTACGCACCAGTTCTCGATTGTCACACTGCTCACATCGCCTGTAAGTTCTCTGAACTCATTGAGAAGATTGATCGTCGTTCCGGTAAGTACCTGCATCTGTCAAAATTGAAGGTCCGCCATTATTGCATAAGATGGGTTGAAATTTTTGTTTGCCTGATCTATAATGATGATTGCTCCTTCGATTCTTGGCATATTCTAATGATTTGAATTGTGTTGCTAACGTCGCATTTGCTTTTTTTGCTCGTAGGTAAGAAGATGGAGGATGCCCCCAAGGTAATTATTACGATTATGGGACAATTGAAGTAGAATACTAACAGTTATTGCTAATAGTTCGTCAAGTCTGGTGATTCCGCTATCGTCAAGATGGTTCCCTCCAAGCCCATGTGTGTCGAAGCTTATACTGACTATCCTCCTCTTGGTCGTTTCGCTGTCCGTGATATGCGTCAAACTGTCGCTGTCGGTGTCATCAAGGCCGTTGAGAAGGTTGACAAGGCTGGTAAGGTCACCAAGGCCGCCGCCAAGGCTTCCAAGAAATAAATTGCTACCTGCTAGTTTTTTCTTTCCCATTGCTGTCAATATATAGTAAAAGCCCTTGTATAAAGTGTGCTTTTGGATTTAAATTATTCAAAATAAATCAAAAATCCTTAAAAAAAATAACATATTACGTTTGTTTTCCTTAATTGTGTATTCAAAAATGTTGTGCGATATATACATTAGCGCCATGGTTATTGAATTTAGATGATATTGATACTCTTATCAGCGTTGATAATCCTTGCTATACAGATATAAGACCAGGTGCTTCTGTTCTGTCTTTTTTATAATAAACTCAAGTAAAACATCGATCCATTTTACTTGGGCATCTAGATAATTCGGTAAAATTTTTTTACTAGACTGAGGACACCCAAAATGTAGCATCCGATGAAGACTCTTTTAATGAGTATGATATAAGCTACATAGAATAACACAAAAAAGACATAGAAATCAAACAGTTTACTCCAATTTTTAATTCCTTTTTGCTTTGATCTATTCCATCTACCTAAAGTCATCATGATTTTATGGACCATACCATGACCTGAGGTTTCGATTGAGTTTCCGCGAATTTCGAACCATCATACGATGCATTGAAACCTCAGTGGCTTCAATCTGATCATAAGGTGTGTAAAACAGAGAAAAAGTTTTTCATTATAAATAGAGCCACTTGCCCTCTCTGGAACACTTTGATTTATCTATACCGTTCCTTACAATATAAATTCCAGTCATCATTATGCTCGATACATCAAAGATCAATTATCAATACCTTGAAGATGCGCTTCTCAACACCTCTGGAAAGGTTCCTCTTGCTGAGCGTTTCCGTGCTCTTTTCACTTTGAAGAACATTGGTGATGATAAATCAATTGATATTGCTGCCAAAGGTAAGTTGTTGAGGATATATGCAATTGCATATTGCGTAACTCGATCAAAAATGCATGTAACTAACAGATATTCTTAATATTTGTAGCCTTTACTGATGACTCTGATCTTTTAAAGCACGAAGTTGCCTATTGTATTGGTCAAACCGGTAACCGTCATGCTAATGCTATCCTTGAAAGCGTTCTCGAAGATGAGAACCAACATGTCATGGTCCGTCACGAAGCTGCTGAGGCTATGGGCGCTCTTGGTTTCACCGATTTCCTTCCTATTCTCAACAAATACGTCAAGGATCAAGATAAGGCTATTGTAGATACTTGTGAGCTCGCTATTGACAGAATCAACTATGTTAACGACCCTGCCAACAAAAAGGAGATCCACGATAGTGCCTATTCTTCAGTTGATCCTGCTCCCCCATCCAAAGAAACCAAGGATGTCAAGGTTCTCATGCAAGAATTGATTGATCCTAAGCTTGCTCTTTTCAAGAGATACAGAGCCATGTTTGCTCTTCGTGAAATTGGTACTGATGAAGCTGTCCTTGCTCTCTGTGAAGGTTTAAAGGATACTTCTTCTGCTCTTTTCCGTCATGAAGTCTGCTATGTTCTCGGTCAATTGCAAAACCCTGCCTCTGTTCCTGCTCTTTGTGAATCTCTCAAGAACAAGAGCGAAGTTCACATGGTCCGTCATGAAGCTGCTGAGGCTCTTGGTTCTGTCGCTAGCCCTGAAGTGTTTGAAATTTTGAATGAGTACAAGAACGACCCTGAGCAAGTTGTCGCTGAATCTTGTATTGTTGCCCTCGATATGTTTGAATATGAGAACAGCGATGCCTTCCAATATGCTGATGGTCTTGAGAAGCAAAACATGCATTCTCTTAAGCTTGCCACTGGCAACTAAATATATTTGTAAATATATTACAAGACTGTATAGACTAATAGACATTTAGCTACCAAACAATTCATTTTTTTGCATACATAATACATAAATTTTTGTCATTTACCACTTGAAATGTTAAAGTTTGGTTACTTTTGATGTTATCCATATACTAGAGTAAATTGCGTCAAATAGACTCAAAGACAGCGCCCTCAAAGTAATATGCTTAGCCAAAAAATGCATTCAGGAGCATATAAATCTTATAAAGGCACTTTGATAGCATGTCAATTGGTAGCACCTTAAGCGCTATCAAGTACTTGAGAGAATGACTGTATGTACCATCGTTTATTATGGACAAAATAGCGATTTAAGCGTTCAGATATGCAATTACACTGTATATTAAGTACAAAGGCCGCGCTAAAACCTGGATAAATTCGCTTGCAACTGTGGAAATGACTCTTCTACGACGATCTAAGTTTAAAGCAATGGGGACAGTAAACATACAGGCAGACAGCATACTTACATTAACGCATATTACTCAATAGTATACTAAATTACAGCCAAATTTGAATGTGTTTGATGAGTAATTTCTCGAGTTAGAAGCTGTTTTAGACGTCTAGAATAGCACCGAACAATTGCTTTCAACTAATAGCTACTTTCTGATGCATTTTCTCAATTTTTTTGGGACAAAAAAAAACATCAGTGAAAGCCGACCCAAACCATGAGCTACCCCTTTACAGAAACATCAAAAATCAGTTGATTGCGTTTTTGACCCCAAAAATGAAGACTTTTATTATGGCGCATATAAGCTCAAATTGATGCTGGTGATCCCGGGCAGCATCTAAAACGCTTTTTGTGAGACCTTTGTATGCGATATCACGACATTTTGGCAATAAATCACTTTTTATATTTTTGAGAATTACTCAGTACTTTCATTCAAAGTGTTTAATGTAAATAACACCATTAGATGCGTCGTCAAAAGTTACTTCTAAATGTATTAGAAAGTAGGGAAGAAAAATTGTGGTTTATATAGTTGGAATCGCCAAAAACGATGAAATCAAAGTTTTTTGTGGCGAGTCGAATCGATTATGGGTTTTTGAGAAACATAAGTTAGAACTCCGGTATCACTGCAACAGATTCTATTCATGGAAGCACTTGATATTTTTGATAGCTAATCCTGCACGGATGCCACATGGTGCCTATTATATATAAGTACTACTGCAAATAAACCTAGTAAAACAACGCAAGCACTGATTGATGATCATTATTGGCCCGATGCATTGTCCAAAATTGTAGCCGTTCCTTGATGGTTGACAAGCTTTCGCCAACTGTATAAAAATCCTTTCAGTTATGAAAAGATAACATTGACTAACCATAGATCGTATAATGTGTATGAATAGTGAACAGTTGTATAAAAAGTAATAGCCAGTAATGCAAATTGGGATATCTCATTGTGTGGCCAGAATTAGTGTGCAGGAAATAGTTCTCGATTGTGCAAACAGCAACACCCTATCTATACTTACGAGTGTCGGCACTTGCTTGATCAGCAGTGATAAGTGACCAATCTACACGCTCGATAGCCGTATGACTGTTGCTGCAATCTAGTGCAACTCAACTGACATTGCTATGGCTGATTCAGCCTCCAAAATTCTTTCCCAAGCGCATATAAAGCATCAACATCTCATTATTCGGTCTATAGCAACACTGCATTGCTTTCATCATTCATATTAGAGAAATATATTTTTTCATTGAGGTAAGGTAAAGCACAGCAGGCACTTTACAGATAGCATTAGATTTATGGCCTAGTGTAACACCCTTTGAAGTTTCTACTACAAGATTGAACCAGAAGGTTTTACCCTTTTCAGCTTTGGCAATTCTCGATCTGTACATTAAGCCAAAAACCCGCATGTAAATGTAGTTATCTGTTATATTTCCTCAACTTTCTAAAGGTCAATTAGGCCATAAGATACCTTGATTGTGTCTGCGTTCACGTCATGCTCAGATTTCGTTTTTCGTATGGATAGAATTGCACGCTTTTCACAAATTTAAGCTTTCCGCTCAAAAATGAGGCGTCTTCATTATGAGTCAGCTTTTGGAATTCCGTGTTCCTGTATTCCCATACTTTCATGTCATTGTATGGTATAAATGTAATTGTCTGTCGATGCTTTTTTCAGCGAACTAAATACTCTTATATCATGGTTGCAACTTTACCTGAATTTTACGTACGCAAGGTCACTTTGGACGACTTGAAATATGCTCAACAAGCAACTGATCTATTCAACACAGCCTATGGAGCCAACAACAGTATGCATATGGCATTATACATCGTATATTAGACTTTTTCTAATCTTACCGGTGATTTCTATCATTTAGATGGATGGGCATCCGTAAAGAAGACAGTAAGAGGTTACTACACAACAAGACAAGATATAGAAAACTACATACGGGAGAGTGTTGCTGGAAACCTGATTCAATTTTTTCTGTTTCAAAGAGATGCTCAAGGCAATGATAAGGCAGTTGCAGGCACATTGACGGTTGAATCAAAATGTACTTGTGCACCGAGCGATTTGGCTAAGGGAGACGGACTACTTGGCAGATTCTCTGTGGATATCGCTCTTCATTCGAAAGGACTTGGTAATTTGCTGATGGAGGTGGCCCTGAAAGAAATGAAGAATTCAAACTACACCACATGCTCAATGCTTGTATTTGAGAACAGAACAGAGTTTTTGGATTGGTGTAAAAGACTCGGTTTTGTAGACACTATGCAACGATCGCCGTTTCATCCCCCAAAAGGAGCTGTCATCCTTGAGGATGTGCCATTTGCTTTATTAAAAAAGAAGCTGTAAATAAATAACTATATATATCCTCTAAAGAGTTTTCTTCATGATCACAAATTGGACATTGGAGAGCAATTGTTTTCCCAAAGGTACCTTGAAATCACGGCGCTCTGAGGTATCTTTGAAGCCCAATTTAGAGTACCAGGAGAGGACCTCAGGTCTATTCTCAAAGACTCTTAATGAACAACGCTCATAACCAGCGGATTTCATTGTTTTCAATGAGGATTCAATCAACAAGCGACCAAGTCCCTTAGATTGGTGGTTAGGACTGATAGCAAATCGAGTAATCATGGCTTCACCAGGTGTAGGTTTCTCTTCTAAATCTGGAAAAGGAACAATCAAGAGCGAACCAACAACCTCTGCATCCTTGCCTTCTTCATCACGCTTAAAGACTAATAGTTGAATGCTTTCGCCTTGATGCGAATTCTTGATAAAATTTTGGGTATCTTCTAATGTAAATTGACCACTTACAATGCTAGCTTCAGTGGTCCAGCCATCTAGCATGTTGTAAAAATTTTAATTTTTTTTTTGTCATGTCGATATGATATTACAGTACCATGAGTGTTGTAAGCAGCATTTATTACATCAGTTGCTTGTTGTGCAAACTTCAAATCATCCGTTGTAACTTCACGAACATAATATTCTGAGGGAGACATTCTTCACTTTTGATAAAATTAAGGAAATGAACCATTCGCTTCTGCAAGCGTATTTATAGGCTCTACATTTCCTATCTCTGAGTCATGGTGCATTTGTGAAGCCGATCACTCCTACAGTTTGCCCGCGGATTCGGAGGCATAGTTGATTCGTTCAGTGCCATTACTATTATATACGATAGAGAAGACACTAACCGCAAGCGATAAGACAACCGGTTCCTATACGGAAAGGGGTAACAAGCTTAATTTGATGAAACCTAATTCAACCATGCCATGAAGCGCGGAATCACTCACTGCTTGTGTAAATATATACTTTTTTTTTGTTGTTTTATTAACATTTTACATAATGACTAGTAGATCTTTTCCAATTGATCGGTTGTATTGAATTTCTTATTAGAAGGGCCTACGGAAATCGAAGCTCTTTTTCCACCTTTTGGTTTAGGTTTATCATAAATATGGCACTATACAAAGAAATCAGCACAAATATCTCAACATGCCATCCGAATCAACATACCTTGTGTGCGTGTCGGTACCAAAGGACACTATTTTTGCGTTTCGAATTACAGATGGGGACAAACTGTTTGCATTGGTGGCATAAGCCCTCAATCACATCATGCTCGCCAGCTCTTTGTTCCAGAGGTCTTTGGAATGGCTTCCCGGAAACAGATGAAATACCATGGAAGAACTGCTTGTGATACCAAAATGCACTGTTCTTCAATTGGAGCCACTTTCCTGGTTTGCAAGTATCACAGTAACCTTCCTTTAATTGACCTGTATATCGAACCCATTTAGGGGTATATTCATCACCTTCATAACGCAACTTTTGACGGCGAGGAATAGCGTTGGCATCCTTCTTGGCTGCTTCCAAATCAGCTTCAGTGATGACTGGATAATCCTCTTCCTCAGTTGCTGCAGCTTTCGTGGGTGTATTTTCTTCTACTGTAGTGACACTGCCATTGAGAGATGTATTTTCAGACTTGTCAGTATATTCTTCTTGTTTGATCGCAGCTTCATGCTGTTGTTGGTGACACATTTGTCGGTATAAGAAAGGATCCTTGTTAGTATCGTCTAATCTCGTCGTGTGAGCCTGCTTTTGGCGCTTTCTTTCTTGTTGCTGATCCAATGTAATACGATCATTTGGATTGACCATTCGGTTCCAGGTAGAGATGTCATGCGGCGTCGCTACACTGGCACGTCTACTCATGATACCTGACATGGGTAAAGGACATAAGTTACTACTTATTTGCTGTTGATTTTGTGGTTGCAGCTGCTGGCGGAAGGGAGGAGCTGCATTAAATGGCACATTCATGGCAGCAGAAGCGTTGTTTGTAGGAAACGAATCAAACTGTTGAGAGTAAAACCGCTTGCGACCAACAAACGGATGCTCTTCGGCTGATGGTGTAGGCACAGAAGACAGGAAATCTTGGTTTCTGTTCCAATCTTGAAACTGTTGACTGGGGGAACTTGTGTTGCTTCTGCTCTCGGTAGCATTATTAGTAGATGTTGACCATGGCATTTGATTGAAATTAATCGATACTGGAGGCGGTGTATTATTAGGGGTTGTTCTTGCCGAGAGAGATTCAACTCTTTGCTGGATACTGCTAGTCAGTCTGCGTCGAGACTCTTCAGATAAAAAGATGTTTGGCATAGATGCTCTGTGTGACATATTGGGAGCAGTAGTAGGAGCCTCGCCTTCGACGACAGTAGCTAAATGTTGATGTGCTCTTCTGGCATACATTGGTGGCTGCTGCTGATTATTCAATGGTTGTGGTGGATGAGATGGATATCTCTGTTGTGGTGGCTGCCGCTGCTGCTGATACTGTTGCTGTGGTGGTCGATGTGCTTGTGGATGTTGATTGTATCCCATATTTTGTGATAGATTACGGATGTTGAAATCTGCAATGCCACCGCTTACTGCGACTGAATGTCGTCTGGTAAAATCTGAATTGTTATTTGCAAATGGGGTTGAGAACACTGGATTCTCTTCTGGTTGATAATTAAGAGAGAATAAGGAATCTATACTGATTTCAGATGAAGGGGTATATTGAGATTGGTTCTGTGCTGCTTGTACTTGTTGATGTTGTGGTTGTGATCTGGTTAAATCCAAGTTTAGAAAGTCTAAAATGGCATTAATATATGATGGGAAAAAAATACAGCATCAAAAATTTTACCTTGATCAAAACTAAACTGCTTTGCAGTGCTATTAGATGCGGAGGGAGGCGTAGAGAATGATTGATTGCTGCTTGCATTGGCCGATGTTAATGGATGTTTATTATCTGGAAATGGTGCGTCAAACATGTTCATCACCAATGCCTCGGTGTCAATATTGGCATCATCGTCATCCACATGCACTGGGTCGTCCGTAGACAGAATGGCGTAGATATCCGTCTGTGGTGGTGGTTGGCGCTGATGACCTCCCACTAACGCTGGAGTTGTAGGCGATTGCGTTGATGAGGGTGGTGCTGTCAAATTACCAAACATTATTTTCTTTCACAGACTTTTTTTTTTTTTTTTACAAAATTTATGCGTACAATAAGATGAAAAGGAAACTGGTAGTTGTATGAATAAAGCAAATAAACACCAAGCTGCTTAAATGTTTATATATACAATGTATTAAAAAAATTAGTTACAGACAAAAAAAGAAAGAGAAAAGAGGGAATGGCAAAGAAATTGAGACAAAATACTAATGTGAAACAAGCGTCTCGTTTTATGAAGACCGTATACAAATCCCTTTATTTTATGGGGTCATGTGCAAACAAGGCCAATCAATATACTTGCATTCTTTTTCATTATACTTAGTATGACAGATTTAAACTTTTTTAAGGGTCTTTTTTAGGTTGCCATCCTGCTGATTATCTCGAGCTTATAGCCCCAAGCTCTTTGCCATTTGTACATTCAATACCTGCAAACGATGGTCTCGGTCTTTTGAGAGGTTTTACAATGGCCATCGTTTTCATTGGGCCATGGAAGCGATATCCTTTTTTTGCCATTTACAGGATCAAGGATTTCACTGAATTTAAATCGTTACCAACCATTTTATTTCCACTCTGCTCAAATGAATGCTAAAAATATACACACACCTAACCTTTATTCTGGCAATGGAAAACAGCTACATCTAATGTAGATGGCAGCCAATGTTTTGAGCGCACGCAGTGCTCGTCTAGCTTGGTTACAAGTACCCGTAAAAACCTTTAAACACTTTGATCCACCACCACTCCAACATTTAAAACGCAGAAAAATATTGCCTTTTCAATCACTCAAACAAATTTTATAGGTGCTATGTTAGTGCCCATGAAGCTATTATGTTTTATGCAAAATTGTATTGAACCAAGAAACCATTGTGGATCTGTTTTTGGGGGGATGATAACAGGAAATTAATGAGTGTAAATGGCAGTGCTCTGTGAATAGTGAATATGTAGATATGTACAAATAATAAGAAAGTTGTTGGATAATGGGATATAAGGATGAGATGTAGAAATTGTGTGTGTGTGTGTGTTTGTGTGTATCATTATAAGAATTGGGTATCTAAGCCTGTGGCAAAATCCATGACAAGCACTCGTTGGTCTTGACTAGCGCTGACAATTCGAGTAGAATCAAAATGAACATCGAATACCCAGCTAGTATGGCCACTCTGAAAGTTGAGTAAACAGGCGCCTGTCTTGATATCCCAGACACGGATGCTTTGATCGTAACTAGCGCTCACAATGCGATCACTATCAAAGTTCAATGTTCGTACAAGATCTGTATGTCCTTCGCAACTCATGAGGCAATCTCCAGACTAAATGAGATGAAATGTTAGATGACTGTCTATTGCCACAGCTGCTCAAAGTAATTACCTCAGCATCCCATACTTTGATGGTCTTGTCATTTGAGCCGCTTACGATTTTAGTTCCATCATAACGCACACAGGCCAAACCGCGAGTATGACCAGCGTATTTGCGAAGACATTCGCCAGTTGTAATATCCCACATCTTGATAAGAGCATCACCAGAAGCAGATACCAGCTTGTTGCCTTGGAGCTGAATAGCGTTGACAGGGCCACGATGAGCAAGAATGGTTCTCAAAAGACGGCCGTTGTTGATATCCCAGATGCGAATGGTTTTATCTTTGGAGCAACTGATAATAAAGCGATCATCGAAACAAACATCAAGCACACCAGCAGAGTGACCACGAAGACGCATGATGGGCTGAAGAGTTCTCATGTTCCATACAATAAGTGTGGTATCAGAAGAGCCAGACACCATAATGTGATCATTGTAGCTTAGACAGAGTACACTGCCTTCATGACCATACAATGTTTGCACGCATTGGTAAGTGCTGAGATCCCAAAATTTGATGGTTCTATCACGACTGCCAGTAATGATCTTTTGTTTGTCGAATTGGAGACAATAGACGCTGTCCATATGGCCTATTAAGTAATGGGTTGCTACACGACCATTCTCCCAGCGATTGTTCAAAATATGGCGTTGTTTGTACAGATGATACCAATCTAATTGGTGAGGATAGATGTGCTGTGGGATATTCAGACTCCAACGAGAAGCTAGTTGTCTCCAAATTTCATTAGATCGAGAAACAGAGTACCAGGCACGAGATACAGTAGAAGCTTGGCATAGACCAGCAAGGTCCAGATGTGAGATGATTTGAGAAGCAATTTCATATGGTAATAGACTGATAAAATCTGTACAGAAAGGGTGAGTAACAGCAGTAGATTAGATCAATCAGGCATTTACCTTTCTTGGGGCCTTGTGGATGAAACGAATAACTCATAGTGATTGCAGGCTTGGAATCAGAAAGAGTGCTGTAGTAACGTAGCTTCTTGTTCTTTTGTGCTGCAGTGGATGTAGTTGATGATCGCATAGGTCTCATGCCTCGACGACTCTTGGCGAGAACAGGCATTTGCTTCTTGGTGTTATGATATGGACGTATTTTGAAAAAGTCATTTTCGGTCATTGCAGAATCTGAAGGTGAAAGGCAAAAGATATCTTGTTGATATTGCATAGAATGAAACGAGGGCAGTGTCAAAGGCATATTTTCTTGATTAATAAAATAGGAGACGTTCGTCTATGAAATAATGAATTTGGATGGTATAGAAAACTAGGGAGGTAGTTTTTCAAAAAAAAAGAACTTTTGGGTATAAAAGATGTGAAAGAGAGGAGGAGAGGAGGAAAAGAAAGTATATGTAATCAGAAAGAAAGAAGACGGCTGCAAAGTGGGTTGGTATTTATTACAATTGCGGAGTACCTTGATTGTTGCTATTTCTTAAAAGGAAAAGCAATAGCATTACAATGAGTATATATACATCTTGTATTTCTCACGTGGACAAAATCTCGATATTTCGACCAATTTTGCAGTACATCACACGTAAAAAGCAGTAAAAAAAATGCGCATATAGCCATGCTAGGCTGCCCTACAAGATAGAATGCGCATTTTTGCGTGCAAGAAATCAAGGCAAATCAATAGATGCCTTGTTGTTATTCCTCAGAGCCAATCTGAAAAGTAAATAACAACAGATTATCGAGGCGGAGACAGAACAGTGATGAACACCAAAAAGCAGGCTTCACCGTTGATATCACTAATTTGCACAGACTTGTCGCAAAACGCCTGTATTTTCAACCAGATGCTACGTCAACGGATCATCTGCTACTGGATGCTATTGCAAGCGCGCTTGCGACTACAGCCCACAGCCAGCAGGCAAGAATATTTGTTGTTGATTCATGTCTATATTAAAGAGTTGTTGTGAAAACAAACGTCTTTCATTACACAAAAATTATCGTAATTCCAAAATTGGGAATGCTTTTTTATAACATATACCATAGTAGTTATAAGGCTCAAATGTTGATAACCCACAACATAATGCTGATATCATCCTCGTTTGTTGTTATTGCTTTTTGCCGTTTGTATTGGTACGCCCAATTTCTTTTTCTACTCATCCCTCGCCCCCCGTTTCAATACCAACCGTTTTGTATATAGATGGTACACAGGTTGATCGATCTATTCATCTAATACACCTCTAGTGTGTACCATCTCTTTTCCCGGGTCATGGTTCCGAATATACATTCAGTATTCTGTATGTAAATCAGCTAAATAAGTCTGTGGAGGCTCTTTTTCTATTATTTTTTCTCTGTAAATGGCAACTCGAATCTTATTCGCATCTGCTCCCAGAAAAACGTAAAGTTCACATCAAACTTACAATAGGATCTAAATATACAAGTTGTGCTGCATCTCCAAAAAATGTTGTGTTTCGCGAATCACAATAATTTTGGTTCTTGTAGAACCAAGAGATAATGTACGCCAACAATGCCATGCTTTCTTGATGGAAGAATGGCGCCAGATTTTAGTTCTTGAGGAAGAAAAAAATTCCAAAATAATCATGTACAAGTTCAATGTTGTATCATCAACAAGAAGATAGGTATACAAAAACATTTGTATAATTAGCATGTAATGGTAATCGCCATATAAAGCATATTGATTTCTCCAAAATGTGGATTTTTGTTATTGCAAAGTCCAAATCTAGTAATAATTGAACCTCCCCTGTGATGGTACAAACACATGCAATTCATACAAGCACGTATCTATTGTATATTTAAAATGATTTTACACAACAGCACTAACTTTTTATATCATCAAGGGTTACATGCCCTCTAAACCTTATGCTAGATGTCTCACTAAAAACTGTTGGGGAAAAAGAGAGAAAGAGACAGTACAACTGAACGGACTGTTTAGAGTTGGGCTGTCATAATTTATTCGGTTCCTGGCAGCCGTAGACAAAATACCATGATTTACCCCTGGGTTTCCTTGATCACGCGTTTGGTTGCTATGTCAATCACATCTGACAACAAAACATCTGCTCCAAATGCGCCGTATTGCTGCATAATGGCATAAGCACTGTATAGCGAGAAGAGCACAATGATGAGCGATATATGCAGAGAAAAACAAGGCTGCTGCAGGTTCAAGAAATAGTGTTACCTTGACAATGGCAAATGTCCAATCATTTCAAGAATTTTAGATCCACTCATAAAGCAGTTGTAAACCAAGTGTTGTAATGAGCCAAATACTCAAGACGCTGATTACAAGTCCCATTTCCTGATACTAAATCTAAATGGTAGATTCTTGAATTTCATAGAGGGACCATTGTGCATGACCATTTCTGATCTGTAGTGCAGTTAATACTATAAATTATGTCGTCTGGAACGAACAAACTGTCATCCAATCAGAAATAGAATGTCGCCCAGTTAGAAGTTAAGTGTCGCCTGTCTTTGCGTTGGTTAACACTCACTTTGCACCCTTTGAAATAGGCGGCGAAGAAGAAAACTGCATTTGTTGAAAACTATACACATTTTTTTTTCCAAACAAGATTGCACTCTTCAAATTTAGCGAGGAATTTTTCTGTTCCAATCGAGAATTTAATAGTACACTGTGCTTAGTTAATTGTCAAAAATGTTGTTGACTGTTGGCCATCAACACGGTTTAATCATCGTCTATTCTAAACTGGCGGTATCCTTTTGATTTACATGTATTCAACACTCTTTGCATTGTATCATCCTGAAACTACTGTTCAGAGTCAGTAGCGAATACGCTAATGATGACTGCGCGCGAAACACTGCTAGATATAGTGTCCATTGATAGGCAATGGAATGGCTTTTGAACAATACTCCTTGATCTGCTCATGAAGTATGTTACGCTGCCTTAGGCTCTATTACGCTGTTCATTTTGTTTTTGTTCGCCAGAAAAGATATACTTCTTTTGGCATATGATCACTCGGTCCTCTCAGCTAGAATGTTCCCTCGTATTTCTAAAGTCGGATAGCTATTAGATGCATATGTTTAGTTGGCGATTCTTCTCGCAAGGTTTTGAAAACTGTTTTATTACCACTTGAAGTAATCAGATTTCTTTAGACATGATCTAAATTCGTGGTTGAGAAACAGTAGACTTGAGATTTTGATGCGTTCTATTTATTGTACCCAAATTTTGTGGCGATTGCATGTTTTATCTTGATCTTAACATACAAAACTAGTTGTGTTCTTTCCTCAGTTTTTATTATTTTACAATTATCCTTTGAGTTTTATTACAAGCCCAAACCAATACATTGGTACAAATATCCATATTATATTTTTACTCTATCTACTAATAATAAAGAGTTCTTCATCTCGTTAAGGGCTGCAATAGACATCATAAGAAAAAAGCAACCTGAAAAACTTTAGAGGCGGCATTTTATTCCTATGGCAGCAAAATTCTATTTCTGATTGGACGACATATTGTTCTTGTGGGAACGAAATTTAATTCCTGGTTGGCTGACACTGCACTTCTAATTGAGCGACATTCTATTTCTGATTGGGCGACATAGTTTATAGGATCAACTGTACACAACAGCATCAATGGCATTGGCAGTGTTTCTACTTGAAAGCCCGGACAGGTGATGATGACGTTGAAAGATCTAATTCGCTCACTGTGATGAATTAGAAAACCTCCTCGTCAGCTAGTCAAACTCGAGTGAAAAGGGGAGGAGACACACAAAAATATTGGGCGAGTCGATAAAAAAAAACACTAGCGAAAAAGAAAATAAAAAGGAAAAATAGAAAATTGTCCAAGAAAGATATCTAAAAGGTCTCTCTGTATCATCTTCATAAACTAAATTTCAACTAAAGTAAGTTGTTTTTCTCTTGATATCTTGACAAAAACTAAATTTCAATAAACAACTCTCTCTACAGAAGATGGTGTCTCGTTTCAGAGTGAAAAAACTCTCTCCAAAACACCCACTCCCTATTTTCAAAGAGTATCAACTCCCTGACCTCCAAGATGCTGCAAATGCGCAACGTTCAGTACCTCAGATAGAGACTGGTGTAGAGAAGGAAGAAGAAGAAGAGGTAATTTATCAGTCTGATGGCATGTTTGCTTGGGTTTATGTTGTGGATTATTTGGCTGTATGGGGCCATGTACAAAAAAAAAAAAAAAAAAAAAAATTGCGTAGTGTAGTAGTAGTGTGTGTATGCTTCTGTGTGTGTGAACTAGTGATATCGCACTCTGTTAAATATATAGCCGACATCTGACCACCCTTTATTCCATTTTAGCATGATTTGCAAGCTGCCATCTCTGCTGCTCAAGCTGCTGTAACTACTGGTGCTTCTGTAGAAAAGTATATTCCTACTCCAGATGCTTCTCGTCTTATTGCTGATGAGGAATACCGCTCATTATACAAGAAAAACTACAAAGAGCCTTCCACTTTAATTCGATTCTCCTCTACAGTCGAAGACTCGATCGGATGTCCTTACTATATGGATGAGCAGGATGAAACCTACTTGGAATCATACAACAAAGAGCATCCTGGTGAAATATTGTCTGAGGATTTGTTTGAAAAGATCATGTGGGAAATTGAGTCCATTGCAAATCAACATTGGCCACATCTGGATTTAGACCCTTCTCATATTCCTGATTTCAAGTCGTTTGATCAGAATATTCCAGATTACTCAAAGCTCAAATCCTTTCCCAACATAAAGGTCATCTATCAACACTGGCGTCAACGTCGTGAAGAAAGACAAGGCAAATCCATCATCCCTCAATTAAAGTTTGAGGAAGCAGTAAAGAATGAAAACGACCCCTATGTTTGTTTCCGACGAAGAGAAACCAAGCCAGTCCGTAAAACGAGACGTACAGATCAGCAATCGTTTGAACGCTTGAGAAAATTGCGTTCAGAGTTGGAGATGGCTAGAAACTTGATGGAAATGGTTGTGCGTCGTGAAAAGATACGTAAGGAAGGTTTAGTATTGGAACACACTGTATTTGAAAAGAAGCGAACTTTGCAAGAGTATCAAAAGACATTGGGTATCAAGGAAGACGAAGATTTACTACCTTCCTTGAAGAAGAAGAGAAAGATCTCCATGGAAAGCTCGTCAGGGTAAGTGCTAGCATGCCTGACCACATTTTGCTGTTTGCTAAGTTCGTATAAATACAGTGCTACTATCAAGATCCCACTGCACAAACTTCGTAGAGACCGTCTTGACAAATCGCCTGCACAACTCGCTATTGAAGCTGAATTGGCTCGTAAAAAGGAAATGGACTTGCCCTACGAGGATTGCACAGAGGTAAAGTTTATTACATTGCATATATTGAACTGCAAATTGACTCTGTTTTATGATAGTCTCCATATCAACCCTTTCCCTTGTCAACTCCTCAACATTTCTATCAATCAATTGGAGTTACATCAACGGGCAAACCAAAGCAATCAGGTCCAAAATACAGGAAGCGTATGGGTAGAAACGGCCGTATGTTTATTGATCGCAAGGGCTTCTCCATCTCTTCAGAGCAACAGCATTCTGGAGGTAAATCTCGTCCTGGTGTGCCATTGCAACCCACATACAACCAATACAAGTTTGATTCTGATGTCAGTGAAGACGAGTATTCGGATGAAATGGATATAGACGAGATGGATAGCTTGTATCTTCAGCACAGAGTAAAACTGTTATCAGAGAATGAGCTGCGAAACTTGGTTACAGTGCCCTTCTTGACTCCTTCTAATATGATTAGTATCAACAATGCACGTTCAGCTGCTGCTGCGGTTACAAATGCTCAACAGTCTCAACATGCCAATGCTCGTGCTTCTTCCGCCTCGGCGACCATGGCATCCGCTTCATTGGTATCTCCTTCCACCTCGACTCCCAATATTAATCGTATTCCATTACAACAGCACGCTTCTACAAACGCAAATCCCATCAATTCAGTCGTTGGTAACTCGTCTGCCAGTGTGCCTATTAAGCGTCAAAATAGCCGCACTAAAATGACACCTCAACAGGCAGCTGTTGCAATGGCAAACGGCATGATTGCTGCTAATATGGCTGCTGTGGTAAACAACTCAAATGGCAATAACAAGGCGGCTATGCAAAGAGCCATGGCTGCCGCACAACAACAGCAACAACAACAACAGATGAATAGTCGTAAGTAGATAAGAGATGGTATTCGCTAGAGCCTTTACTAATGGAATCCTTCTTCTTTGTAGCCAACAAGACAAAACACACTAGTCCACCTTTATCGCTTCATTTCTAAAACTACTTTATACATACTGTACAGAGAAAAAAAAACCTGTAATTATATTATGATTATTGCAATACATAAGATTGAATTATTACCCAAATCAAAGCATTAATAAAATCTGCAACATACCCTCATACTTTTTAAATAAGTTTTGTGTTTATAAGTGGTTTTTATTTCATAATAATAAGAGTGTCTTCCGTACCAGACGGGATGGGATGAAAGGGCGTTTATTTGATACGCAAAGAAGATGGGTTGGGAGCTACAAAGACGCCAGATTTGACGGAACCTTGAACAGCGACAACAATAGCCATGTTCTTGTCGAAATCGCTCTTGGCTTGGATACGAACACTGTTACCAACTTGTCTAACAGTACCAGCATCGGCGCTGCTAAACTTGACATTGCTAGGAGCTGTAAATTCGATAGTAACAGTCTTACCGAAAGGCTTGGTGTTGGTACGATGGGCATTAATGACAGCCTTGAAAGCATCAGCAGAGGCGCTGGCAACGACGAATTGAGCTTGGACTTGAGAAGCCTTGTAGGGCTTGGGAACAGCACCACCCTTATTGAGAGTAGCATGCAAAATGTCACGAGCACTGAGGGCAGAACAGGTGGTAGAGCCATTGGAGTAACCACAATAGATGGAAGCGCCATCAGTGGTAGGAATACATTGAGTGTTGCTGGGACAAGATGTAACAGACCATTTACCATAGAGACAGACAGCGTAAGCGCCACCGCTAGTACAGACGTATTTGCCTTCAGTGGAACAAGCTTGGCCGGCAGCAGCGCAAGTACCAGGAGTGCTAGTGGCGGTAGCAGTAGCAGAGGATGAAGTAGAAGTGGAGGTCTTGGTGGAGGATGAAGAGGAGTTGGGGGTGGATTGGGTGGAAGTAGCAGTGGTGGTAGTGGTTGTCTTGGTAGTGGTAACACCTCCACCTCCGGAGCCCTTGACAAGAGAGTAGAGTTGAGAAGCAAATTGAGCATTATTCCAAGCTTGAGATGCGTCCCAGACGGAGACACCACCAAAAATACCGGGATATTGAGAAGCGAGTTGAGGAACAATGGTTTGAATAGTAGAGATGGGAGCATAACCACTTCCAGCAGCAGTGGGAGCACCAGGAATAGTAAAGTAAACCTTGACATTCTTGTTGGGTGATTTAGTCTTGGCCCAATTAGCCCAGGTGTCGTAGTTGAAGGAGTTACCAACAGCAGAACAGTAGTTGTTGTAGAATTGAACATTGACGAAATCAAGTCCAACACCGTCGAGCACTGAGCCGAGAATAACGTCAGGGAAGGGACATTGGGGAGCAGCACCTACCAAGAATCCAGAAGAGAACTTTGAACGGATGGAATTGACAAAAGCCTGATGAATGAAAGTATGAGACAAGTGCTAGCAAACCCTTTCAACCCATAATCAACTTACAATGTAACCTGTGGATGGGCCACCTTCGATATCAAGATCAACACCATCAATAACGGAATCGCCAAAAGGTCTATAGGTAGATGATCCACCACCAAACATATCCCAGATAGTTTGAGCAAAAGTTTGACCTTGAGCATCGCTGGTGAAACCATAGGAACCAGCAGCGCCACCAAGAGAGAGGATGATTTTGACGCCTTTGCTTTGACAAGTCTTGATGTCTATTTCGTGCAAGCAATTAGCTCTCTCATCTTTTTCACAGGATGAAATCAAACTTACCATTGCCAATAGCGGGACAAGTGAGCAAAGAAGTACCTGGGAAGGTAGTTTCGCAAGCACTAGACAAATTGATGCCAGGAAGACCGCCCACGTTGAAGATATGAAGGAAAGACAAGAGCACAACGTCCGCTTGTCCGGAATTACAGTAAGAGGCCAAGGAGCCTTGAGTAGATGAGCCACCAGCAGAGTTTTGACCCCAATAGTACATGACATTGGGAGAGCTTGAGCTGAAAGCAGCTTGAACACCGCAAGATGACAGCAATGCGGCGGCAGTAATTCCGATAAAGCGCAACAACATGTTGATTTAAAAAAGTGAATGAAGGTAGGAAAGAAGAGGAGGAAGGGTTGGTTGAGTTGATTTGAGCTAGGAACAAGGGGCTGTATTTATACTATTTGACATGTTGACTACAAAACACACAAACTGTAACATCTCATCTTTCTGCTTACCTTATGAACTATTTACTATTACGAGCCATGTGAAACTAGACTTGAATCTACGATATTAATATATTGCATAATATTGTTCTATTGACAATATTGTAACAATTTGATTTTAAATCAAGTGTAACTACTATCAAAGGAAGGGGGTTGGGGATACAAGGATGATCGAAATTTATATTGCCCGGATAGACTACCTAGTTACACTAATTCCCCTAAAAAGGGCCAAAAGGGTGTTGAAGACCTTTCCTTTTAAGAATTATAACCTGTATATCTCATCCCTTGAAATTGCACAAGTAGAATTTAATAATTCTGTATGTATTAGCGATTGACTGGCGTGTACATTACAGACTGAATTCATGGGTGACAACAATATGGAGAGTTCCATACAAATTTCATGTGATCTAATGTAATATATTAAGGGTCAATTGACTGGTTTGTTCTACTACCAGTGTCACGCATTATACAAGTTAAAGGGAAAAAAAGGGTTTTCAAGGCAGGATTAATGTTACATTCTCTTATATTGCAAACGGTATTATATAATCGACGCTACATTTTGCTTGATATACTTGCTATTACGGATGCCCATAACAATAAAAAAAATACAGGCAAAACATCAGCCTTTTGGCGACTGATCACTCGAAAGATTGAGTTAATGAACCGAATGCCTGAGGGCAGTAAAACATTTAAATCTCCAGTACTTGCACATTGCACAGATTGATCGTGATACAGCTCGTATCGTATAATATAAAATCCAATTGGTTCGAGACCTAGGAAATCATGTAGATACTACCGTACACATACACACACGTACAAGATAGCTGTGTTTGTGTGTAATAGGGACAAATACCAAGGTACCACTAAACCATTCAATAAAGTATAATGCATTGCTTTGTCAAACAGGACACATTATGCTTGACTGTCCATACGCTCTTGTAAGCATCGTAAGTGCGATAAATCCTGCGCTAAAACAAAAAAAAAAATCTGTGAAGGGTTACCTTTGCTTATGTACAAGCATAAACATATGCACACACGCTTTTGATAAATAACAGCAGTTCCATGGTTGAACAACCCAAGGTGTGACATTGACAACGTAATCAAAATTTACCACCCTCATATTATCAATTCCATGGACTCTATTCTTTTACCAGTATGCATAAAGAGTACAGGGATTCGATCTCTTCTTTAGCGGTAGATGAAATATTTCTTGTTCCTTGATTTATGAAGCCTTAATTACCCGCAATCGTAATAGATCAGCTTTGTGAAACTTGATTGTAGTTGATCAGAATAAACTATATACAATCATGTTTCATCATAACACACTATTATACCTAATTATCTATCAACTTGTATCGTAACGTAAACAAAAACATGAATGTAAAACATCAAATTAACAAATCACATGGGGGAAGTCTTTTCCGAGGAATCAATCTTTTGTCCTACAAACAGATTTGTTGACATTTTGCCAATTTATTGTAGTTGCAAGTAGGGGTAGCGGAATAGCCAGCGTTGAAATTCGTCTTCGAACTCATTGCCCTTGACCAAATTATATACTGATAGTACCACTTGTAAATTATCCACATTTGGTGAACCGTACTTGGAAACAGGCACTATATGATCAATCGTCAATAAGAACAAGGGCTTTGAAAAGGACGATCTGTTTGTTTTCCATAGCCCTTGCAAGCCACTCCAACGACAGATTCCGTTGGATGCCTCCATCAATCCTCTCAATTGAGACTTGGTTGGAAAGATAAATTTTTCGTTCGTGGGGTTAGCATCAGGGAAAAGCTTTCTGTAACGTCGTTTAGTGTCTTGTAAAAAGTTGGAAGCGCGTATATCGAGTAAGGTTGATAAATCAAGGTGTTGATCATTCCATATGTCACTATTGAGATAATCATCAGCTGTTGGAACCCCTTGTCTCCATCGCTCAGCCATTTGAGTCAGTGATGTGAAGTCTGCTTGTACGTTGAGCTCGTACTTGTTAGCAGTGAAGTACTCGTGATTTTGAACCATCATCTGCCGGCACATCATGTTGTGGTTGTAGGTACCATGGCCAAATCTGAAGGTCTGAACTGATTTTATCAATTTCATGTCCAAATTATTACGGCATTGAGCATAAAGCCTGTAATTTATTAGTATTTAGTCAATATGATAACAGTGTATGTAACACACCTTTTACATCCTATGCAAATACAAGATCTTCTTGACCTTTTTGACAAAGTATTTTCTGTAAATACTCCTTTACATTCTGTACAGCGGTTTTCTCCATTATCTTTTATTATTGCTGCCTTCGACATTGTATAATTGGTGCTGTAAGCTTCTGGAGCAGATTGATTCCTGATGCCAGTTGACAAGTGTCTTAAGTCGCTATCCCGCTTTAAAGATTTTGTAGCTAGGGTATATGCTTGGATGTAAGATCCATTTTTCAGCACAACTAAAGGGAAGGCTGTTGAATGCAGCCTATTTCTCAGCATCCTATTTAAAGAAAAGGAGTGAAACGATCTAGTATCAAAAAGAAAACGTTTATAAAAGTGCATCTTCAGGCAAAGATTAAATACGTTTTTTGCTTGCATGACATCGACAATCACTGTTATTCATCTATCATTGTCTATTTCATTGCTCAGATCATTCATTCTTTCTTAGAACAGGTGATAATGAACTTTATAGATCGGTCATTTTGTCGGTGAAGTGGTAAAAGTATTGTTGATTTTAAAGCACTAAAAGCACATGATCATCCCCTTATTATATGATAGCCTTGATATATTAAAAACAGATGATTAGTTTATCAAAGCAAATGCAAGTTAAAGCTTTTGGCACTACAGAGCTTATATTTACACTGTAATGATTGTTATTCTTACAAACGATCATTCTAATTGATGTATTTACGCCTGAGTCAATGCAGACAGATCAATGGCAACAACCTTTCTTCTGCTATTAGAAACGAAAAGATTACTGTCAGTCCCCCCCCCCCCAATTTATGATATGCCTACTTTCAGGCGACTGATGATCTAGATATGCTTCTTATGGATTTGAATAATCTTGATTAGCTCTTGCAGAAAAATACTTATTTGTCAGAAGGAGCTTAGCGAACCGGTCGTACTCAAGTCACTGCCTATTTATTGGAGCAGAAACTTCATTACGAACCAGTAACGTACTGTCAATCACCATTCATTATTCGACAGGTTGGCTTACTTCATCTATAGGAAGCAGATTCAAAAGTCTTTGAATGGTAGTTTCAGCCACTCAAATGAGGGTTGAATATATCAGCTCTGTGCAAGGCGCATTCACAACTTTAATATATCCTTTTATAGCAAAAGCGATAGAAAAGTATCACGTTTAAACTTTTTAAAATATTCGTATAAACTGTCAGAATCATATCTCAGAACACTGGGCAGAATTGCAAATACTAGTAACAAAAAATCAGCTAGTATTTTACTAGTATTTTCAGGGGCAACGATTGCGGAAGTACATTTGAGCAATGTTCACTTTTAATTACCATGGCCAATGGAGGTATTGATTTTGCTGCTTGAGAAGCCGAATAAATTAGTCATCGCTTGTAATGCCTGTTTTCCAGGAGCTATTGGACAAACCATTGCACTTTGAAGCCATTTCAGTTCATGAAGGATTTTGTAAAAGTGCTATCCATTCAGTTTAAAAACCTTCAAAATACCGCTTATACATGTCTTTTTAGCTATATAGATAAAATTGATTATTCAAACGTGTCTGTAATGTTTTTTTTATGAAATGAAATATTATGCTATGATCTTATGTATTCATTTATAGTCGATATCGAAAGCAGAAATAGCTTTCTTCAAATGCTTAGATAAAGCTTCTCTTAGCAGCTTTGATTTTATTTTATTTCAAATTGAGAATTGATAAATTTACTCTCTCCATTTCAAAATGTTCCTAATTTAAAGCAAGATGAGATAACTTTACTGCACTTGAAAAGCCTCGTCTATTATGGAATGTTTCTGGTTTCTCTTATGCCCAATTTGATAAGAAGAAACAGACTTTTGAATTCAAAAAGAGGGAAATTGGTAAACAGAGAAGATTTATTTTAAGAATTGTATTCCATCTACCAACATGAAACATAATAATGGTAGTCTACCCAAACCTCAATCCATTGAGACTCGTAGTATCCAGGCTTTATCAGTGATATGCTTTGATCATGAATGTACGCAGAGTATGAAAGGAGCTATTATGAATAAATTATTAAGAAAAAGAGACATTCTAATTGTATGTAGTAGCATCACAAAAAGGAAATGGATCTGCCTTCCATTTTAGCAATTCCTGTAGATCATCCAGATTGCTTATTACCCTGACTTTGTAGTATGATTGAAACCATGCTTGCAGTGCCGCTTGTTTTTTGCGCGCATGTCGACAGAATAAATGGGCTTATAGCGATGATAATCATTTTCAATGTTATTGAAGAAAGCCTACTAGATGCATCTCGTTGTATGTCCTCTGCATTCAAGCTTTTGATCTAGGTGGCATCTTATAGGCATTTGGTAGTAATAATATTGGTCGTTCATGAATGTAGCGCATGATAAAATTGAACCCAACAACCATCATGCTCACAACAACATGTCTTTGATTTTTTTGATCCATTATTCGAATTCCGGGATGAGCCATGGCTCAAGACTTAGAATCTCAAACAAATGTAGCTTCCCTTCGTACTTGAATGCTGGATTAGCTACACTAGATGATGCCCGAGTTTCTTCTTTTTTTGAGGCTGATACAACATATTGAAATATATCAATAGTAGAGTATTAGGTTATGTGATATAAATCGTTTAGTGGTCGAACCAAATATCATACAAACATTTGAGACAAGAGGTAACTGACTTGTTTTTTTTTTACCATTGAAATTAAGATGTTATGGTAATTAACTGATGATGCTGTCCGAGATGGTATCATCACTAGACTGCCTTGATGTTTCAGGCTGATTTAAGTGAAGATGTTAAAGAAAATTCTCATAAATTTGAACAGGCGGCAATCATTGAAGTGTACCCGATAGATTTTGGGGATATATTAGGTGAGAAATACTTTGGGGATGCAATGGATGAAAAAAAATATAAATAGCTGGAGATTTCGGCATGTACAAACAGCACTCTTTCTTTTTTTTCTCCCTTTTCTTTTCTGCTATAATATGATGCTCAGTTTCTGTTTACCGTGTGCCTAATGTAAGTAATCTAAATGTATCTTTGTGACCAACCTCTGACATTTACTTTGATTTTTTAGCCCAAATGCTTCCATCAATCTACATTTAATGTATTGGTTACTTTACTTGTTGGTCGCTGCTGAATAATTCCACAAGCAATGGCCTTACTTTCTTGTTTTATACATTTGTGCTGTCATCAGGTATGTTATAGCACCTTTACACTTTGTACTACAAATTTTAACATGGTGATCTTAATTATAGTTAAACTAAATCAATTGGCCACCACGTAATAGTAGACGTCCTAATCTTGCAAACAAATCGTCAGTAGATACTTCATCAGAAGGTAAATTAAAGGCATTTAAATTGACACCGCTGTACATGACATGCTAACTTGCCTTTATATTGCAGTGAATACGGTATAAGGCAACTGATTGCTGCTCCTCTTATCAACGCTGTGCTATTTCCATGGCATCCAGTTATCAACACAGTTTATAGCTCCCTCAATCGTTGTATATGCCCATCTCTAGCTACTGTCATTCCGTGCCCTTGCCGCTTCTTGCACTTTTGCTAGCCATTCCTCACTATTATATTAATATAGCTATTCAATACTGACCCAAATTCAATAACATTCTTTTATTTAATAAATTACCCGTAATAGCAACCTATAAAATCCCCAATAATTTCCATTTTGACCCATGATTTTGCAATTTATTCTGTATAAACCAGCGATTTGCTATCGATAATCAGATAATAGTAAATTCAGGAACAGCTAAAAAAGCATCATCCATTATTGCGTTTATGCGTATGGCTAAAACCTTTTTTCAAAACTCATTAAGCCTATGAACACATTCTAAAGCACGTTTGAAACAGTGTTTTCTATACTGGATTTCGTAAACAGCAATCGATTAGCTTGAAACAAAAAGATTTGATCAACCCAATTTTAGATGTCTCACTCATTTTCGGTGATTACAGAAATATTCTGATCTGTTGAGTATCTTGACTTGAATTAAGCACATTATATTCACGATTCAAACTGGCATCTAAATAATTCAATTCAATTCCCTTCAAATACTAGTCAAAATACTAGTGATAGGTATTCATCATTAGTCAAATACTAGCTAGCTAAAATGTTACTAATATTTTACTAATATTTCAAATATTAGTAAAATACTAGCGTATTTTTTGTTACTAGTATATACAATTCTGCCCAGTGGAAGAGCCCAGCTATCAGGTAAATATTAGTGGCACGCATTGTATTGTTCAGTGCCACTGTGCGAAATAAAAAGAGGAGGTTACATTCACTCCACGCATTCTTTATATGCATTGTACATTTTCTTTGACAGGCATGCATATACTGTCTATTTGCGTAAAATCAATGATGTAATAAATCATCAGGGATTCTAATCTGGTTATATAAGTGAAAGTTGTACCATTGGTTGATTCTATGGAGCAGACGTTGATGTTACTACTGTTGTTTGATAAATTGGGCTAGAAAGCCTATATTGAGGTGTATATCTCAGCGAATATCTACCATATTAATCTGAAATTAGAATTCAATGTGTTGGGTAATGCTAAGAAGAACACATCAGCTGTAAGAAAAAAAAAGCAAGTAAATTAGTCAAAAATTGATTATTTAAACTAATAACTGATTTTAATTACAACTTGAATAATGTATGGCTTGAAGCTGAAATGAAGTGTATCTACCTTTGGTGTTGATTACTGCGCGGATTCTTTTTGGATAGCTGCTGCAGTATCATTCCATTATATTTTCGTTGAACTTACTTGACTCAAAGTCGAATTTTTCCCAAAGTTAATCGACATTGGATGGATTTGCAGTAAAATGGGTTGAAAAAAGCAGATAGAATACTGTTAAGATCCTTCTTTATTCAAAATTAGGATAATGTGCAATAAAATGTATATTCTACGTCTCTATTTATATTATTTGGTTTATATCTCTTATCTGGCGGTTGTTTAGCAACTGTCAGTGATTCCATTATTTTGAATACGAATGCTGGGTTATTTGGTTCTTGATCTAGTGGATCAAGGACGGCATTTCAAAATATAGCTTGTGGAGCATGCGTTGACAATTGCTCCCATTGTTGACCATGCAACTTCTTAAGGTTTATATATGTTACAACACATTACAATACCCTTGGTATGTTACTTTAGTATGTGTTATTTCTTATTCGAGTAGCTTACCCTTGCTATCATCATGCAACTACTATTATTATATACATCTTATCTTTGATAGCATGGCTCGAATGAAATGACATTTTATTTTGGGTATTTTTATGATGGGAATCTAGTCTAGTTCACTTCAGACTTCTTACTGTTGTTTTTTTTATCTTTTTTTTCCATGAATTTGTATCTATGACAAGAAGCTATAAATCCCACAGATATATTATTATGAGTATTGGTTGTTTGTATATACAGTAATAAAAGCTGTTTGGAGGTACTTTTTTACTTGACTATGGAATGCTAAATCTGGGTTCGTATGACCGTAGATGATCCAAACGAGCAAATTATTTGGATGCATATAATTTCTTCTTTATGATCGATTGACTAATAATAAATGAGTCGATGTTTCATAGCGCTTAACTTTTGTTTTCCTTCTGGTTTTATATTCGATGGTATGGTTGTTATTTGTATTTTCAAAAATATGCCAGTAGTGCCCGCTTGATTATTGAGGCCAATTAAAATACATGATTCTGAGCCATTTCATGAAGGGAACGTCGGTTAAATGTTTTTGACTTTTAGATTATGCTAGGGCTGATTTATACCTATCCAATGGTTTTTGTTTTATCCAAATTGGATAAGCCGCTATGAAGATATCGCAGAAAAACCTTGTCGAGGGAAAATTCATGATTTCGTCGATTTTTGACCTATAGAGGCAGGGCTTAAAATCTTAATTGAGTTTTTTGGCTTGATGAATTTTGTTTATTTCTCTACATAGAGTCAAGCTAGAGGCTCAAGTAAGGGCTCAAAAGATCGGAAATGGTTTGCACTATCATAATGACTAGTAGTACAAGCAATGTTATGTTGACAACAGAGATAGAGGTATTATTGAAAAACCATCAAAATTTGACAAAAAATGTTTTGTCGCTTTGAAACGTCTAGTGCTGATCAAACCAGACAAGATTTGTACCATTCGATGCGCCTTTAAATTCTGCACAAGCTTGATATATACTTGAACAACTGTTTATTACCAAAAATTGCCAAGTTTAGGTCATGACAGATTTCATGATGATGGATGGCCACATTCGAAGCAATACGGATTTCAACCTCAGTTTGATATCATTTACCCCCCTATTATATCCAGAGCAGTACACTACTCGTGACGTCAAGTTTGCAACTTTTTCTTTCTTTCCCATTCCCCCGTTTTTCTTTTTTCATAATACCCCCGTTTTTTATACTACTTTTACTGCTAAACCTATTCTTCATCTTGTTATTGAAAGCAATAGCAGGAAGGTCATCAAGTCTGCAATTGCTGTTATTTGCTAGCATATGCAGCAGGTGAGTGTATTTACTGTATCGATTATCCAAGTCTATTACTGTATTAATTTATTATTCTTTTTCTTTGTTGACTAGAAGAATAATAGCTACCGACGACTGCTGCTTCAAAACTAAAAAAGAGAAGAACGCAACAACAGCTGGTGAACAACACTGCTTCGACTTACGGTATTACCACCACCACCGCCGCTTCTTCTCTGAAGTATTATCAATTGTCTTCTTTTATGAATACGGTATGTACCATTGGTTAATTATTACTTTTCATTATTGAATCGTAACTAACTGAATTCTCTCTTATTTTTAGGAAATAGTTGTGTATATTCGAAGCTCCAGCAAGACCTCTGGTGCTATTTCTCGCTGCTTTGTTGACATTCCTCTCTACAGCATGTCATTTGCAATGCTATTTTTGTCTGGTGGTTTAGTGCTGTCTTCTGCAAGTCATTTGTATTGCTACGTTTCTCGAATTCCGTGCATCAGGTTAGTTTCAATGATATCTGCTGTTCAATAATATTATCTTACTGATTACACGAATAAGATAGAATATAGGCATCAAGCACAAGGTGGTGCTCAACCAGGATATTAGATACAGAACAACCTGTTGTGAGTTGCTCATCAAGTAAGTAGTATAATTGACGTAGATTGCTGGATACAATGCTGACTATTATTGTATTACTTTGATGTGATGTCTAGTAGGCAACAAGGATAATGTCATGACGACGACTAATAACGGATAATCAATGATGGATACTGGATGCAACTGAAACTGCTAACAGTCGATTAGGTAAGTTTATGATATGATGGTGTTGATTGAGGAGGAATCCAATACTAATTATATCCTTTGTTGGACTATTATTCTGTAGTATACTGTAGGCAGGCGAATAGGAGGAATGAACATGGACACTACTGGATGCTGCAAGAGATCAATCAAGTTATTTTTTTCTGTGGAGGACAACAGCCAGAGTAATAGTAGTAGATACAAGTTATACATTTTTATTAGCTTCTTTTTCTCCCCCTTTTTTTCTTGGCTTCTTGCCCTTATTTTTTTTTTTAATTTTCATCGGCATGTAATGTTATTACCCTCACTATTTTTCTTTCTTTCTATGTTTCTGTGAAGCATACCTTTTTTTTTCTTTTACGTTGAGTGGATGTGCCTATCACTGAAGCTCAACAATAACAAGATTCCGAGGCTAGGATTAGATAGGCTGGTCCAAACTTAATTGTTGATTCTACTTACTTAGCGACAGTTGAGGGTCTTAATAAACATAATTCCTCATGTTAGGGGTGTAGTAAGGCACGCTCTAGCACCTGAGGGGTGGTCTAATTGAAATACTACCTAATTGCATTTTTGGGTAGTACTTCAAATTCCGCCTAACATCGTTGCAGAGGAGAACTATGGCAAAATTTTTCTAGGTTTTTCAGTATATAGAGGTAATAAATAGATATAGCTTTTCTACGTTTCAGTGCTGTTTCATGCGTTGTTTTCATTGCTTGAAGTGATTTGAAGATTACACTATGCTAAAGTACATGTAAAATTCTGTAAACAGCCTGTAAACAGCCTGTAAATTTGAAAGTTTGAAGTTTGACTAAAATCTTGTATGCTTATTGTGTAAAGCAAGTGTGGAATACATTGACTATGACCTGCATTCCGTACACAGTTCATCCAGTTACCATATTCTGATATAAACTACTATGTGCTCTTAATTAGATGATGTACAATTATACAGATTTATACCGTATATACAACATAGGCTATAGATGGCACCATTAGCATGGATGGCGCTATAGACTGATGCTTTTATCCCGACATTGACTACGGATATTTCCCATATTTAGTTAAATGCCAAGATCGATGCAATATAAGATGTATGGATCAGAAGATGTTCACCAGTTGAAGATCCACACTATATGACATATGCTTATATCCTTGATACTAGCTACAGATACATTATGTGCTACAGACTTGTACAATATATGTTATGCTATAGACATGCAAATAGTGACATGCTACAGACATGCCATATATCCAGATATGTGCTAAGATATATACAGTGGAATAAAATTGGGATCAATTTTATGAGAATAGAAAAAAAATATGAAAAAATAAACCAGAGAAAATACAATTATAGTCTTTCCACGTTTTATTTCGATTAAAAGAAATCTGAAGAAAGGATACATGCTCTTTAAGAGAGCTTATATTTATATTAATTGTAAAATAGCTTCATTACAGTGAGAATGCCTATTTTACAGCTTAATTAAAAAATGTCCTTGTTGACACTCTCTCACTTTGGATTGTAGTTGAGATTTCGATATGTTGGTATTAAGGTCGATACTATTGTTTCGGTCAGGATTGTGATCCTTCAGAATCCTGATTGCAACTGAGCTTAAGTTATTGTTCTATAAACAAGAATGTTTACATTTAGAGTTATTGCCACTGCTTTAGCAGGTGCCTCGTTTATACATATTTGGAACATTGTTTATTTATGAATATGATCAGCATTGTTCAACATTAGCATGTGCCACAATTGTAGAAGTCTGTACTTTGATCAGGAGTACAAGCTTCCACAGACTCTAGCTATTGTTTACTTATGCTTTCCATAGATTTGGTTCCTAGATAAATCAGCCATGATTCATCTGGGTTTTATTACAATGTCAATTTGGGTGCCAGAATAGGTGCTATTTCATTACATACAGAACAGTGATATACACTCAGACACATACTACTGATATAGACTAAGAGACTGTACCTATAGAATAGATGCTACTAGATCGATAATATTAGTGATTCTCATACAAAGGATAGATCAGGGTACTTCGGATAAGAGTCTATTCATTCATCCAGATGAGCTAAAGTATTATGTTTAGTTCACTGAGATTTTTCTTAGTATGAATTGCTAGGTTAATTAATCTGAATTGACTTATATCTCAATCCTTCATAGCAGAAATTTTTATCCATTGTTAGAATATATAAGAAGAATAATCATCTACCTGGCCAGTAGATATTCTTCATCAGTCGATTTTACACCTCCTGTCAGTTTGATAATAAACCTATACCTTTATCAAGTTGACTTATTATTTCTTTTTTCTTTTTTTTTCCGTGAATTTGTACTTATATCAAGCTATAAATTCCACAGTTTTAAAGCGAAACTTGGATTATTATGACAACTGCCAGATTCAAGAGTTTGAAAAAAAGGTCTATAATTCCTGGGTTCACACCGATCGTCTACATTCAGTCCAGTATGATGCTGCCAAACCGCAAAAATCTTGGTACATTCCTCGTGTGGCTACAGGAAAATATTCTTTTTCTAGTTGCCTGCTCATACTTTTTTTTTTTGGAAGGAAGATAATCTTAGGTACACTCAGACTTTGTGTTTAGCCTTTTAATTAGTATAAATATCAAATCAATTTGTAAAATAATAAAGATCATCTTTTATCTCATATACAGTGGGTGAAAAAACTGTTCACGTGTTTTCCACTTTTGAGCTAAATCGACTATATCTCAATGAATAGTGGGTATATCAGCTTTGTTTAAAATATGTTTAGGAGCTGTACATGTATGCTTTATGATGTTAAAGTTTCATTATTGTAGCTTAAGTTTGTTCGGAGTAATATACGATTATATAAGCGCGATACACGTGAACAGTTTTTTCCCTGCCAACGGAGTATTGCTAATCAATTAATACCCATGCCATTACTAATCTAAATATGCTTAATAATAAATTTAAACGCTTTCTAAGTTGCAGGGGTCCGCCAAAAATATAAATATGCCAGCTTTTGTATGTAAATTTTCACCAGCTTGCTCATTATTTTCACTACTATTATTTTTATCATTGATCACCTTAAACATGACTCGTGCTTTATCTGTAGAGCTTCAATCTGACATCAAAGCATCTATAATTAATGGTATGTCTACTATAATGATCTCTGAGAAGTTTGGCGTTTCCCGGGGCGTGCTTTCCAAGTATAGACAGAAGTGGTTCCCTGATGAGCTTCGTAACCCTGGTGATTGACCTGTCATTGTCGGGGTCAAATCAAAGTCTTTGGTTCACCAATGACTGCTAGAAGGTAGCTTACTGACTGATTGTGATGCCTATAAAAAGTTTTTGTCTTTGGGGTATTCCTTAGGCTATAAAACAACCCTAAATGTCTTAAAGTCTATGGGCTTTCATAGCCGTATCAAGCAAAGGAAGCCTATGATCAGTCATACCAACATGGAAAAGCGTTATCGATGGGCCAAAAAGTATCAGTATTGGACAGTGGGCGACTGGAAACGTGTTGTATTCTCTGATGAAACCAAAGTCAACGTTTGGGGCCCTGACGGGTGCAAATACTACTGGTTTAGACCTAACGACCCTCTGAAGCCTCATCATCTAGATGTCAAAGTCAAGCATAGCGGGGGTCATATCATGATCTAGGGCTGTATGACTTATTGGGGACCAGGATACGCATGTCAAGTCTACGATGGCACCATGAAATCCGAAGACTACCAGCAAATGTTGGCCACTACACTTAGGGATAGCTTGGAATACTATGGTTTGTCATGGGACGATGTTTACTTTCAGCAGGATAATGACCCCAAACATACTTCCAATACTACCAAAAAGTGGTTTCTAGATAACAAGGTGACCTGGATCGACAATTGACTAGCTCAAAGCCCTGAACTGAACCCGATTGAGCACCTCTGGCATCACTTAAAGTTGAAACTGAGCGCATACGAGACTAAGGCCAAAGGTGTCCACGAATTATGGGAAAGAGTTGATAGGGAGTGGAATACCTTCACCGAGAACAAATGTAGACGCTATATTGAGAGTATGAGAGCCCGTATTTAAGCTGTACTTGCCACTAAAGGAGGCCCCACCAGGTATTAGGCTATCATGGCAATAGGCGGAAAAAACTGTTCACGTGAAGTCCTTCTATTTCGCCTTTATTTACTTATAAGTCTACATATAAATAATAACAAATTTTTCTATGGTTTATAGAGAAAGATATTGGCTCTCTAACTGTTTTAGTTTTGTTTGAATATACTAAGTATTCGTGGAGTTATTGCTCGAAAACCAAAAAATTGAAAAACACGTGAACAGTTTTTTCACCCACTGTATATTCTTTCATATACATTTATCCAAGTGTCGAGTGTAGGGATATAGTTTTTAGGATAGACTTAGATAAATGTATACAAAAGAATATATATATGAGATAAAAGGTGATCTTTATTATTTTACAAATTGATTTGATATTTATACTAATTAAAAGGCTACTCACAAAGTCAGTGTGTACCTGACATAAGTCTACTCTAAAAACTATATCTCTACATACGACATTGTTACGTTGCGATAGAGTAAAAAAGTGTACGTAGTTTAATATAAGAGATAATAAATAGATAAATAGCCTAAGCAGATCTAACTATCAAATGAGCACCAGGTTTATAGTTGTCCAACTAGTAAGTATAACAATTATACAAGTAACAAATGAAATATAAAAGAGGAATAGAAATAAAGTACAATGAATCCAGATCAACAAATGTAAATGACAGATTCAAGGGATCTTATTACACAAATATAAGTTCAATTAAAGAATATAAAGCGCTATAAAGCTATATGAATAAGTTTAAGGTAATAATAAGATGATTCTTTATTCTGTCTATTCAATTGATGGTATTTATACTAATTTTCTATGTGTGATATTTACTATACTATTGTCTATAAATTTTGTGATGGTTGTTTTGTTATGAGTCATTGCATGTCATTTGCAAGAGACAGTAAATAAGTTATGTGATTAATAATTGATTCGAACGATATAGAATGTGGTAGAATAATTTCTTGATGGTAATTGAGATTTGTATGAGTGATCCTTCGAGTGAGTTTAACAGTAATATTGTTGTCTTTGGTTTATCCGTTTGATTTCAGTACGCGAAATTGGCTTTAAATAAAGGCTGCACGTACAATATAGGAGAGATTCCATCGCCGTCGAAAGAATGGGATTTTACGGATCAAGGTACTGTTGTGTGATAAATTGGGTCACAAAACCTATATTGAAGTGTACCTCGGCGAATACCTACCCCATTTAGCTGAAACTAGAATATAGTGTGCCAGGGTCTTTAAGAGCAGATTAACTGTAAGAAAAATTGCAAGTCAATTAGACAAAAATTGACTATTTAGCCTAATAGCTGATTTTTTATAAAATTTAAATTTATAGCTTAAAACTAAAATGAATCATATCCATCCCTAGCCTTAATTACCGCACGGATTCTTTTTAGATAGCTGTAGTAGTATCGTTCTATTGTATTTTGGTTGAACTCTCTCCACTCAAAGTCAAATCTTTCCGCAGTTGATCGACATTGGATGGCTTGTTGGGATATTTTTCCAAGTGCGACTTGATCTCATACAAAAGCCACTCGATACGATTCAGAACGGGGATACCTCATGGCCAATGTTTCGTATAGCTAACGTGTTTTTTATCTATCCAGTTGTAAGTGGAATCGGAAGTGTGGAAAGTCGTGCTGTCCTGTTGAAACATGACGTCCTCATGCTGCAACCCGTAATAGCACAATGTATTGAAGTATGTCCTGCCCAAAGCATGCTGATACAAGCTCGAATTCATTGATCTCTCAAGTAGACAACGCGCGTGCCATGGCCCAAGTACAATCAACTAGCTCCACACCATCATTGATCCATATTCTCGCTTTCTCTTTGGCTTGTCGTTGAAGGGCGAGAAGGAATCACCCTTATATTGGTATGTGTACTCGACTCCATCCGAACACCAAATACTGATTCGGCTTTCATCAGAGAATATAATCTTCTTCGAGTCCTCTACAATCCAGTGTCGATGTTTGCGAGCCCATTAGTATTGTTGTCTTCTCTGTACAACGTTCAACGCAGCAGTCGTAGTCCTCTTTTTTCATTTGAAGAAAAGCTGCCTGTTCAAGTTATGTGTTGTACAATAGCTAGAAAATTACCCAATACTTCCGAAATAGTTTTGAACGCGTCAGACACATCTTATTTGACGAGAACGGAGTTTCAAACGGATGATATCGTGGGTTGATGATGCTATTAGAGATCGTCTACCTGCGGATTTTTTAGTGTAGTTTAGATTGACCTGCCTTTTCATGAGATTGATTGTAGATTATGAAACCCCTGTTGCAGCCACAATGTTGATAGTGTTCTCCCCTGCAATAATACGCGGTCTGGCGTTGTTCCCTTTCCTCTGGCTGATTTTGAAAGGCATATTGTAAATGTAAAGTAGTAATGTTTGGAGAAAAAAAGTGGTTATAAAAAGCATAGAAAATAGCAGGTGTTTATATTAATTACAAACAACAAACATTCCAAAAGTGAGGATTTGCAAAAAGATAGCCAAGTGCTTCGGTAAATTTCCATTAAATTCCAAGATACATAAAAACGTAGCATTTTTGAAAGCTGTCAAATTTACAATATTATCGATTTCTCAGCAGCCAATCACACACTTTTACACTTTATTACGCTTTTATGTGTCGCGCCTCTTTTGCGCTTTCAATGACACTAAGAACGTTCTGATCCAATGATTAGTTCTCTAGTAATGTCAAAAACCAGTTTTGTGACCCAATTTATCACACAACAGTAATATTGAATAGTGATTATATCGAGCAGCTATTCCGAAAAGGGGGAAAAGGTAATTGATATGTATACAAACGAAGAGGAGTAGGAGTGATTGATATTTTATTGGATAATAGTTTGAAGGTGAAGAGACAGAAGCAGCTGTCGTGAGTAGAGATATAGTTTTTAGAGTAGATTTAAATTGATGTATACAAAAGAATATATATGAGATAAAAGATGTCTTTATTATTTTACAAATTGATTTGATATTTATACTAATTAAAAGGTTACACACAAAGTCAGTGTGTACCTGACACTACCTCCCTCCCAAAAAAAAGTACGGGTAGGCAGCGTAAAAAAAAAATTATTTTGCTCTAGCAACACGAGGAATATACCAAGATTTCTGGGGTTTGGCACCATCATATTGGACAGAATGCAGACGATCAGTATGAACCCAGGAATTATAGACTTTTCCTTCAATTTCTTGTATCTGATAAATGTTGTAATCCAGGTTTGTCTTTAAAACAACATACGGACCCATCCAGTTAAACTCTAGACCTTTCTTTGATTCATGCCTCAACATGACATAATCACCAACTTCAAAAGTTTGAGTCTTGTTGTTCTTGAGTGCAGCATCCCATCGCTCTTTATCCTTGCGCGCTTGGAGAATCATTTGTTCTTTAGCCTCAAACCTCTTCTCTTTCAGATCACGAATGCGCGCAAGAACGTCTTCTGCAATCAACTCAGGGTCTTCTTCTGTTAACGGATCCATAAAAGGCCGACGAGAGTCTCCAGGCAACACAGGTTCTTGACCATACACCAGGTAGAATGGACTATACCCCGTAGTGGCATGCTTGCGGACACGGCAAGAGAACAATGATGAATCCACGTATTCATCCCAAGAATGGATCAGACCTTTTACGTATTTTGTCAACATATGTTTAAATGTCTGATTCAATCTCTCGCATTTGGAATTGGTACGCGGATGGAATGCAGAGGTGAACATGTGCTTTGATCGAATCTTGTGCATATACTGCTTCAGAATTTTGCTGAGAAAATTAGCGCCACGATCACTGACAACTTCAACAGGACAACCAAACTTCATCACAATTTCTTCATATATGAACTTGACAATTTCATCCGCAGTAGCAGACTTGAGAGCCCGAGCAATGGGCCAATTTGTCGCATAATCCACAGCCATTAGAATCCACCGATTACCATTACTTGTAGTAGGCAACTCGCCAATGAAATCTATATGCCACCGGGCAAAAGGAGCAGGAACCTCTAGTGGTTTCATAGGAGCATGATGTACAGATTTCTCATTTCGAGAATGTAATTGACATTCAGGACAAGTTTTCAACCAGTAGTTGATATCCTTACGCATAGACGGCCACCAGACACGCTGCTTCATCAAATGATAGACAGTTAGTTGACCCGAATGACCAAAACCACGATGAAAATCTTCTATCAAATCAGCACGACGAGCAAAGGAAATAAATTTCAACTTTGAAGCCTCTCTACCAGTGGGATTTGGATTCAAACGATATAGCACATTATCAATCACTTCGAAATTAGATTCCTCCTTCTCTAGTTGAGCACGCCATTTATCAGGCCAGTCTTCCTTCTTCTTCTTGTAAAATATAGGCCAATCTTGACACGGATCCGTGAGTAATGAAGTATCAGACGGTTGTAACACCTTGTTCAAAATGGTAGTAGACATTTCATATAGTAATTCAGGTTCCATGGACACAGGATCAGGCTCGCAATCAGGACCATCACGACGACTGAGCAAATCAGGAATGACATTGTCCACACCTTTTTTGTAAACTAAAGTGGGTTGAAATACCTCTAGATCTTGCATCCAGCGAACCAAACGAGGAGAGACTTTGCTTGACGACTTGTAGAATTTCAAAGGACGATGGTCCGTGTATACTTCATAATGAGTACCTTCAACAAAACAACGCCAAGTTTTGCATGCGAACAGTATAGCCAACAATTCTCGCTCTTGAGTAGGATAGTTCCTTTCAGCATCAGACAGCTTTTTCGATATGAATGCAACAGGCTTCCAGTCATCATTATAAGCAGGATCTTGTTGCAACAAGACAGCACCAACAGCATAATCACTAGCATCACATTCAATGCGAAAAGGACGAGACATATCCGGCATTAGCAACACAGGAGCAGAAGTAATCAGAGACTTGATAGTTTCAAATGCTTTTTGACAATCATTTGACCAATCAATCTTTCGATTCTTGGGACCAACACCTTTAGTTAAATCCGTAATACAAGCAGCCACAGAAGCAAAGTTAGGCATGTAAGTTGAGTAGTATTGACATAGACCCATAAATTTTCGCACATCTTGAACAGTTTTAGGTACAGGCCAAGAAGCAATGGCATCCACTTTTTGTTTTGACGGCTTGATTCCTTGACCAGCGACGATATCATGACCCAGAAATGTAATTTCCTTACGGTTAAATTTACATTTTGCTTTTGACACCACGAGACCAGCTTCTTGGAGCTTCTTGAATACCATATGGAGATGTTTCTTGTGCAATTCAATATCGTTGCCCTTTGTATATATCAGACAGTCATCAATATAGCATATAACAAAGTCACCAATAAACTCTTTCAAGACATCATTCATTAAATACATCCACCTAGCCCCAGAGTTTTTCAATCCCATGGCCATCACAGACCAAGAAAATTGACCATACCTAGTGTTTATGGCACTTTTGAGGGAATCAGATGGAGTCAGTCTTTGTTGCCAAAAACTACTGGTCAGATCAATGGAACTCATAAACGTAACACCATGTAGCTGCTCTAGACATTCATCAATACGAGGCAAAGGCACCCGTTGAGCCACCGTCTTGGCATTCAAAGCACGATAATCACAAACCATTCTAAGAGAACCGTTGGGCTTCTTGACAAACAAAACCGGACTACCCCATTCAGACACACAAGGCTCAATAAAGCCTTTGCTTAGTAGATCATCTAACTGTCGACGCAATTCCTTCAATTCCAATGGAGACATCCTATACGGGGCACGAGAGATAGGCTTAGTACCCGGTTCCAATTCGATCATTTCGCCATCAGTGCGTCTGACAGGAGGCAGAGTATCCAAAGACCCTTTGAATACATCAGGATATGCCTTTGCAAATTCAGCACACCAAGCTTCATTCTCCTTTTCTTGATCAAGCAACACTACATCCACATTGTTCAAATCCAGTAGATCATGCAATTGCCTAGGAGACACCAGAAAACACTCTTCAACTTGTTTCTTCCTCAACAGTCTCTCAAATTGTCTTGCAGTAATCACAAAATCACATTCATCAACATCATCCATGCCCTCAGATCCAACCTCAACTTCAACATCAGCACCATCATTTGCCCCAGAACCATCCATAATATCCCCAGATCCCATGTTAGTTGCACTATCAACTACATCTATACCACGAGCAGAACCAATCATAGCAGCATCATTATCAATACCAATAGCAGCAACCATAGCAGCACCAGCACCAGAATCCAGAACCTCATCATGGACATTTAGCACAGTCTTCGACTTCATCTCCTGTTTAATTGGCGTGATTAAAGTGAAACCACCAGTAGGAAGCGTAATAGACCATGAACTACGGAACCAATCAGGAATAGGTTGTACCTGACGCAGCCATGAATTACCCAAAATTAAGTCAAATTTTGTATCAAATACATAGGCTTCCATATCATCCTTATAATCACCCAATTGTAGAGAGAAGGTAGCAATAGACGAGATAGCCGATTGATGACCATTCGCTGTTTCAACAGCTTGACCTTTGACAGCTCGAAGTTGTGTAACAGACGACACCAAATTTGGAGAAATGTAATTAGCCGAAGCACCCGAATCAATCAACACCGAGCACGAATGACCATTCACCAAAGCATTGTACAAAGGCAACTTAGTATCAATGCGACCTGCCGTTAACACAAAGTCCAGATCCTTCTGGATTATAGAGTCATCAATTCGGAGAGGTTCGATGTAAGATTTAGACGAAGGTAAGACGCAATACAAATAAGCAGAAGAATCCAAATCTTTATTGACATCATAATCACCATCAAAGTCATCGCTATCAACAACATTCTCCGTATAGTGCAATTGCTCACGAGGAGGAGAGGGACACTCTCTCATAAAATGGCCGTAGCCCTTGCAGTTGTGGCATTGTATATTGGCACGATCACCACCACGAAAACGACCACCCCGACCACTACGCTGTTGTTGGCCTCCACGACTTGCACGACCACCACGAAAACCATTGGAATTACCACGAAAACCATGTGCACCGCCACGAGCACCACCACCAAAACCACCACGACCAACAGAGCTATTCCATGATTTCATCATGTTATACAGTTCACGGCGTTCTGCAACAGACAAATCCATTGGATCATCCACCTGATGATTCCTAGTAGACCCAGCCGAAAAACCACGAGGAACCGCAGGACTGGAATCCATACGATTGCCTTCATAATTGTGAGCAGCGCGAATAGCTTCATTCAATATAGGCTCTTCCATGTCAATGTTGTCTTTGATGTGAATGCGAGCATTGGGATCCCGAAGACCAGCCAAAAACTTGTCCACTGCTTCTTCATCGGTCATTCTGGGAATACTGAGTTTTACAGTCATAAACTCTTGTACATATTGAGCAATGCTTGATGTTTGTTGCAAGGCGCGCATACGATCTCGAGCAACAGCAATCGAATTGTCAGGCTTGAAGAATGCCCGCAATTCCGCTTTAAAATGAGTCCATCCAGTGGGAGCAGAGTTCAATAAACGCAGATTTTGATACCAGACCTTGGCTGCACCTGTCAGAAGTGTGATACCCAATTTGGCAGTTTTGTCATTATCATAGTTCTTGACAGATGCAAAGTCCTCGAGAGTCTGGATCCAAGACTCGATAATGAAGGGATCCCTGGAGCCATTGTAGCTTTTTGGTTTTTCCAAAAAATCGAAATCATCATCCTTGGAGTTCTTGGCAAGGATTACTTCCTTCAGTATTTCTGCCAGCTTCACAATATCGCTACTATCACCAGTAGCCGAGGATGAACTTCCACCTTGTTCATTCATATTATAGTTATTTGTCTCCTTGATGTTATTTTCTCCAAAATATTTCAATGCAAATGAGTACGCCAAATTATTCCAATGTTGGTTTCTGGCCTTGTTTATTTTTAATCTGTCTTCAGTAGTAAATTGACCAGATGTTGTTCTTCTTAATTTCTCAGTAAAGTACTTGATATGTTCTTCAGACTTTAGTAACGATAAGACCCGTTCTTCAATTTCAAATTGATTCTTTAAATTCTTGAGTTCTTCAGATGTCAAATTATTCATTCACAAATAAATAATTTCAATAATTAAACGATCAATTGGTTCTGCTGCTACCAAATGTCGTGAGTAGAGATATAGTTTTTAGAGTAGATTTAAATTGATGTATACAAAAGAATATATATGAGATAAAAGATGTCTTTATTATTTTACAAATTGATTTGATATTTATACTAATTAAAAGGTTACACACAAAGTCAGTGTGTACCTGACACAGCAAAAGGAGAAAAGTAATGGTTAACAGCCATGCGACTTGTAACACTAGCATCGTAAACTTTTAAACATCTCACGATAATGTAAAATTTAGCAAAAGTAAACGCTCCCGGGTGGGCTTGAACCACCAACCTCCTGATTAACAGTCAGACGCGCTAGCCAATTGCGCCACGGAAGCGGATATTTTTGATACATGGTATCTTTTTCTTTGATTACTTGGTACAATTTCGATTTCCCAAAAAGGAAGAGATTATGTAATAGTAGTGATAACAATGAATGATTCAAGGTGTGGATCTACATTTATTTCGGCTATGATTTATTTGAAGGGTGTATATTTGTGAATACTCAAGATGTCTATTTGGTTTTCGGCAAGTTATCGTGATTTGATTTCGTTGGTTCTCTCATACAAGGCTACTTTGTTCTCATTTGTTTGGTTAAGGCAAGGCGCGCTCTAAGCTGTTAGTTTGGTATCTGGTCTGGTCTGATTTGTACATGAAGGATTGGAAGAATTACTATTTTGAACTGTGAATTGACTCTGGAATCTGACTCAGGACTACAACAAGCCAATTGAACAAGATGCAAGTCTATTTTAAATTGGAATTAGAATGAATTGACACGGATATATGATCATGATCTTGAATTGAAGGATACTTAATTCATGTGGTTACATTTTGATCTGGGCGCTACCGACTTTTGACATTGAAATTATTTTGACATTGAATTGAAGGCTATTCAATTTTGGTGGTTACATTTTGATCTGGGCACTGACAACATTTGAACTTGAATTACTTTGACAGGAGAACAATAGAATTAATTACACAAAGCACTCAATTATCGATACATATAAATAGCATTCTGAATTACATCTAAATAAAGATCATCCATTTTCTTCTTCTTAAATCTGGAGTTTAGTTACTAGTGCCAATCTAGTACGAACATACCTAAAGAACACTTTAAATTCATCTCTCATAACTATTGGGATCGTTTCTTACAGTCTTCCTTTCCATACAACAATATTTATATCTTGATTACCAAATCGCAAAGGTAATCATTAAAGAGAGCTTGATATTTATCATTTTTTGTCGTTCAAGAAGTAGATGTACCTTGGATTGTGCGGAATTGGAATAAGAATAAGAAGCGGGTGTTCAAGCCCAAGAAGCTGGTACAGAGATTAAAGAAGAAGCTCAGACCCAATGAGTGACGTGCGGTGTCATTATATATAATGTAGCTAATCATATAAATAAAACTCTACCTTCTCTTTCGCATCTATTATATACGCTATATATATATATCTGTTTAAACCGACATTGGTAGCAGCAGCTGTATATAATATTTTACGGAATTACTGAATTACTGAACCATACTACTGTCAAGAAGGCCTTTTTCTCATCAACAAGAAAAAGTATATTGGATTGGAACGCGTTTTCTATCAACAAGATACATTACAGTCAATTAGATACATTACGACAGTCAATAAGATACATTACAGTCAATAAGATACATTACAGTCAATAAGATAAACTACAGCATATATATCAAAAACCAATTAGATATATACTACGGAAAACAACAACAAGATGACTAGTGAAGAACAAAATTTTATGGGAAAGATGGATTCATTCATCGGTGCGCTTACAGAACTAGTAAACAAAACGAATGCAACAGCTAATACTGGTACTGCTTCTTCTTCTACAAGGCTCAAATTGCCTGACTCCTATGATGGTACAAGAGACGCAGTAATGATTGATCGATGGATTGGTGCTGTTGAAAGACACAAGCGATTTCATGACTGGGATGAAACAAGAACCATGCAATTCGCGTCTACTCTCTTATCTGGTGATGCTGATACTTGGTATCGTGCCACTGAAATTAACACGGATGAAGCACCAAAATCTTGGTTGGAATTCAAGAGATTGCTCATTGAAGCATTCAAGCCACCAAATGCCAAGACTCTAGCAAGAGAGCGCCTTCGTACATGTGTTCAAACAAGCACGATCCAGCAATATGTGAATGAATTTCAAAATGTCAAGCTCTCATTGCCTGATATCACAGAGGACGAAGCTTGTGATCGATTTGTGTCTGGACTAGTAGATGACCAGCTTGTGGCTCAGATCCATGATGTGGATGAGGATGAATTGACTCTTAAAATGGCATTCAACATGGCTTTGTCTTATGAAGCAGCTCGTAGACCCCGTGTGTTAGCTCCTACACCAATGGCTCTTGCTTCTCCACGTTATCATCCGGTTATGCAGCATCAAGTACCAAATCGTATTACCTCTTCTCTTACTCCTGCTATGGTAGACGATCCCATGGATCTTGACTCTATGCAAAGCCGTGGCTATACTGTGGTAGGTTGCTTTTATTGTGGCATGATTGGCCATATTCGTGAGAACTGCTTTGAGAGATTGCGTGACATCAAGGCTATGGAACAACAAAGATACAACAATTTGGTTCGTAATGGTAGTGGTCAACAACAACAACAGCAAGGCGGTACTGGTAATTATAGTGGTAGTGGTGCTCCTCGTGGTGGCCGTGGCGGTCGTGGCGGAGGCCGTAGCCGTGGACGTGGTGGTTATCGTGGAAGTTATCGTGGTATTGGAGGTAGACGTCGTGGTGTGTCTTATGTCAATACAACTGATATACTTGATGATACTACTATTGGAGGTGGACAATTACAGCAAGATCAGCAGGATTTTTAATGGGTGTGGTTGATAACAAGGAAGTTCAATCGCACTCTTCTACTCAAAACCTTCCTGATCATGTTTCACTTGCACAAAAATTAACACCAAAAACCAAAAACAATAATGTCTCTATTACTCATGCGACAACAGCATCTACCAAGGATATCAATACTACTACTATGAATAAACAAATCGAACATGGTCAGGCTTATTCTACTAGTGTTGCATCATCGACATCAGCGGCTACTTTGCTACCTTATGCACATGCTGAGATTCCCAAGATGTACTCTTCTTGTCAGCTTGAGTCGATGTTGCCTGTCGAATTGAAGCCAGTCATTTATGATGAGAATTCTGCATTTAGTGACAATGGAGATTGCAACACAACTAGCACGATATACCAGATACAAGATGCGCAACACCTGTTACATTTGAATCAGTCATCATCATTACCAGTATATGCTTCAGTGGCTGGAAAAACTCGTACAATGGTTCACGTCTTAATTGATAGTGGTGCATCTGACAACTATGTGTCGTCTGATATTGTTTCTCTACTGCATGTTGATAATACTGAAGGCGTCTATCCTCCTCGTGAAGTTGAAACAGCGGATGGTAACATCACCAAGATCAAGCAAAAGGTAACATTTGGTCTTTCTATCAATGGTGAGTATCGCTGTCAGGTCACCGCCTACGTGTTTCCTACCAAATTTGACTTGATCCTCGGTCGTACATGGTTAAAGGAACATAGTCCTAGACCTGTGTGGAAGACAGATAGTTACTTGTTAGGCCAAGAACCCCGTGTTGTAGAGATCAAGCCTGTATCAGTTGTCAAGAAACCTCCTATGTCTACACTGAACTACTTGATTACTCACAAGCAAGCAGACAGAGAGTTGAAACATGGTGGTTTTGGATGTTTATTGTACATCAAGGATGTTTATGAGGGAACATCATCCAAGGCTGACACCAAGGAACAACAACAGTGGCTAGACAGTCTGATCAAGGAATTTGGTACCGTATTTCAAGATCAATTGCCTGGGTTACCTCCAAATCGGAAGTCTCAACATGTTATAAAGCTGGAAGATGAAAATTGCAAGCCTGCCAATCGTGCACCTTTCAGAATGAGTCCTGCAGAGTTGGATGAATTGCGCAAACAGCTGAAAGAGCTTCTGGATCTTGGATTGATTAGGCCGTCGTCTTCTCCGTGGGGTGCACCAGTCTTATTTGTACGCAAAAAGGATGGCAAGTCTCTAAGAATGTGTATTGACTACCGTGCGTTGAACAAGCTGACAGTCAAGAACCGTACATACTTGCCTCGTATTGATGAATGCTTGAACAAAATGCAAGGCGCGTCCTATTTTACTTGCTTGGATCTCAAGTCGGGCTACTTTCAAATTCGTCTGCAAGAATCAGATGTTCCCAAGACTGCATTTAATTCACGATATGGCAAATATGAATGGTTGGTACTTGCGCAGGGATTGACCAATGCCCCACTTAGCTTCCAAACCCAAATGAATGATATTCTCGGTGATTGCCTTGACAAATACGCTTTGTGTTACCTAGACGATGTGTGTATATTCAGCAAGACCTTTGAAGAACATCAAAAACATGTGCGAGAGGTTCTGGATCGTTTCAAGAAGCATCAATTTGTGGTCAACAAGGCTAAGTGCAAGTTTGCTCAGCGAAAGTTGGTGTTTTTGGGCTATCAAATCAGTGAACAAGGCATTCTTCCGTCCCCTCAAAAGGTTGCAGCGGTGTCATCTTGGCCTCGACCAAAAAATGTTCAAGAGGTTAGACAATTCATTGGGTTGGCTCAGCATTATCGACGCTTTATACCGGGATTTGCCAATATTATTGCTGCACCGCTGACTGATTTGACTCGTGGTACTGGTGTCAAGCGTAGAGCTATCAAGTGGACCATGGAGTGTGAGACTAGTTTTGATCGTATCAAGAAGTTATTGACGAAAGCACCTGTCTTGCAATTGCCAGATATGAACTCTCCATACCGTATTGAAACAGATTCTAGTGACTTTGGTATTGGCGCTGTCTTGCTACAACCAGATCAAGATAACCATTGGCACCCTGTGGCATTTGAATCGAAGAAGTTGTCTGAAGCAGAGCGCAAATATCCGGCACAAGAGAGAGAACTATTGGCAATAATACATGCTCTCAGGACATGGCGTTGTTTTGTGGATGGCTGTCCAGCTGGATATACTGTAGTCACGGATCATCAGTCTCTAGAGTATCTGATGTCGCAAGAAAGGCCTGCAGCAAGACTATATCGATGGATGGTTGAGTTGGCTCAATTCTCGCCTGAGATTGTGTACAAATCTGGTGCCCAACATGTAGTGCCAGATGCTTTGTCAAGAATTGGAGGTCCTCTTGTCACACCAGCCAAAACATCTATCACGCCTGCATATATCAATACTTTGAAAACACTATTGAATAGTATGGGTGTCAAAGAAGAACTTGAACAGGATTGGCCAATGCTCTATACCAAACCAAAGGAAGACAGAGAGAAACATTTGAAATCAAATCCGAAGATCTTGAAGCTGTTGGAAAAGGAAGAAAAGAGCATTGTTGTGAAAGGAAACCAAGTCTTTCATTTGGAGCAAGATCATGTTGGTGGCCGGGCCATAGTCAAAGAAGTGCCGTATGTTCCATTTTGCAATCGCCTAGACCTGGTTAGTGAGTACCATGAGGGCTTTGGGCATGCATCAGCAAGAAACTTGGGAGACTTGTTGAGGTTACGACATTGGTGGCCTACGATGAAACGAGACATCTCCTTCTGGATCAAGACTTGTCCTTCTTGTCAAGTGAATGCCAACAAATCAACAAAGCATCATGGTAAAATGCATCCGCTTACTGTCCCCAAAGCATTTGAGAGATGGCATCTTGATTTTATCGGCGAGCTACCAGTGACTATCAATGGCAACAGGTGGATCATTACAGCTGTTGACTCTCTCACCAATTGGCCTATAGCGAGAGCGGTACCTGTAGCATCTGCGGAAGCCACTGCTGACTTCATTTATGAGGAGATCATGATGAAATTTGGTTGCCCTGTAGAGATGATCACGGACAGAGGCTCCCAATTCAAAAGCAATTTGATCAAGTCTTACTCTGCTCGTGTGGGTATGAAGCACAAACTGACGTCTGCCTTTCACCCAAGGACCAACTCAAAAGTGGAGCGTTTCAACGGGATCATCAAACCTATACTGCGCAAATACGTGAATGGAGCAATTCACAGATGGGATGACTTTTTGGATACTTCTTTGTGGGCTTGTCGCATTCGAACACACTCTACAACTGGATTTAGTCCGTTCTTCTTGACTTATGGCCAAGAACCAAGAATTCCAGGCGATCCACTTCGACCCTATATTGATGCTCAAACCGCCAAGGATCCAAGAACCATTGCTGATTATACATCTCGTGAGTTGGAAGCACTTGGGCAGTATAGAGCTGCGGCAGAATTCAGATTGGAAGCCATGGCAGAGAAAGACAAGCTGAAGTGGGATGCTGCCATCAAACCATTGGATTTTGAACCAGGGGATATGGTGCTAATGACAAATGAAGGCAGGTATGGTCTAGAGCCCAACTACAAAGGACCTTACATCGTGGTGGCGACGTATCCTGAATATGGTACCTACAAATTGGAAAGTATGAGTGGTGAACCTCTTGATAGTCTTGTACATGTGGATCGTCTCAAGTTGGCATATACAGCAAACAACACAAAACCAATTGCGCCATGGTACGAACCCAGTAGTAGTCTTCGTCGCCCAGCTGAACCACCCACCTACCATGCTATTGCTTCTGCTAGGCCCATGAACAAACCGCTAAAACCAACGGGGGGAGGCGAGCTTAGTAAACAGCAGCCTCCAGTTTCCAAGCCTGAAGCGTCTGTTCCTAGTCAAGATGTGGCTCTTTTCCACTCTCCAGATACACCTATCATTGTGGAAAGCGTTCAACATAGAGACAATGCAGCACAAAAGCAGCTCTGGATGCAAGATGTGGCACTGGAAGCAGTAACAAATATACCAGCATTATTGGAGTCAAGTGACATTGTTGTATCGTCGGATGAAAGTGTGTTGGATGTTGGATGTCAAGATGCAACCATGTTTGACCTTGCATTTAAAGATCAAGCAGTCCAAACAGAGCAAGTTACAACCAGCATACCATTTGAGCAGTTGTCTAGTAGTAGTGGTGTACGCTGTGAGGATACAGTCATGATTCAAGATCAAGCAACAACACAAACAGAGGAGCAAGATACGTTTGTGACAGCACCAGGAGCAACTACTTCAACTGCTATCATTATGGTAGAGAGTCCAGTATCTTTTTCGGTTCAGGACTCAGAGAAAGAAGTTATTATAGATACAGACATGGAAGCAAAATCACTTGAAGATAGCCATACTGAGACAGCTAGCAAGCAGCAAGAAGTAGTATCAATAGCCTCGTCATCTGAAATGGCTTTAGAAGCAGGATCAAGTATTGTGGGTGCTATGTTGGAAACCGATATTATATCAAAACAAGATCGACAGCAAGAAGCAATGTCCAGCAAAACTGAAATGAGTGTCTCGGATAAAAAGCAGTTAGTAGAGCAACTTGCAGAAGTGTTAAGACAAGAAAAAAGAGACAAGGCTGTAGCTGCACAACCAGAAAATGTTCCAGAATCAAAGCAAAACATACCGGGATCATCTTCACCTCAGCAACCTCCTCGGAAATCAGTAAAACGACAGTTGGAAAAGAGCTCTGATAGTGATATAGAACCAAACAACACCGAAAAACAGGATGTTGGAGGTCCAACATCAATTTTAAGGGGGGAAAATGTCGTTCAAGAAGTAGATGTACTGTGCTAAGACTAATTGTTCAAGTGTTTGGGAAAATAGTATATATCGTTTTGTAAATCCAACGTGAGTTATTTAATAGACTAGCGTTGTATACAAAAACAAAAGCCTGAGTTCTTAGCTTTCGAATGATATGCATATCAAAAATAATTAATACAATCGGATTGCAGGGGAGCCTGCCAAAGTCGGACATCCCTGAAAGCTAAAATTTAAGAAAACTTAAGTTTCAAACTTAACCTGTAATATCTTCCGTAATATGCATCGGGAAGCTATAAGATTTTAAACAACAGTTAGCTGACATCTAAAGTATTGGATTATACTATCAAAAGTATGAAAAAGCGTCAAAAATGCCTCAAATACTCGTATATTTTTCTTTGACTACCTTTTTTTGTAATTATCACTATGACCAAGCCTCTTCCCATGGATACTCAGAATTCTTTAACGATCTTGTTACAGAAGAAAACACCGTACTCTGAAGTTATGGTTATACTGCCAAACTTCTCAAAGACCTGAATTAGCAGGTATAACAAGAGATTTTTTGGTGGTCCCAATCTTACCCCTGTCGGAAAAAAAAATCTAATTACCAGAAAAACTCAGCTATACATTGCCAATAGCATTTGAAACAATAAAGTAGATAAATGCAATGGTGCTGGCAAAGTTTTGGCTTCTTAAGGTATCCCCATGACAAATGATGGTGTAAAGAAATTGTAAAAAAGAAATAACGGCTTTAAAGCTAGAAGAAAAATCAGGACAGACATGATAAGCAAGACTAATATGAGACAACGTTTAGCATGGACTAAAACTTGTAGACATTACAAGATAGACGAGTGTTTTATGAGCGGACTAGAGTCATTATATGAGGCTCTGACGGTGTTTCTTACTAATGTAGCCTTCAAGCAATTTCCTTTTAGCATTTTCTTTACATCATCATTTTTCCTGGGGATACCCTAAAGAGCCAAAAATTTGACAGCAGCATCCTATACATTTATTTTATTGTTTCAAATACTATTGGCATTGTATAGCTGAGTTTTTTCGGTGATTCGAATCTTTTTTTCGACATTGGTAAGATGGGCACCATCAAAAAATCTCTTGTTATGTCTGCTAATTTGTGTCTTTCAAATGTTTGGCAACATATTCATAACTTCAGAGTACGGCGCTTTGTTCAGTAACAAAATCGTTAAGGAATTCGGATTATCAATGCGAAGAGGCTTGGTCATAGTGATAATTACAAATAAAGGTAGTTGAAGAAAAATACACAGGTATTTAGGGAAATTTTTACACTTTTTTCATACTTTTGACAGTATATTCCAATACTTTAGATGTCAGATGACTGTCGTGTAAAATTCTATAACGTTCCCGTACATACTACGGAAAATATTATAAGTTAAGTTTGAAACTTAGCTTTTCTTAAATTTTGGCTCTCAGGGGTATCTATCTTTGACAGGCTCCCCTACAGTCAGATCGTACTGAATATTTTTGATTTGCATATCATTCAAAAGCTAAGAGCTCAGGCTTTCTTGTTTATATATACTGTTGGTCAATCAAATGGCTCACGTTGGATTTACAAAGCGATATATGCTATTTTCGCAAACACTTGAACAATTAGTCTTAGCACAGTACCTTGGATTGTGCGGAATTGGAATAAGAATAAGAAGCGGGTGTTCAAGCCCAAGAAGCTGGTACAGAGATTAAAGAAGAAGCTCAGACCCAATGAGTGACGTGCGGTGTCATTATATATAATGTAGCTAATCATATAAATAAAACTCTACCTTCTCTTTCGCATCTATTATATACGCTATATATATATATCTGTTTAAACCGACATTTTTGTCAGCGTCAGTTTGGCTAATGTACCAATAGTAGCTACGACCAGGCACTGCAACTTTCTGGCGTATTACTCCCGTTTTAGCCTGGTGTAAAACGGTGGATATATTTTAGGCTGCAGAAGGGTGGAAGATAGAGTTTATAATACGCCCGATTTCTAGACAGAAAATAGTATTTACAAATTGGGATTTTAAGCGAATGGAAAAAATAATAATTAGAGTAGTAATATAGATTGAAAAACGGATAGCAATATTCAACTAATCCATCATTTTACTCAAATTAATATACCAGCGTTTTACTCTGTGGGGTAAAACGCAGATAAAACGCTCGTATTAGACGTTGAGTAAAACGGGGGGTAAAACGCTCGTTTTACTCCCGTTTTACCGGCGTTTTACCATTCAAAAAGTTGCAGTGAGGAGGAGGAGGCCGGGCAAACGACGATTCAAGCCGATCCTTCCTTCTAGAAGGATCAAGAAACATAAAGCATACCACATGATATAATTACATAGTAATTTCTAGAAATATTGTAAAAAGTATAAATACCACATTTGTTTTATTTCAATAAAGATCATCTTTAACACCTAACTACAAGTCTATCCTATCCTATAATATACAATTACCTTACCTCTAGAGTGCTCACTCTTTAAATCACGTGCTTACTCTCTCTCTGATACAAGCTATTCTGTTTACTGGTAATTCCACACTTGACATTTTCCAAGAAATATACAAGTATTATATATAGATAGTTGATTATTTTAGGTTGTCACGTGATCTAATTACGTCATATTCTCCATCTGTCTTTTGTATTTTCAGTACTTTTTGTTTAGCCAGCGTATACAGTAATTAGCACAGCGAAAGGTAGTAGAGTAATTGAACAAGACGCTAAATATACTGAAGTTTATTAACAAAATTAAAGGCATACTTATACTAAATTTATGAGTCATCATCACACAAGACAGCAACAAATGTTATTTACTTGCAGATTAATCTGCTCATAAGCTGAGATGTAACCTAATAGTAGCATATTCTATTATATCTGGAATTATCTATCAAAGAATGCCTTAGTCTTATGTCGTAGTAGACAGTTGTAACCTTCTGGCTCAACATTTTTTCTATTTTTTTTTCATGAATTTGTATCTATAACAAGCTATAAATTCCGCACTCTATGCCATTTGGTGGAGGAGAGAGAGAAAGGTGGGACTTGGCGTTGCGGAGCATGAGCCAAGCTCCTCTTGTAAATGACTTCAAAAAAGCCAGGTTTGAATTCATCATCTTTGCTGTTGTTGGCTTTGCTGAATTCTTGTGAAGTTGCTTGTTTAGTCTACAGCGGTTGGCTTTATGTTGCAACTGAATGGTATTGTCCTACTTGAGAGGAGTTTATGATCAGTTAATGTATCAAGATATCACATTGCCAACATACCATGAAGCACAATAAATGGGCGATTAGCCCTAAATATTCGCCAAAGCGAGACAGACTAGCATCAATTTGAAGATGATAAATTTCATTACCAACGTACAGACCGGGAGCTTCCAACTTCGAATTGGTGATAAAGACCTCCAAGCCGCAAATCTGCAAAGAGTCGACCGAGGTAATGTTGGTATCATTTCTAATGTGATTATCAATGACAACCTTTGCTTCGATTTGCAGTTTGGACCGATCAGATGTAAACTTTGCACAGCCAGGCGATGATTTTGCAAATTTGGCCACTGCTACCTCGGTTTCTTGACTGTAGCGTTGTACTACTTCATCATCTAAGACCCTCAAGTCCACCTTCAGAGAGGGGGACTCATCACCCTCATTATTCAAGTGAGTGTCGCCCCTTTCGAGATGGACATAATGAGTTAATAAGAAGGGATATATAGGAAAAGAACATGCTCTTACCACTTCAACCTTAAGCCTGACTTGACAAACAATCTCTCCAAGATACTGCTCCAAAACTTCATCAAAAAGTCCCACTCAGAAACCTCTTTTTGTTCGTCAAAGAGTTCCGGATTATTACTTATAAGCTTCAGGAGTTGTGAGAAGAAGAAAATAGCAAAGCCAGTGTCATTATGCTCTTCATTGAGCTCAACATCATACTGGTTTTCAAGCTTCTTAACCCTTTTGTACAGCTTGGTCCAGCTGGATCTTGAGGACTTCTTGTTATCGTAGACAATAGCAGGCCGAACTATATCTACGGCATCATCATCATACACGTTGGTTGGGTAGATTGGCTTTGGGAATTGATTTCTCGACGCCCTTCACTCAGAAGCAGTAAATAAGACAGATTGGCCGTTTGGATACTTGTAAGACAGATCAAGGCATGATTTTAAGCCAAGGCTATCGCAATGAAACGTAGATGTGAGAATCTTCATCATCATTAAAAGCGAACACAGGTGTATGCTTACCAGCAGACTATGATATTTTCATATGCATTGGATTTTTGGTAGCTGGTATGTAGTTGCAAAGCAGCAGACTTGATTTTTCCAGCAACAGAGCCTTCTATAGTACCATTTCTTGCATCAAATCTAAGGTATTCCCTTTGTTAATAAACTTGCTTTCATCTGTTTTGTCCCCATCATTCTTCTGCTTTTCGAGCTGTTCTTCCAACTGAACGCATAAGCAAAGTGCTGTTGCACACCCTCTTACCCTTGCCTCGTTGCTATTTCTTAATCGCTGGAAACCTTTAAAGCAGAACGCATTCAATCAGGAGGCCTATTACGGGCAGTGAAAAAGGGAAGAAAAACCTTGAATCCCATTTCTAAATTTTAATGAGCTGCAATAACTAGAAACACTGGGCCCTAATGGAGGCCTGATGTGATAAAACACTCTGACGTCGTATGCATTTTATACTACCCTTTCGTCGGAGATTTCGAATAAAAAACCGTCTTGCTACTGTTCTTTTTTGTTAACCACTGAATTCACGTCATAATAGTAATTTATGTAAATCTAAAATTATTGTGATTTGGTTCGAAACCATGTGATATGTCTTCGAGTCCTCCAATGGGAATAATCACTTATGAATATACTACAGATTATCCAAGACGCATAGCTTTGCCCTGATTTTAAATGGAATGGTTTTAAAATACTGTCATAGTCAATAATACACAAACTGGCGATGCCGCCCTTTATTATGTGCTAACGCAGTCATAAATATTTCGGTTGTTCACGATTTTGCAAAGCATACTGTACTTGAAAACAGTGCCTTGATGGGTATAAATTGCAGGTGAGCCAGAAAATGAAAATAAGCTCTGAAAGTCCTTCAAGAGTTTTCTGCGTATTCCGATGCTACTACAAGTCCTTCCAATTCATCAAGATAGTTTCCCGGATGTTGTTTGCATAGATAAATACAATTTGTCTTTCCCATGAGAGCCTTTTCGCACGACTTTCGCTACGTTTCATTGGGTATGTTTAACGTTGTAGATAAAAATTGTTCCATTAAAACATTGATACATGCAACATCGAAAGCGCTACTATTACCGGCCTTGTGCTTCGTACCGAGCACGACAGCAATTAGCACAGGAACAACAAAAATTCCTCCCCGTTATCCTGGCAAGACAACAGAAAACAATAGTAGGCAACCGATTCCAAATAGCTGGCCATGAATACTTGGAGCTGTCATTACTACCCACTTGATCCACTATACAGCCTTCACAAGCAGGTGCAGTTGTTTTGTTCAACTGGAAGTTTGGTTAAACTAAAGCATGACAAAGTTTCTAGAACCGTAGCTATTTCTATGGACTGTTTGGCAATTAAATTAAGGAACTCCATACACTAATTGAACGCGATATACTTCGAAAAGCTTACGTTGATTTTACAGGCAAATAATGGTGGAACTGCTGGCATCATATTCAGGAGTTTCACCACAGTTCAAGAAAGTGAAGAAAAGAACAGACGTTGTAAACGCGATTTATAACCAAGACAAAGCTTTGCGGAATCCGCTACGTCAGCAGCAAATCATATTGAAGAGAATCACCTGACCTTTGTTGCTGATGAGTCTAATAGTTGCATTGCGGCATCAAACTAACACTTCAACTTATCGGTTGGCTGCATCTTTCACTCTTGCAACGCAGTTCATTAGATACATTTGACTTTCAGTCAAACACGTTCCAATCCAGATTGACAGCTTCTTCAACTTGTAGAATGATGTATGTATGTGTACTGTATTTCAGACCTCAGGATTCAGGAAATGTGATAGCAAGAAGCGACCAGCACACATATGTCAGAGATAGCTTGAATCTATTGTCGACGAACGGATACATTGACTATACGCTAAAGCAACGAAAAACTCACATTCAAACAATGAATCATACTCCCTCTGGATCGTTTTCTCTACGGCGATTATTGTACTCACAGCCTTCAAATGAACAGCCTTCACATGGGCCGTTGGTGTTTTCAAGCCTAAAAACTGCCGTTTTAAGCGAGAGCATTCTCTGACAGAGAACATTGAGGACAATTTGAAGGTGCCGATGATATCAAACCAGAAATAAGTAGCGCCATAAATAGCTACTAACAGGGTCAAACTAATGAAAACCAATACTACTATTTGAAATAAGAAACCCCAAATAAGAAATGTCTTATTACTACCAAGTTCTGTGTGCAGCTAAAGGCAAGGTGCCGTTTTTCTGGATAGATACATGGTGCATGACAGGTACCAGGGTATAGATTTATTGTATTTTACACCCAAGTTGCTGTATATTGCTCATAAAAAGATGAGTTACCTGATCACAACTTATCTTGATCATTTGAAAGCTATATTGAGCTTTCCAAGAAATATACTAAGCGACCAAAATTTTTAGTACAGACTCTGAAGTTTACTCCAGTATGTTTAGCCTTTGTGCGTTTCCAAGGTGCCAAAAATCATGCCGGACAGCATGCTGTTCTGTGGCGACTTTTGAATTGCAACTATAAATGGAATGCCTCCATAAGTCCAACATGGTTTTTGTAATTTTGGTTCAAAATGTGATTTGATGAATGTTCAATGGGCCTTAAATGTCTTTGAGAACCCTTACAACCCTATTCAAACAGTGATAAAGTTCAACTCTTGGAATCAAGTTAGTTAAGAAAGTACCACCTTATATTATCATACACGCGACAGGAAACATGTTGTCGATAGGTGTAGTTGTAAACTAGGATTAAAGCTTAAACTGCCTATGAAAACGTAAACAATTTTTGCCTATAAAAGAAAAGCCATTCTCCGTGGTCATCGTCTGCAGTGCTGTCAACTTTCTCTTAATTGTGATCTCTGTATTTTTAATAGATCGAACTGGTCGTCGATTTGTGCTATTCGTATCTCAAGCAGGTGCCAGTGCCTTCGCTGTCTTATTGACCACTGGATATGTTTGTAGCATTAACGATTTAATAGTGCTGTCAATCTTTAGCCATGTGGCTTTGTTAGCTGTTGGTATGGGCCCTGTTCCATGGACGTTGATATCTGAATTGAGCCCTGTGTATGTTTCATCCTCAATAGGTTTTGCTGCTACTGCTGCCATGAATTGGGCCATGAATTTTCTAATCAGGCAGTGCTTTCCCAATATTCAGGGCTTTTCATTCCTTATCTTTGCGATTGTTGCACTCATAACTCTGCTATTTACTTATATTAGCATCCCAGAGACTAAAGGACGCTCAATAAAAGACATTTACAGCAGGGTTTAGAGGCTCAAATGACTAGTTTCTGATCAAAAATCACTAAGATAGTAGATATCCCTTCATGTTCTGTCACGCTGATGCAAAGCATCCCATATTGATAAACCACATATTAAGCTACATGCAGTCAAAAGCGAATAGATATTTGAAGTGTTCATGACAGAATGCTAGATTTATTTTAGTTGAAGTAAAGAAAGTAGATTTGATTAAAAAAAAAAAAAAGTATGTATATACAAAAGTAAAAAAAAGTAGCCAATTTTACATATCCAGCATGTTGATAAGCTCTTTTGTGTATTTAGCAATTTCGTACGATTCTTGTGCCAAATTTCGTTTTGCAATTGCGTTTGCATTTTCTGGTGATTGGATAAAGGAAGTGTCTCTAATTTGTATGATTTTGTTATTGCATCTGTCAAGATCACTGATGATCGTACTGCCTTGATTTCTGTATTTGAGACCCTCTCCCGACGAGAACGATTTCTGAGATACTTGGATTATGTTTGACACAATTTTGATGATGGATGTGATGATGTCGTATAGGTTGCCATCGCTGGACCTTAATGCGCCGAGCAAATTCTGCACAGAGGACACAATGTGGTCAGTTTCTGTTTTGAGGAATTGCTATAGTCGAAAGAACAGGTTAGCTCCGCACTGTGGAATACTGCTATGCACAACTTACAGAGAGTTGGCTCGGACCTAATAGTTGTATGTCGCCATGCTTTCCATTCATTGTTGATATGTTGTCTCTCTCTGACACTGATAAAGATTGCACTGCATTATCATTATCACCGATAGGTCTCATACCCAGTAACTTGACGAGATCCACAATGGTGCTGGTAAGATTGCCCGCAGCGGCATCCAGTAAGCTAACTGGACTGATACCCATTCCTGCAGCAAAGTTTTTAGCAGAAGCCAATAGGTTGGTCAATTCAGTCGAAAACTTCTTTTTGATGTTGTATAGAGAATCTTGATTCGCAGGCGACAATCCAACTTTTACTTCATAGTCCTCTACCTCAGTTGTGATTGATTTGCATGCCATAACAATTGTTCGCATCGACATTAACACATCAGAAGGCTTGCTTGATCTAGATGTCTTTAACAATTCTTCGATGGCTGACTGATAATCGATAATGAACTGATGTCCAATGGCGCCCTTTGAGTTGGGCTTCATGAAGAATTCTGTTGACAAGTCTTGGTTATCCAGCGCCACTGATTTGACTTTGAAGCTTCGAAGTTCCATGCTCACAGTTTCGTATTTTCGTCTCCATGATTTCGTCTCTTGTGTCAAATTTCGAATCTCTGCCTCTGCCTTTTCATTTTGTATCCTCAGCGTTTCATTCTTGCCCGAAAGATTTTTGAGTTCCTCGATCAGTTGTTTAATCTCATTTTTCACTTCACGAACAGCCTGATTCCAAAAAAAAAGAGGTCAGTAAAACCATAAAAACCGTATGAATAACAAACATACAACTTGCTGCTCTCTATGCTCGTTGCTCAATTGGCTGTATTTGTTGTCTAGCTGTCTATATTCTTCCTGCATTTGCTTCATCTTGGATTGCCCTGGATGATTTGAAGTATCCTAATCACAGCATTAGAAATCTCCTGACATTTTCCACAATTATCGTGCTTACTGAATCCAGGGATAGCTCTAGCATCTTTATCCGTTTTGCCATTTGACTGATTTTTGCCTCGTATTCGTATCGAACAGCATCAATGTCTGCAGTGTTGATCATGTCGGGGCGAGGTGTTTTGACCATATTACCTAAATCAGCCATCAAGCTGTCCAATGATTGAATGTTGCCATTATCTGAAACAGGTGATCGACCGTTTCCTTCATCCTCATCCGAGTAATCCATCGATTCCACACTAATCATTCCCTTTACTGGTATAATGTTTGTTGACTGACTTGGATGTGCTTTTGTTTCGATCTGTTTGTTTTGAGGTATAGGAGGTAGCTATATTGTGTGTGTGTGTTTAGACACGTGGTATCTATCAAATGTTTATTATTATATTAATAATTACCTCTTCTTCCATGGCAACATGTGGATATCTTCGCTTTAGTTCATGATACACATCGCTTGCAAGATCCTTGAATCTGCCTTCTGGTAATGTAGCTAGTTTCTGCCTCGCCTGATTTCTTCTAGGATGGAATTCCTCTCTCAGCTGTAGAAATGACTCTAATTTGTGTAATGTTCAGTCTTTGTGCTTGTGTAATAGAAGAGGAAGATTGACAACATACTGTGTTTATCGACATTCCTTCTGACCAGTTCATCGTAGACATCTGTCGCTAATTCATGAAACTGTAGGTTGTTTAATCTGGATAGCTTTTGTCTGGCAGCTGATCGTTGATTAGGCACACCTTCTGCTGCCTCTATTTGGTTATATATATATATATATATATGAGTACCAGCTTTGTTTGAGCTAACGTTCTCCACTACCTTTTGCTAACAACGAATAGAGATATTTTCCAAGTTCAGCAAAGTAAGTTCTGGCAGACGACTCTTGCACTGAGGCACTGGTTTGTCGACTCGATGACGAAGAGACTGAGTAGGCCGCTGAAGCAGTAGATTGTGTCTTAACCATGTTGGCTTTGTTGTCCCAATGCTCTTGAGGTCTATTTTGATATTGCATTTACTCTTTGACGAAAAATAAACAGAGAGAAGAAAAGAGGAGAAAGATGAATGAATAGGAGTTGATTTATTGACATGTTTATTAAAGATGTGCTGATACACCCCGATATTGTTGGAGAAAAATCAACTGCTTGTGCAACTTGCAACATTCGAAATTTCAAAAGACCAAAGAAGCAGACTTGTATTCAGCTTGTTGGCGCTGCGCTTTGTGATTGCCTGCTCATTTCCTTGAAAATCTTGATTTCATCAAGCATCACTCTTGCCTGCTCATGGTACTAGGCGACAGAAACAATAAAAATAACACTCATCATTAAGACATTCTACACGTGTTTGCTATTCATATTCAGAAAACTTACTGGATGAATCGTATTCAGTGCAGAAACAGCATATTCTTCAGCGTCCTTGTAGCGATGTTTACTGATAGCGTATCTCGCCAAAACTAGGCAGATCTCTGCTAGTTCATCATTGATTCTCTGTGAATGTATTAGTTACTGAGACACACTTCTGGGCGGTTTAGAACTTACATTGTATCTAGCTTGCTCCCACACAGTATGATAATAATCAATAGCGACACTCATTCTTCCCATCTTCTCGAATATTCTTCCTAATTGAACCATTGCCAAGTTCTTTCCAGTTTTGTCGCAAGCTGCAGCTCGTTTGTAACAATCTCTGGCTTCGTCGTCTTGCTGTAGGGTTTGGTAACAATTAGCTAAAGCTCTCCACATGCGAGCATCATACGGCCGAAGATCTGTTGCCTTTTGATAGTAATATATAGCATCATAGGGAAACTTTCTAACTTCATACGCTTGACCCAAACCATACCATGCCCTGTAGTCTCGACTATTGACACCTATTCAACGCGTTGGTACGCTCATCATTTGTACTCAATCAGCAAATTACCAACTGCTCTTCGATAACACTCAATGGCTGCATTCGTGTTCTTCAATTCTATGTAATCGTGCCCTAGCAATGTCCATGCAAGGTGATAGCTTCGATTCAATTTCAACGCTCTTTTAAAATATTCAATGGATTCAGGCACTTCTCTCTTGACGCTATGGTAGTTTGCTATAGTAACGCATAAGCAATAGATATCGAAAATATATCAAATGTCTGAATTACCTCGAACACAGCATGTTTCAGGTCTATATTTATCAATCTTGTCGCAATCCAGGGCTAGTACACATAGTTTATCTTTGGAGTCTTGCAAATACAGCAAATTAGAGAACACATCCATGTCTTCCAATCTCGAGGGAAATGCTCTTCGAAGCTCTTCAAACATGAGCAACGATTCATTATAGTCTATATATCGTTAAATTAAAATCGATAATTTTAGATCCAGGCACATTGAAGCTTACCCATTGTATCATAGTATAAAACTGCCCATTGCGATTTGACATACGCACTGTGAGGAAAGCAGGCAGTCAAAGGCTCCATAATGGCAGCAAATACTGGCCTTGGTTGATGCAAATCAATGCACAATTTGGCCAAAAAGAAATCCTTGATAGCACTGCCATCAAACTCTCTATTGACCAAAACTTGCAAATCCATAAACATTTTGTTATTTTGTACTAGTAAGGCCAATTCCATCCATGCTGACCAGTTGTACTGAAATTTTCGAATGGATTCCAACAATATCGCTGCAGCTTGAAATCCAGAATTGCGCTTTCTCAGCACAATGCCGTATCTATCATCGAGCCGCCTCAGTAAATTTCATTGTTGTAGTCACTGGCACACTTACAAATATAAGCCGAAAGCATCCAAATTGCCCTTGCTGTGATCCTCTGAAAGCTCTTCGAATATCGAATTCAATTCTAGATTGTCTGCCTTTGTGTCCTCAGTTACTCCAAAAATTTCTTGGCTCAATTCCTCTCGCTTCTTTTCGCCAGCCTTGACACATGAATTGATGAGTCTCGGGATCACATCAATCCTCATTTTGCTCTTACCAGATATTTAGCATACAGACGTAAGAAATAGAGTTTGGGTGACTTTGAGTTGCCTAATACATCTTTCACACTATCAAATTGACGGATTTGAAATAGTGATTTTGCATATTGGTATTTGTTGTATTCGTATTCGGATAGTGGTGGTAAAGAAGCCTCGTATGGGATTTGGTATGCTGAGACTAACTGTGGCTCATTATTTGTGAACGATTCTTTGTCTTCCAATATATCCTTTCTAATGCCATCTAATACTTCGGCAGCCCTATCAAAGTTAAAGTTGTCAATAACTGTCGGTAAAGAATCCACATGAGCCATGTATACCATTTGCTAGAGTAAAATAGACATCGTTCAGAGCACACAACTATGGATTGCTGTAGCTGTACTTTGTATTCTCGTAATGTCTTGTCGTCGATAATCATAATGCGGAAAAGAAACAATGAAAGCAAGCAAGATACACGAAAAGAATCCATTTTGTGTGCCCTGAAGGCTGGCCAAACCAAGTCACCTAATCCAGCGACGATCAATGGCTTTTGGTGGCTCTGATGGTGATTTATGCATCTACCCATTAGCTGTTTGATATTGAATTCAAGCTAATTTACTAGTTGAATCCTCCAGCAGTGCTCTGATATTGACTGCCCACACTATCCAACAACTAAAATTACATACGCATTATCGTAGTAGTAGCGTATATAATTCTGTTTGCCGTAGTAATTAAGCAGAAAATAGTTTTCAATGGTGTAAATAGCAATCACCAAAAGCGAAGACATACCAACAACTGCCCTTGGTTCCCATTGCTGAATTGCAAGAGTTTATGCCAGCATGTACAATGACCAATATTGCTTGGAAGGAAGATACAGCTGTAGACATACAAATAATTCAACTATCAAGAGATAATTCGTCATTGTCTTATTTGCCAATGATGCTCTAATTGTCGATCTTTTGTGTCCTACCTGTTGGCAGAAGATACTGTGGAATACCAAGGCACAAATCCAGTGCCTTTGACTTGCTATCTAAAACTATGATAAGGATTCGATATCTGTGATACATCAATATATATATATATACCATCTATTTTCGCACAACAGTGATTATCATTGTAAATGATGGTTTCATGCGCTTTATGTGAAATGAGAAGCTCTGTTATACATCTCGCTTGAAGCCGAACTTCAACAAGCGAAAACCTTAAGTTCAAGGCTGACAAATCCTCCACAACTTAGCATGCAAGAACTATTTGTTACACATATTCTGTTTCTATACATTTGTTCCATTTAAGGGCCACAGACATGACATAAAAACTTTCAATTTCTGAACTGATTGGACTTTATTATAAGGATGTCATTCGACGGTCATGCTCAGTTAAGATTATTTTACCTGCAGACTCTATTTCGTTCATTGGTAAGGTTCCTTGCTACCATTCACGCTTGATTTGCGCTGCCCGAATATCGCGGGGGTCGCGGATTTTCGCTGTGGAATCCGAAATGTTTGATTTCACACAATACAATTTCATCGTTCCATGGGCGTACGACGACGCTAAAGACCTTGTAATCATTGGATCAAACTCTATATTTAAAACAAGATAAACTGATATAAAAGGTTGAGGAAAAAAAGGGCTTCTTTCTGAATTCTACCTTTCCTTCTTTAAACAAACATCAAAAACAAGTCTTTCAAAGTCTCTGTTTGCTACCCCGTAGGTTATCGTTTTAATTTTATTTTAAAGAAAAAAGAGGACAAAGATACATCAGTCCCCATTATTGTTTTTAAGAGAAAATGACAAACGAACGTGCTATTACTATAGATCATTTCAATGAAAAGACATTCTCTGACCTAGATGTCGTTTCAAAATCAAGCAGCAATGGTCATTCCGCCTCCGACACTGCTGAAGGTATGCCATCTTACTGCTTTACATATGAATCCGTCAACTAACAAACCTTCCTCCATTGTATGAAAACCAACACTGAACCTCTTAGTGTATGAAGACAGTAGAGCCATCTCCTTGTCTGAAACTGAGGGTGAAAAAGGACTTCCACCTGTTCACCACGAGGAAGAGCAACATGATGGTGGCTATGGTTGGTTTGTAGTTCTCGGTGCTTTCCTTGTCCAAGTTACTAGTTTTGGAACTTGCACTAGTTGGTAACTATACAGCTTAACAGTTTGATTTTGCTTTTACTAACACCTATTCTTTCAATCAGGGGTAAGATAAATTAACAATCTTTTCAAATCAAATTCCATAACCAAGATCAAATTTCTAGGTGTGATGCAAGATTACTTTGAGCGACATATGTTCAATGATGTAGCCAATGCCACTGTGAATCTAAGTTTTGTGGGCACTCTTGCCATGGTATGTCTCAATTCTGTCAGCCCTATCGTTCAGATCTGTGTCTCTGTATTTGGTGTTCGTTATGTATTGATTGGTGGTACCATTTTGGTTGCTCTTGGTCTTGAGATGGCTGGCTTCAGCACTCAAATTTGGCATTTATATCTCACTCAAGGCGTCGTTTTTGGCACTGGTGCTTCGTGTATCTATGTAGCTATCATGGGCGTTGCTCCTCAATGGTTTGGGAAGCGTAGAGGTCTTGCCCTTGGTATAATTGCTAGTGGATCAGGCATCGGCGGTTTGGTTATCCCTTTTGTAATGACAGCTATCAACGGCAGCTTAGGTTTTGCATGGACTTATCGTATCCTTGGTTTCATCTGCTTGTTTTGTGATATCGTTGCTTGTTTGACAGTGAAAGAAAGAAACCCTCCAGCTATTAGAAATCGAAAGAAGCTTTCTCAAATTGTGAACTTTGCCGTCCTCAAAGATACAAACTTTGTCATCTTTTGCATTGCTTCGAATGTCGGTCTCTTTGGTTACTTTGTTCCTTACTTTTTCTTGCCTTCGTATGCGTCCTATCTTGGCCTTGATGAATCCAAAGGATCTGCTTTGGTTGCTGTTAGCTCTGCCTGTAATTTTGTTGGGCGTGTCATCACGGGTATTCTTGCTGATCGTATTGGTAAAGTCAATACAAATCTGATATTCACTATTATCACTGCATTGAGTTGTTTGCTTATCTGGACGTTTGCATCAAGCTACGGTACTTTGATGGCCTTTTCTACTGTGTTTGGTTTGACCAGTGGCTCCTATTTTGCATTAATCTCTCCTATCACTGCTTATCTTCTAGGCATGGAAAGATTTCCTTCTGGATTATCGCTTTTACTCGTTACAAATATTATTCCCGTTTTCGGATCCAACATTGCAAGCGCTATAGAGGCTGGTGTTGGTTCAGAGCCTTTCTTTAGCTACAAAATGTTCTCTGGTGTTGCGTATTTGTTGGCTACTATCATTCTTGTGGTGCTAAAATTGAGACTGAATCGCAATCCTCTTGCAAAGGTCTAATATTCTATAATAAAAGCTCATCCATTTATTACACTATTCATTGTCGTAAAGCAAAGAAGCACCCAAAACTCGAGCTTTTGATCAAAGCTGTAGCTTTATTGATGAGCTGGTTAATATCATCATACGGCTATTGCTACAGAGGTTAGTGCTAGGCAGGGTTAAATACCGACAAGTGAAAAATACACTGCGTTCATACGTTGTTAAGTTTAAATAAAAAGAGTTTTATTGATGTTAGTTACAAAGATCATGGCAATTATAGTCAATAGCGTTGATGCATCTGGAATTCTTGGCTTCAAACAAGGTCTCTGATCCGTCTTCTCCGTGGAAAGTGAAGTTTTTGCTTGCCTCGGCTTCGCACTGTGCTTTCGTCAACTTGCTGCCACCTTTAACAGAAGAGCAGCCAGAGAAAGAAAAGAAGCCCCCAGATGGCTTGATGTAACACAATGTGACATAGTCAGAGCGCTCGCATTTGTCAAGGTCAGCGTTCAAGTTGTTAATGGCGAGATTGAACAGAGCACTGCACGCTTGTTCTCCTTTCTTGACATCACACCCATAGCGCGTGAAACCATCATAGATTCCGTAAGCCCTCTTGATACATTCATCTTGATTACTAATTGCAGCAGCTGACGCTTGTTGGCTAGTCAAAATAACCATAAGGGCGAAGGTTAAGGTCAATAAAAAGTAAGAGGTCATTTTGATCAATAATATTTCATTCTTCTACAAAAAGAGGCCTTATTTATATAATACTAGGCGGCGCTCTCTTCCAAATAAGCTTATGCAAGCTGGCCTTTGCAAGGATTAACGCCTTAGACCAATGCATGAAGATCAAAAGGTATTGTGCATGCCTCTTTTTGAGCATAGAATAGGCATTAACTCCGTTATGTCTTCTTAGCCGCAGGTACGTTAAGGAGAGCATACAAGCATTCATAATTTGGGTCCACAGAGAACACAACTAATCTTCAAAAATAGCTTCAGATGAATTTATGACGATACATGGCAATGCAAATCGTGCTTGATAAAGGTCAACTTTTCTGTTATATATGTATGCTTCAAATTGATCCTTCAGTGAAAATGCATTCGTCCTATGCAATGTCTTTTTAGCTGGTCAAGATACTAGAGCTTATCTTGTAAAGCAAGACGTAGATCAACGAAGGGGCTATCGTTGTCTTTCTTATAGTATTTATAAACTGCATGACTTGGCCCTGAACTAAGCTTAACCTCCTAAGTATGAATCAAATGGGGCTAGAGCAATCGACTGTAGCTATGATGGTTACTGGAATACTTTGAAAGTGCGTATGTATGCCAAATACGAAAACACAAGGGGATTAAGCGTTGACATGTAGCAAACACAATTCTATGGTTTCATTTATTATCATAAACAGCTGCATTTTGTAAACGAATAAAACAGTTTTGACTACATGCGTTGTAAACAAATGGTATACTATGATTCTCTACTACTAGGCTTAAATCATGATGAAAGAGCCTCTCTTGACAGGACTGACATAATGGAACCAAATGGACATTATCAGGCACAATGAGCGATTTATCTAAAACGGAATCGGGCAAATCCAACACAACATCTCTTGACTCAGGATCTGCTATACACCATAAACCGATTGTTTGAGCACATATATCTTTGAGAGTAATCATCCCGAATGATTTTGTTGCCTTGACAGTGAACGGATTTTTCTCTACCCACAAGTTTTTCAAATGTATTCTTGACACCAATTCGCCCGGTAAACTTTCCAATCGATTGTCTGTCAGATCCAGCACTTGGAGTTGCTGTAAATTACCAATTTGTGAGGGTATGGTAGCCAGTTGGTTGGAGTGTAGAAACAGCTCTTGTAAATTAGTCAGTAATCCTATCTCTTTGGGCAAGACTTCAAGTTGGTTGCAGCCAAGGTTTAGCTCTTGCAAATTGACAAGTCGCCATAATTCGCTCGGGATGGTCTTGAGATTATTGTTTTGCAATAACAATGATGACAGATTTTCCAAATAGGGTACTGCAGGAGGAGCAATGCGCTTCAAGTTTGAATACCTGTCAGAAACAAATCAAAGATTTCGTTGTTCTTTCGATACCACATACCAAGGAGCTGATTTTTCTGAAGGCTAAATAAGCTTTACTAGTAAAGCTAATTGTATCTACAAGGACCTTTTTCTTCTGATCTTGGCTCTCTGATTCGTAAAATGTCGCCACGATCCCATTCATATACCATAGTACGGCTGATTTGTATTCATTTTTCGCGATAGACATTGAAAATGGACATTTGTCTTGTCAAGGTGAATAGAAAAAGAAAGAGAGAAAATAGAAAATCAGAGTTTGAAAGCACCTGCCTTTTTACATGAGCAAGAACAAGATCTTTTAAACGCAGCGAATTATGTATCAAGTAAATTACATCATATCATTGTTCATGATCCTCTCTGTTAGGATAACAGCCAAAAATCAGTGCTTTGTCCAAGACATTTATCGATATATGATGTTTGAAAGCATTTCATCTAGCACAGAGATGTCGGCCGAATTGATCAGTTTTATTGTCTCATTTTACAATGAAAATTCAGATCAATCTCACCATAGGCAAACTGTGTCAATAAAGAAAAAAGAAACGTAAGCTTAAGTTGCCATGGGAACATAAAGAAGGAGAGGAGAAAGCGTTTGCACAAAGGAAATAAATAATAATAATAATAAAAAAAAAAAAGTGCAAAAAAAAAAAAAGAAAATAAATACGGTTCGAGGGTTCTCATATTCTCTCGTTTCACCTTTTCCCATTGTATTTTACAACTTTATACCTTATCTAATGGAAACAATAACACCTTTCAAAAGAGAAAACTCAAAGAGCAGCTTTACAGACGACGATGAATTAAGCCGAATGTCAGATTTAGAAAGTGAATATCGAGACAACAGCATAAGAAGGATGTCTTTAACATCGTCTCTGCCTGCATCGCCCTCTGCTTCATCGTATAACAAAATGAGCGTTGATTCTGATGATGCACGGTCCGTATCCTCAACAAGTCGACGAGACAACAATACCTTGGAGAATTCAACTATGCTCCCCTCTACATCGTCAACACCAGCAACCATCCCCAGCACAACAGCAACCACAAGAGCTATTAGGCCAATAGGTAGTAGCTGGGCAAATTTAAGTAGCAATAATATCCGACAACAAGACGAGCTTTACATGGTAGATAGCAATAGTGTGAGCAAGAAACCGCCCCAGGCGAAATCCTCTTATGATGTTCGTGAAAGAAGAGATCCTGAAAGGAGAAGCGTGAATCGCAGGAGCTCGCTATTAGTAAGTGTTAGCCTTATTAACCTTTTCCTGAAACTAGATGCTAATTCAAACAAGCCCAAATCGAAAGCTCTTTTGAGGGTTATCGATCAAGCTGACGTAAGCTGAAAATCATATATACAACAAGTTGCTTGCTGATCGTTTAAATCAATAGGAAGATACACATTTAGGAGATTTAGAGATGAGAAGGGAGCATGAAACAACTGTGCAACTAAAGACTCTAGACAATGAGTTTGCCGCTGCTGCTGATGTAAGTGACCAATTGGCATTCCAGAGCAATGTGTGTTGATATTACCCCTCTTAATTAGAAACCTCAACAAGGTGTTCCTGCTGCGTCGTGGACCAAAGTAACCGACTTGCCTTTATACCAATGTTCGAAACTTAACCCAGAGATTGAAATGACGGTAATAAAATTGGCATAGGCTCATAAGACTCAAACACTAATCCCGTACCAGAGCTTCCAACTCGAAAACATAGCATCCCCTAGTCAACAACAACAACAAACATACAAAAGCATAAAGCGAAAAGGTAACAGTGTTTCAAGGGGTATCAAGATCAACACGAACTCATTGTATTATTTATGCAACAATGATAGCTTCTGAAGATAGATTTGAACCATATCCCACATCCATTGGCCTTAAACGAAGAGCTGTTTCACCATCAGTATCATTGAATGGCTCTCCTATATTAACAGGTTATTCAAGCCCACCGACAAGTTTTGCCTCCTATTATGGTGGTAATAATGGTGGCCCTGGTGGAACATCACCTAATGCAGCTGCAAGAGCACAACAAAAGCCTTCCAGTAACACCTCGTTCAATTTGCATGATGCAAGTGGTGGTTTGAGTCGAATGTCGTTAAGCGAATAAAAAAAAAAAAAACGTAATAGAGTAAATCGACCGAACTCTATGTAATAGGGACATAAGACGAGTATAGAAGCATGTTTTTATATATCCATCCACCATGCAATACCTATTGACTGCAAGAACCAGCACCACAGATTTTCGGTGCCACAAGAAATCCTCCTTTAGCATTACACGAATCGAGATCTCATTTCAGTGCTGTGAAGAATACAAAACTTGATGATAATTCTCATACGTTTCGTACGTCGACCTGTAAAAAAAAAAAAAAAAAAAAAAAAAAAAGTTGGATTCTATCTTTGCTTAAGCTCTTGGGGGGAAAAAAAGTACAGAGCTTGGTAAACCCGTTGATTTTTATTACTATGCAAATTTGTAAGAATCCGTGTCGTCAATGAGCCTTTCTTTATGCCTAGCTTTCAATTCAGCAAGCACATCGGCGTTCATTGTTGGTATATTATTTCTCTTCTCGATCTCATCCCGCTTATTTGCAACTTCGATTTCTGCAGAGAGAGTGTTGCTGGCATGTGCAGGCACTCGAGCTGATGTCGGAGGAGAAGGTTCATTCACGAATTGAGCTTGTTGTTCTGACTGTGCTGCTTTCTTGAATAATGGGTTTCGAAATAAAGTGTGTTCTTCTGAGTCGGCCTCGCTCTCCTTGTTGGTATCAAACAGACTTTTAGCAAATGACTGACGAATTTGTGTAGGTCTTTCTTCCTTGTCCTTTTCTCGAGCTAATTGCAACAATTTGTTGTTGAGAGAACTTGCCACTGGTGAGCTATCTGAAGACCAAAATCCGTCATCGTTAGCCCAGGATTTGTTGCTGTTGGTTTGCAGAGTTGAGGAACGTTTAACGCTTGGTGTAGTATTCTTAACGATGCGACCACTTGCTGTACGACTAGGGGATGCTGATTCTCTACGTGTGCTCAAGCCATGAATTTCTTTCCAGAAGCGATTGCTGATACGGCTGCCACCAGGCGTACTGCTCAGCTGTTAAGTACACATTATCTTGGTCCTACATGCACACACGCTTACCTCAAGGTTTCTGCAGATCTCAAATTCCCACTGCCGATATCATTGATGATAGTGCGCTTTGGTGGAACAATTCGATTCGGCGATGTAGATGGCGAAGTTGTTTTGCAAGTATTGGGAATAGTGTAATTGTTGTTATTGTTATTGTGGTTCAATGTACGTCTAGGTGATGATGCAAGTGCGGGTGTTGTTGTTGTCTGTCTTATTGTTGATGAAGAGGGGGGCTTGATGCTCTATTTTATCGAGAATTTCATATCAATCCTGTGCTCAGTCGATTCACTTGACTTTACTTACATTAGTTTGTGGTGTAATCGAATGTTTATAGGAACGAGATGAGCTGATTTCCATTGGAGAATGACTCCCATTTACACTGAATGCGTTTGAAGATGGTCTACGTTCATCAGCTGATCTCACATTCAGTGAACTCAAGATGTCCTCCTTGGAGGAAGGTGCCGCTGCCATGAATATATCTTGATCGTCTTCTTGGTCGTCGTCTTCATCCTCATCCACTTGTTCAAAACTCAAATGAGTAGCGGATAAGTCTTCCGCTAACAAGGAAGACTAGATCATATTAGTATACTTCTCTTTCATTGCTATAGAGACATTGTAATTACTTGTCTTTTGATCTTTTGTAGATTGCTTTGTAACTTGTCCATTCGCTTTCTCTCCTCTACTAATTTTTGTTGCAACGTCGCTGAGATGCCACTGTACGGTTTTTTGCTGTTGGATAGACCATCATGAGCAAAGGTAGGCGAACGTTTTCCCAAACTCGTAAAAGTCATGGGAGTGTCGTCGTTGTGATCAGACAGCGATGGAGTATCTGCGATTTCAGACACTGATTCCTGGTAGAATGGGTTACGGCTTATGTAGTTGCTATAGTTCGATCGTGCATCTATATCCATGATGACCCATCAATTGTGAGTTTAAGCAATAAGGAGATGCAAATCAGAGGAACCTAACCCACCTTCTCGCAATGTGTGTCGTTCTATAAGGGGTGTGAGTGAGGTCCGCGTGCTATCGTAGTCTGCCTGAGACCTTCTTTGTTGCAACATAGATCGCATTCTTTCAGTTGTATCAGGTGTTTGTTTCTGAATACGAGCCTGACTAGTTCTAGGAGTTAATCTTTGTTGAAGATTTCCGTAAAATTTATCGAAATCTCTTGAAGCGTTGCTTTGGGCCGTCTTTACAGCCTTGTAAAAAGGCGATGCAATTGCTCTTAATGGTGATGCAACCATGTTGTTTCTTTCAGGGGATTGCAACAGAGCCTCATAATCATCAGGTGCTGTTCTTCTTGGCGAGTACATTGTATACTGAAGAGATGGAAAAAAAAGAAAGAGGGAGATGAGACACACAATGAAAAAATTTCAAACGCACCAAATTCCAACCGAGCCCAGCCAGGCATTTCCATTGCCACAATAACGCGCTTTCGTATTGAACGTGTTTTACATACCTGGGCCCTGCTTGAAGAGTTCCAGAATCACAATGTGTAAAATTCAAGATGAAAGTTGAAGGCTCTTTAAGGGAGGTTGGTAGTTACAGTGTACTTGTAGCAAATTTCATAAGCAGTTTAGCATAGCTAGCACAAAAAGATGTTTGAGTGGAAAGTAAATGGGCACTGTATAGGGTGTACAACGTTAGTAATCATCTCATACAAAGCTATAAACTTGCATGGTCATATAGAGTTTCATGAGATTAATTCGAATCCTCCAAAAGCGACGTCAAATGATGCCAACCAATCCACATCACAAACAGTTGCAGGGTTAAAATACAAAAATTATGTGATGCTTGATCTAAGCGTCAATTAATCCAACCTACTTTTGTTTACTGATCCTATTAAAGTAGCTCCACTACTAGTTGGTTATTTAATGCCTACTTTAGATACATACTGATTTCTCTAGCGACAGCCCGCCTCAGATCATCAAAGTTGCACCAGATATAATAGTTACTCAGTGAAACTTAAACTCCATTCATTTTGGATGGCAATGTTCCTCACATCCTCGATGGGATGTAGTAGACGTATTTCCCTATTCGACAGCTTGCCACTGATTTAGCTACAAAATCAACATTGCCTGTCAATTCGTGACAAATGAATACAAAGAAAGAGAAAAACAGTGCTGATTTATTGATAAATATTGAGAGAAAGTGTACAATCAGTAATATGAGGAAGACAATGATATCCATGTAAAAAGGGAGAGAGAGAGTGAGTGAGGAGAATAAGAGGTATAAGTATATACAGGATGCTATCTCATCTTTTATCGATATATTGCAATTGCTTCTGAATGGGAGGCAAATCTTCTTGTTTGTATGGTAATACTTTTGTTGAATTAAATGGGTGTTGAATAGGAGGTAAATTATCCGCTGTCTCCATATCTAAATACATGCCCACACATTTAACATTTGCAACATTTAGGAGAGCTTAAAACTGTAAATTTACCTTGTACATATGCGGAATAAGAAGGTTTGCTCGAGTGCTGTATAACAGAGATAGGCGCCAATCTGCAATCTTCGCTTATTAAAGGAGGTGTAGTGGTGGTATGTTGTGGTAAATTTTCATTTTGATCCAGTAAGTACGACAAACTAAGTCTACGTTTTATTGATACCGTACTTTCGGTTTCTGAAATTAAAAACAGCAAGAATTTTAGAAATTGAAACTTTTGGAACATTTAAAGAATTTTTAATTACCTGTGTTCACCCTTTTGAACGCTGATAAGTTATGATTATGGTTGTCTACTGTCAGTTGCTTATCAATGGTGCTTTTAATTATTGGGTGTGATAGTAGGTGGCTGATATGAGTTACTTTGAGTTTATTTTCTATAGGCTGTTGCTGAGGTGATTCATCATCTTCGTCTTCATCTTCATCTAATTCATACTCGTCCTCTTCCTCGTCTTCTTCTGAATCAGCCGTTGCTGCTGCTGTAGTAATAGCACGAGGCTTTGGAACGATCGGTTTATTTTTATTCATAATTGGATCGTCAGTGTCGTTTGCACGGATGGCTTTTCTGATGGTTTTTCTTTTCGAATGAACATATCTAGATGGCCTTGGACCAGATTCCTTTCTTATTCTGATCTTTAACCCTTGCTTTGCAAAGTTTTGGACTAGCGGGCAAGAACGATACATGCCAGGAAACTATTGTGATTTGGTTAGTAAGCAATGCTGAGATGGAAGGGTCTTTAGCTTACAGTTTTTGCAGAATAGACTGTGAATGGCTCTGTCAACACAGATAGATTATAGTTTACCGTATGTCTATTGATTGTTTTTCTGTTGATTAAAAATGTATAAATTAAAACCATGTTATATAACAACTTACTCTCGAATATCAAATAAACACATCCGCAGTTTATAGTTTCCTTCTGCACGAACAGATATGTCTGAGAACACGAAAAAGGCTCCTTCTGTTCCATCTAAATCTCTCAGGGTATATAAAGAAGACACAGTTCGACCAACAGTGAGTTTGCTGTGTAATAGAATGTTCAATTGCTCTTGATCCTCTCTTCCGTCAGCAGGTACTAGCACAGCAATCAAGAATAGATGTGACGATAAGGCTGACAACCTAATGACTATGTTTAATAAATGATATTGACATGCAGTAAAAGGCATTGTTTACCTTTCAACAGATGTATCATCTGGGCTATTCATTACTATTTGAACAACTGGAGGTGGATCAATAGGACGTCTATCAACTGAGCAAAATTACAGAAAATTCAGTTTCAACATGTGTATGATACAAAATTCGATTTCTGTACCTCTTTCGCCAATGCCACACATTCTTGAATGCACAGGTTGTTGTCTTATAATCAGATTAAAAGGACTAGCAATATGTTAGATCGTATAATTTCATCTATCAATCCCAAAGGGACATTACTTGTTTGAGATGTCAGGTTGAAGGCCTTTAATTTATGATTTCCCTGTGGATTTAGTTCATTTTTTTACTGGTAAAAAATTGAAATGAATCAAACTAACCTTGCATATTAGATTTCGAATGTAAAAATGACTAGTTGGTTATCTAGATATACAGCAAAAATTCTTTAATGATAAAAAGATAAATTTGAAAAAATTGGAGAAAGAAAAAGGGAAGAAAAGAAGAGATGGGAAAGGGGGGATTTATAAAAATCGAAATTGATTCGACTTGCTTGAGAGTGAGAGAGAGAGAGAGCGAGAGAGGCAAGTTTTTGTGTGTGCTTGGACATGCCCGATCGATGGTTGTCCCGAGCCATATTTTTTTGTATTATTAGACCCCCACTTCCTCTAACCCCCACACATCCATTTACACTCACACTCTCCAAATATTGAACATCCCGCTTTACCCGAGAGAATCTCATTTCTTGCAGTTTCAGAACCAAAAATGGTGTCTTACTTTTCTTCTTTTGATGTGTAAAACCATCTCAACATATTTCAAACTGATACATCATGTACAACTCCCAAAACCCGAAAGAAATGTTGAACGGAATGCGCCGACAATAGTTAAACTTGGTAGGGTAAGCCAAAAAAAGTTACACGGATTGCCTCTTCAAGTGGTCAAGAACTAATTTCATCGACAGATTGGCATCTAAAATATTATCCCCTCAAATTCGGAGCCAAACAGTGAGAGGGACAATTGCTTCTCATTATCTTGATACAAAAAAAATTTGGCTTTATTTGTTCTTCTTCAGTGCACTTTCCATAGCTGTCACCTCTTGCTCTAAATGCTGTTTGGCAATCAATTCCTTTTCTCTTTCTGCAATTTGACGCTTCAGATTTTCGTTTTGGAATCTTTTATCTCTTTCGCTGTATTGATCTTGATAAAAGTCTTCATTTTTATTGCTGATTACTGAGGGCGAGGCCCTGTGCCGACGAGCATCATACACTAGGAATCAGTCAAAACAAATTGGTCTCATTCCAACACAACTTAAACTTACTCCAATACACTCCATAAATGGCACCAGAGGCAACCGACGCAATGGCTACTCTCCTGACATTTTGTCTATATCTCAACACCCTCTCAATATGTTCGGTTGAACCAGGTGGCCCTATTGCCTTGGGTTCAAAGCGATCCAGCATAAATTTAATGCCATATATAGATGCTCCTCCAACTAGAGCTAACACAAGTGGTGGTAAACGAGGTATCATTTGTAGAAATTACTGCGAATTTGGATAAAAAAAGGTAAAAATGCAAAATACTAAAACTGGGGTGAACGGTAAGATTTAGCATGACCACACACCCTTTGCACCGTCACTGGCATGAATGATTGGTTGTCAATAGTGTGCCTGATGTACAGTATCTTTCTTACATCCAAAGATTGATCCATCCTCTAGTATGAACATGTACACGGAAAACAACATGCACCAAGTACAAGCCCTTATTTCGATAAATCAATCATGAAAAGAAACAAACAAACCAAAAAGTGGTATATTAAATTTTCTCCTTTTTGTAAGGGACAGAAGCCCGTGCTCTAAAATTCCTCGATTTAACAAAAAAAGGTAAAGGCTCATTGTGTATACGACGGTATCATTGTATGTGTGTTTAAATAAAACAATTTTTACGGTCAAATTACCGTATCCCTTGAATACGTTATAGTACACTTGGCTTGATAAATTAGGTAATTTGCCTCGAGGTGGATACTGTCGTATACCAGAACCCTTCGCAATGTCAACAGCCACTGTAATGCCTATATTATAAATGTAACATTATGAGTTTGATGGGATGAATTAAGACAGCTATGAAGCTATATCGCTAGTAAATTGTTTCTACTTGAATTGTTTCTTTGTTTGCAAGGCAGCCTTAGTTAGTCTTTTTGCATCAATCACTTTACAATGGATGGCTTGTATTTCAACCAACTGCATTCACCTTAGATTAGGAAAGTATCACAAGAACTTAAAATAGTATTATAAACAGGTGAATCATTTGACTATTTTTGCAAGCTTCCTTCTCTTTCTCTTACACTTTTTCTTTGATAATACACTTTGTTCAGAAAATGAGAAAAGTATGAAATACATCTGCCTAATAGAAATAGCGCTGATAAACGATAATCTTATAGCTCAGTCGGAAAAAATTGGTAGTGGTAGGTGATGGATTTTGCGGGAAAACAAGTTTGTTGCATGTCTTTCAACATGGTGAATTTCCAGAAGTATGTTTTCTTCAAAATTATGATATGAGTGAGGGCAAATGCTAAATAACTATCAATAGGACTATGTTCCAACAGTCTTTGAAAATTACATCGCGATCATCAACCATGAATCGGGTAAATCAATCGAATTATCATTATGGGACACTGCAGGCCAGGAAGAATACGATAGACTTCGACCTCTATGTTATCCAGAGACAGATGTTATTCTAGCCTGTTTTGCTATTGACCAGATACAATCATTTGAAAATGTCAAGGACAGGGTAAATTATATGAAAAATAGACAACAAAGCGAAAACAAGTACTGATTTGTATTATAGTGGATACCTGAAATGGATCACTTTTTGTTTAATACACCTCGTTTATTAGTAGGCACAAAAAGTGATTTAAGAAACAATAACAAACGCATTGCAGAGCTGAATACTAATGGACAACAACTGATTAGCATTGAGCAGGTAATGTGAAAAAAGACATACATGCGTATAAACAAACTAAGCTTTATATAGGCTGAGGGATTGGCAAGGAAGATAAACACACAATACATTGAATGTAGTGCAAAAAACAACACAAATATCACAAATGTTATACATACTGCCACAGGGCTTATCCTAAACAGCCGCAAGGGGGGACTGAAGACAAAGATATGTACTTTACTTTAGTCTTTGATATGACACGCAGCAAGCTTTTATTTTTAATTTATGACCTTTGATGATGTATACATATTGTTTGTATAAAAATGTGCATTACCATGTGATTTGACAACCTTGATGTCTTCTATACTATTGCCAAAATGCCTAGGACTTTGTCCAATTCTTTTTAGCTCTGTGTTACGTTTTACCTATACGCAAATCTTTGTACTTTCCACCCGATGTGCTTACAAAGCATATCTTCGTTTCCTGCAATCAAATTAAACTATATCGTTACAAGTAATTGTTGTTTCTTGATTTACCAAACAATGATACATACACTACAATAATTTAGAGATGGCAGCATATATTACTGTGTGGAGGGACTGTGGCGACAACTCTTCGTTTATGTTTTCTGATACTAACTTTTGAAGTATATTTTAAAAACAAGTGTTTAAGGTCTACTAGTATAACGTGCTACTTTTAAGTCTTTATTAACGTAAAACTTGGTAAAGTATTTAACGATTGATGAACAAAACTGGTGGTAGTATATTACATAATATACATATTATATAATATTATTAGAAGATCTGAGAATCTACTACCAGCACATTTGGAATTGCTTTACACATGATGAAACGCAATTTTCAGCCAAACTTTGAAATCCACATGTTGGTCATAAAATTTTACATGCTCTTTCGCATACTGTAGTGTTCAGAACACTTAAAGCAATGAAAACAACGCATGAAACAGCCCAAAAACGTAGAAAAGCTATATCTATTTATTACATCTATATATAAGAAAACCTAGAAAAATTTTGCCAGGGTTCTCCTCTGCAACGATGTTAGGCGGAATTTGAAGTACTACCCAAAAATGCAATTAGGTAGTAATTCAATTAGACCACCCCTCAGATGCTAGAGCGTGCCTTACTACACCCCTAACGTGAGGAATTATGTTTATTAAGACCCTCAACTGTCGCTAAGTAAGTAGAATCAACAATTAAGTTTGGACCAGCCTATCTAATCCTAGCCTCGGAATCTTGTTATTGTTGAGCTTCAGTGATAGGCACATCCACTCAACGTAAAAAAAAAAAAAAAAAGGTATGCTTCAAAGAAACATAGAAAGAAAAAAAAAAATAGTGAGGGTAATAACATTACATGCAGATGAAAATTAAAAGAAATAAGGGCGAGAAGCCAAGAAAAAAAGGGGGAGAAAAAGAAGCTAATAAAAATGTATAACTAGTGTCTACTACTATTGCTATGGCTGTTGTCATCCACAAAAAAAAAATAACTTGACTGATAATCTCTTGTAGCATCCAGTAGTGTCCATGTTCATTCCCATTCGCCTGCCTATACATGGTCAAAATGATGATATAATTAGTATTGTTGTATTTTTCAATAATCAACGCCGTATGATGTACCTACCTCAACAACAGTCAGCAGTTCCAATTGCACCCAGTATCAGTATCCATTATTAATCAACCATTAGTCGTCGTAACCTTATACTTGTTGCCTACACATTGCATCATCAAAATAGTACAATAATCGTCAGTAATGTATCCAGCAGCCTACGTCCTTTATACTTACTTGATGGCCAGTTGATCACAACAGGTTTTGCATCTAATGTCCTTGAGCACCACCTTGTGCTTACTGCCTACATTCTATCAAGTTTGTGTAATCAGTAAGGTGTTATTGAATACCACCAGACACTATTGATGAAACTAACCTGATCCAGTGAACTCGAAAAACGTAGTAGCACTACCCGATGACTTGCAGACAGCACCAAACCAGAGGAGAGAAGCAGCACTTTAGATGACTTGTAGATAGTGCCAAAAAACCAGAAAGACTCGTTACTACTCATGACTTGTTGCAGACAGCACTAAACCACCAGACAAAAATAGCATTGTAAATGACATGCTGCAGAGAGGAGTGTCAAAGCAGCGAGAAATAGCACCAGAGGTCTTGCTGGAGTTTCGAATATACACAATTATTTCCTAAAAATAAAAGAGAATTCAGTTAGTTACGATTCAATAATGAAAAGTAATAATTAACCAATGGTACATACCGTATTCAGAAAAGAAGACAATTGATAATACTTCAGAGAAGAAGCGGCGGTGGTGGTGGTAATACCGTAAGTCGAAGCAGTGTTGTTCACCAGCTGTTGTTGCGTTCTTCTCTTTTTTAGTTTTGAAGCAGCAGTCGTCGGTGGCTATTATTCTAGTCAACAAAGAAAAAGAATAATTAATTAATACAGTAGTAGACTTGAATAATCGATACAGTAAATACACTCACCTGCTGCATATGCTAGCAACTGACAACAATTGCAGGTTTTTTGATAACCTTCCTGCTATTGCCTTCAATAACAGGATGAATAATAGGTTTAGCAGTAAAAGTAGTATCAAAAACGGGGGTATTATGAAAAAAGAAAAACGGGGGAATGGGAAAGAAAGAAAAAGTTGCAAACTTGACGTCACGAGTAGTGTACTGCTCTGGATATAATAGGGGGGTAAATGATATCAAACTGAGGTTGAAATCCGTATTGCTTCGAATGTGGCCATCCATCATCATGAAATCTGTCATGACCTAAACTTGGCAATTTTTGGTAATAAACAGTTGTTCAAGTATATATCAAACTTGTGCAGAATTTAAAGGCGCATCGAATGGTACAAATTTTGTCTGGTTTGATCAGCACTAGACGTTTCAAAGCGACAAAACATTTTTTGTCAAATTTTGATGGTTTTTCAATAATATCTCCATCTCTGTCAAAATAAACCTATTTGTAACATTCATTATTATTGTAAAGCAAAACAATTCCTACCATTTGAGCTCTTACTGGATGTTCTAACTTGACTATACGTGGAGAAATGAGCAAAGACGTCTGACCCAAAAATTGTCAGCTAGTTTTTTAACGTGTGAGGGTAAGGGAAAAATTGGTCAAAGATGGCCAATTTTCCAAGGACATAACTTTATGTGATATCTCGGCCAATACTGATCAGATTTGAACAAAAAAATAACCATTAAGTAGGTCTACATTAGCCCCAGCATAATCTACAAGTCTAAAACACCTAATAGATGTTCCCTTCATGAAATAACAGAAAAACATGTATTTTGATTGGCCTCAAGAGGGCACTACCCGACATATTTTTGAAATTACTAGTAATAACCATGCGATCGTATAGAGAATTAAAAGAGAAACAAATGTCAAGCACTGCGCAGCATCTACTCACTTAGTAAATCATGGAGAAATATTCATCCAAAGTTGGATCATTTTTCACATTTTCCCGTATTACTGCTTCAAATCGTCTATTACAAACCCAAATACAGCACTCTCCAGTCAAACAAAGTACCCCAGACAACTTTTACTACATATATAACCAATATTTACATATCAATCCAATGACTTTTACTAGGAGCATCTGCTCAAAATTCATTAAATCTTGAATTCATTGATATCTCAACAATAACTCATTCTATTCATAATCCAACGACAGTTTCACATTCCTCACAAAAATTGGTTATATAAACATGCTAATTTCAAAGCTGTAGAATCAATATTTAAAATCTCGATGTTTGATCGTCCAAAAGTTCAAAAGTCAAAGTTTGAAAATCATTTCCAACATCCATGACCAGATATGAGGTCCCATACAGAATATGAGATAACCTAAAACTATTGTAGTACTATCAAAATGAGGCAACTTTTAGCTGACGATATAGTATTGGAAATACCTTGTCGTCAAGATAATTGACATTGGAGAGTGCACATACAATTATTTAGCTGGGAGGAGTAGGTGCATCATGTTTCCTTTTGGAATCCATAAACGAAACAAGAAAAAGGAAGCTATAATTACCCAGTCTTGAAAACAACACTCATTAAGAAGTTCGGTAGTATCCCTCTATAACAATAAATTAGCAACTTATTATGTGCGTTATGCCACGCTCCGAGTTCAAAGAGGATCATACAATGAGAAGCTTCCTCTGTATAAGGTCGCTGACATCGAAATGAGATTGAAATCACTATTGCTTAGAATAAGGATGATACATGCATCTTGAGAAATGTCATGACCTAAATGGATAAAAGTTCTGCTATTAAGGATTGACAAATAATTAAGTCAACAACAAGTTAGATCAATTAACATATAGATTCATGCTAAAAGAAATCTCAGCAGGCTAAACATACTGTACTTCAGCTCATCTGGATGAATTAATAGACTCTTATCCGAATTGAAGTACCCTGATCTTCTGTCCTTTGTATGAGGATCGCTAATATCGATCTAGTAGCATGTATCCTATAGTAGGTACAGTCTCTTAGTCTACTGTGTATCAGTAGTATTTGTCTGAGTGTATATCATTGTTCTGTATATATCTTAGCACATATCTGGACATATGGCATGGCTATAGCATTTCACTATGTGCATGTCTATAGCATAACATACATTGTACAAGTCTGTAGTACATAATGTATCTGTAGCTAGTATCAAGGATATAAGCATATGTCATATAATAATAGTGTGGATCTTCAAGTGGTGCACATCTGATGCATACATCTTATATTGCATCGATCTTGGCATTTAACTAAATCGGGATAATACAAGCATCAGTCTATAGCGCCATCCATGCTAATGATGCCATCTATAGCCTATGTTGTATACATATACGGTATAAATCTGTATTATTGTACATCATCTAATTAAGAGCACATAATAGTTTATATCAAAATATGGTAACTGGATGAACTGTGTACGGAATGCAGATCATAGTCAATGTATTCCACACTCGCTTTACACAATAAGCATACAAGATTTTAGTCAAACTTCAAACTTTCAAATTTACAGGCTGTTTACAGAATTTTACATGTACTTAGCATAATGTAATGTTCAAATCACTTCAAGCAATGAAAACAACGCATTAAATAGCCCAGAAACGTAGAAAAGCTATATCTATTTATTACTTCTATATACTGAAAAACCTAGAAAAATTTTGCCATAGTTCTCCTCTGCAACGATGTTAGGCGGAATTTGAAGTACTACCCAAAAATGCAATTAGGTAGTATCTCAATTAGACCACCCCTCAGGTGCTAGAGCGTGCCTTACTACACCCCTAACATGAGGAATTGTGTTTATTAAGACCCTCAACTGTTCCTAAGTAAGTAACAACAATTAAGTTTGGACCAGCCTATCTAATCCTAGCCTCGGAATCTTGTTATTGTTGAGCTTCAGTGATAGGCACATCCACTCAACGTAAAAGAAAAAAAAAAGGTATGCTTCACAGAAACATAGAAAGAAAGAAAAATAGTGAGGGTAATAACATTACATGCCGATGAAAATTAAAAAAAAAAAATAAGGGCAAGAAGCCAAGAAAAAAAGGGGGAGAAAAAGAAGCTAATAAAAATGTATAACTTGTATCTACTACTATTACTTTGGCTGTTGTCCTCCACAGAAAAAAATAACTTGATTGATCTCTTGCAGCATCCAGTAGTGTCCATGTTCATTCCTCCTATTCGCCTGCCTACAGTATACTACAGAATAATAGTCCAACAAAGGATATAATTAGTATTGGATTCCTCCTCAATCAAGACCATCATATCATAAACTTACCTAATCGACTGTTAGCAGTTTCAGTTGCATCCAGTATCCATCATTGATTATCCGTTATTAGTCGTCGTCATGACATTATCCTTGTTGCCTACTAGACATCACATCAAAGTAATACAATAATAGTCAGCATTGTATCCAGCAATCTACGTCAATTATACTACTTACTTGATGAGCAACTCACAACAGGTTGTTCTGTATCTAATATCCTGGTTGAGCACCACCTTGTGCTTGATGCCTATATTCTATCTTATTCGTGTAATCAGTAAGATAATATTATTGAACAGCAGATATCATTGAAACTAACCTGATGCACGGAATTCGAGAAACGTAGCAATACAAATGACTTGCAGAAGACAGCACTAAACCACCAGACAAAAATAGCATTGCAAATGACATGCTGTAGAGAGGAATGTCAACAAAGCAGCGAGAAATAGCACCAGAGGTCTTGCTGGAGCTTCGAATATACACAACTATTTCCTAAAAATAAGAGAGAATTCAGTTAGTTACGATTCAATAATGAAAAGTAATAATTAACCAATGGTACATACCGTATTCAGAAAAGAAGACAATTGATAATACTTCAGAGAAGAAGCGGCGGTGGTGGTGGTAATACCGTAAGTCGAAGCAGTGTTGTTCACCAGCTGTTGTTGCGTTCTTCTCTTTTTTAGTTTTGAAGCAGCAGTCGTCGGTGGCTATTATTCTAGTCAACAAAGAAAAAGAATAATTAATTAATACAGTAGTAGACTTGAATAATCGATACAGTAAATACACTCACCTGCTGCATATGCTAGCAACTGACAACAATTGCAGGTTTTTTGATAACCTTCCTGCTATTGCCTTCAATAACAGGATGAATAATAGGTTTAGCAGTAAAAGTAGTATCAAAAACGGGGGTATTATGAAAAAAGAAAAACGGGGGAATGGGAAAGAAAGAAAAAGTTGCAAACTTGACGTCACGAGTAGTGTACTGCTCTGGATATAATAGGGGGGTAAATGATATCAAACTGAGGTTGAAATCCGTATTGCTTCGAATGTGGCCATCCATCATCATGAAATCTGTCATGACCTAAACTTGGCAATTTTTGGTAATAAACAGTTGTTCAAGTATATATCAAACTTGTGCAGAATTTAAAGGCGCATCGAATGGTACAAATTTTGTCTGGTTTGATCAGCACTAGACGTTTCAAAGCGACAAAACATTTTTTGTCAAATTTTGATGGTTTTTCAATAATATCTCCATTGTGGAATTTATGGCTATTTGTAGATATAAATTCACGGAAAAAAAGAATAAAAAACAAAATGTCAACTTGATAGAGGTATCTCTTTATTATCAAACTGACAGGTGTAAAAATAGACTGAAGAATCTCTACTGGCCAGGTAGATGATCCTTCTTATATATTCTAACAATGGATAAAAGTTCTACTATGAAGGATTGACATATAAGTCAATTCAGATTAATTAACCTAGCAATTCATGCTAAGAGAAATCTCAGTGAACTAAACATACTTTAGCTCATCTGGATGAATGAATAGACTCTTATCCGAAGTACCCTGATCTGTCCTTTGTATGAGGATCACTAATATCGATCTAGTAGCATGTATCCTATAGGTACAGTCTCTTAGTCTACATTAGTAGTATGTGTCTGAGTGTATATCATTGTTCTGTATATATCTTAGCACATATCTAGATATATGGCATGTCTATAGCATGTCACTATGTGCATGTCTATATAGCATAACATATATTGTACAAGTCTGTAGTACATAATGTATCTGTAGCTAGTATCAAGGATATAAGCATATGTCATATAGTGTGGATCTTCAAGTAGTGCACATCTGATGCATACATCTTATATTGCATCGATCTTGGCATTTAACCAAATATGGGAAATATCCGTAGTCAATGTCGGGATACAAGCATCAGTCTATAGCGCCATCCATGCTAATGGTGCCATCTATAGCTTATGTTTGTATATGGTATAAATCTGTAGCGTACATCTAATTCATTAGTGTACATCATAGTTTATATCAGAATATGGTAACTGGATGAACTGTGTACGGAATTCAGATCATAGTGGATGTATTCCACATTGGCCCCCACCAGTTTCAACGCATGTTGACTAATTCAAAGAATTATGTAAACGATCAAAGGATCTGTATTTCGTATTTGCTTACAAAGACATGATGCATCGTATTATACTCAAGGTGCTACTGCAAATGCATGTTGTGTGGATACCCATGATGAAAATCTCACTTACTGTTTAGTAATGTTGGATCTCTTGGATCCTCTCGAGCCATTGTCAGAATTATCGCGCATACGCTTTGTATGGATTGATTTGGAGGAAGCAGTGTCATTTTCTTTTGCCTGTCTTCTCTTCTCAAGCAACTCATATTCCCTGATCTTTGCCCAATACTTACGAATTGTTTGAGGATTGTTGAACGATGCAGCAGTCTCCCAAGAGTTGGCAGTTTCACCAAATGTCTTCCATTTCACCAAATACTCTCTGTTATGTTCAGGACCACGGTGTGCTCTGATCTCATCAACTTCGAATACTTCTTGTTCAATAATAGACTCGTCGATTGCAACCAACTTGAGTTCAGATGGCACATAGTCGCGATGTAACAGTTCATTCATATCGTCCTTCAACACATATGTAGATCTTTTCTTTTGAACAACTTGATAAGGTCCATCATGAGCAGCCTCAAGTTTGCTTTCTCTATGCGGAAGTCTTACCATAACCCAATCACCAACTTTGAAATGTGTAATTTTGTGGTGCTTATTGAATCGCTTTGCTTGCTCCTCAATAATGCGTTGTGTTCTTTGGTTGATCGCTGGAAAGACTACCTGGTTCATAATTTTTGCCTTCTTGCGTAGCTCTTCAAGAGTCATTGGTTTCTTTGGTAGGTTTTCCTTAATTTTGGGATCATCATAGTCCACAAATCTATTCAAAGGTCTAGCAAACATCAATTGAAAAGGTGCGCTTTCTGTGCGATACCTAATCTTTGTGTTGATAGCCAACTGAGTTCCAGGCAAAACCGAGTCCCAATTATGAATGTGTTCACTGACCATTTTACGAAGTGCATTAAGGATGTTCTTAACTCCTGATTCAGATGCACCATTGCCCCTAGCATGGAAAGCAGTGGAGTATCTTTGATTGACACCAAGTGCCTTTGTGAGTTCACTCATCATAGCACTCTTGAATTCACGTCCATTATCAGACTGTATGATTTGTACCACGCCAAAGTCACAGAAGATGGTTGACAAAGCTCTAGCGACAGTATCAGTTTGCTTGTTGGGCAATGCACGAGTTATGATAAATCTGGTGCAAATGTCATATACAACTAAGATATATACATTGCCATGGTTGGTTGGAGTGAATGGACCAAGAAAGTCAATGCCGACATGATCAAATGGGCCATACGCAACAACATTTCTAAGCTCATGATAGCCTTTCTGAACTACATTGTGTCTTGCACATTCCATACATGATTGACAAATTGCTTTTGCATCATCATATAGACCTGTCCAATGAATACCTTCTTCATGTAGTTTCTTAACGATACTAGCAGCACCAAAGTGTCCAAATTCATGAGTCTCACGAAGCAATTGATCTCGTTCATTGTCAGGTGGTGCAATATATGCTACACTTTCATAATTGCCCTCCTTGATCTTTGTAGCAAGTACATTCAAGTTCTTGTCTCTGTTATAAATTACTTTTTTCTTGGTCACAAAATGCTTTGTTTGCTTTTGACTGCCAATAAATCTTTTCTTGGAACCTTTGCTTCTCATAATATTCTTTTGCAGTTTAGCAATTTTCTTATCACTGTCTCCCGCCAGCTCTGTATGATCTTCTAAAGGTTCATACAAGCGACTAAGTCTATCAGGTAAGATATTGTCTAAACCTTTGATGTGAGTGAACTGCAGCTGGGGATACTCGTTTAAAATTTCCATGTAATGTTGAATGACTCTAGTAGGACATTTACATGTGTAAATATAAATCAGAGCGCGATGGTCTGTCAGAACCTCAATCTCAGGATGCCCATACAGCAAGGGTCGCAAACGAACTAAACCAAATAATACAGCATAAAGTTCTCGTCTCAAGACAGGCCAGTTCTGTTGTGATTTGGTAAGAGACTTACTCAACATGGCAACAAAAACTGTGCGTCCTTGATCATCGCGCTGCGTCAACATGACAGCAACTGCATATAAGCTAGCATCACATTCAAGATAAAATTTCTTATTCATGTCTGGTGCAGTCAGTAAAGCTTCAGATAACAAGACCTTCTTGATAATCTCAAGTCGTTTAGTGTGCTCATCAGTCCACTTGCTACCAGCATCGGGATCATTTCGGAGAGCATCAATAGGAGCCATCAATTTAGCCAACATTGGAACATATGGTCGTAAATACGAGATGACACCAGCTAATTGCTTGACCTGTTTCGCAGATTTGCATGGACCCCAATTATCAATATCAGAGAGTCGTCGCATGTCAACCTTGGAAACATGAGGACCAATGACAAAGCCTAACAAATAGATGCTAGATCGAAACCATGAGCACTTTTCAACACCAATCTTCAAGTTAGCGTTTGTTAAGCGTCTTAGCACTTCCCTGATCAATTCGCAATGACGGGAGCGTGTCGAAGATACGAGGCACAGATCGTCCACGTATATTTCTACCTCTGGCATATCAGAAAACAAAATGTTCATGACAGAGCTGAACACAGATGTAATCGGCCTCAATCCGAAACAGCAGCCTAACCAACGGTATGATTTTCCTCTGAAATTAAACAGCAAAACGTCTTTTGAAACGTCTGACACCTTAAACGAAAAGTACGCGTTTTTCAGATCAATTTTGGAATATATTGTCCCCTTCTGTTTGATCCGGGTGAAGATATCTTGGATGTTTGGTATTTCAAACTGGTTTGTATTGTTTGGCATATGTTGGTTGATTCTCCGAACATCCATACAAACTCGAGTTTTGGTGGGTTTGCCATCATTGTCCTTCTTTGATACTGCAATGAGAGGGCTGTTGAATAAGCCGTTAGGTCTACACTGTTCAACAATTCCTGCATCCAGCCATTCATTCAATTGCTTTTCGATTTCTGGCATTGCATGATGTGCGATGGGATATTGCTTGACGTAGTAATCAACATTTTCTTTGATTGGTATAGTGATCTCAGATTCAGGCACGTTGCAAAATGTTCCAGGCTTGATTTTCTGATTCTCATCAATAGCATCTTGAATGTAGCTCATATACTTCTTTTCCTCAGCTTGGGATTCAAAGATTGATGCAGTTTCTGGATTAATAGAGTGTTTAGTATCAAAATTAACATTTTCAAAATCGATACTTTCAAGTAAATCTGATTTCTCTTCCTCTGTCAAATTTCCAAGATCAGCAAATTTATGGGCAACGCCAGTCAACCCAATTCTGAGTCGACTCAATGTATCAACACCAAGTAGTACATCGAAATCGCCTAAATCCTGAATGAAATTGGAAAGTTCAAACGAGTGATCAAATGAAATGTCATTAAGATATCTGATTTTTATAGCTGGTGTTTTACCCAATCTCTTTACTGAATGACTTAAAAAGTTCAAACTGCCTTCAACAGAAATAATATCTTGGGAAGTGAATAATAGTTTATTGTGAAAAACGTTTTTATTTAGAAAAGTGGAATCAGACCCAGTGTCTACTTTAGCAATGAGGCGGACTGGCTTTCCTTCTTTGCTCTCTAAAATAATAGGAGTCAGTAACTGAAATGGATTAAAGCTTTCATGTTTGTTTTTCACGTTTGACTTACAGTTGAGCGAGGAATCCTCTGCATCAATCTCATCTAAATACTTGTCAAGTTCTGCCATCTCAATATCCTCTGGGGACTTGGTGGTCAAAGAAGTGGAACTCTCACCAGCAGTGTCACTCATAACAGCAACATCAGGACCGGAACCAGAACCACCAGCCTTGCTTTCAGAGATGGCTTGAACCGTATGAACATTGATGTTCTTTCTGGACTCTCTCTCTCTCTTCCAATCGTAAAACTCTTGGCATTTATGACCGTATGCACGAGGCTTGTGACAGTAATTGCAAAGACTGTTAGAAGACGAGGATGATGTACGACCAGGAGCGACAGCAGCAGTAGTAGCCCGGTTAGGTTTGTTTTCAGAGCCAAATGACTTCAATCTTGACCTGCACTCGGCAGTGTTATGAGTGGCATTTTCTCCACCATGTCTGGCACAGAAGTATCCAGTAGATGTTCTTGCCATCTTTGCTCTTGTCCCAGCATCACCAGAACCACCCTTACGCTTACCTTTGACCTCACCGTCAAAGTGATCATCACCACGATTTTGTTCATCGACGAGAAACAACGGCAGCACGCATTCATAAATTTCATTGATGGTCCACTTGTGCTTGGAATCATGCTTGATAGACATTTGATTGACCATCATTTGCTGATTTCTACGCAACAAGGTAAACTGGTAGAATTTTGCGAGCATATTACTATTTGGGGGAAAGCCACAGTCCTTGACATGCTTCATGAACTTATTAGTGTAGTCCTGGAGAGTGTCACCATTCTTCATGCGCATGCTGAAGAGTCTAGCCATGGATTCCTCAGCGTTGATGGGAGCACCAAAATGTTTGCGAAACAATGCCTTGGCTTGTTCCCAATCATTACAAACCAGTAAATCATTCTTGGTCCATGAGTCAAAGTCAAATGGAAGTGAAACAGGGATGTAACGTTTCCAAACCAAATTTACTTCGTTACCGGATGCTCTGATGACATTCTCAAAAGAGCTAAAGAAGTGATCCACTGTGGAGAACCGAGGATGGTCAGGCCAATGCTTTGCTTGTCCTACCACTTGAAAACGGGGAATCTCATTGAGATTTACAGGTCTTGCTTTGGAATCGACTCTCTTAGTGATGGCATTGACTTGCTTGGTAAGCCATTCGATTGCTTCAGAAATTTCATCAGCTGCCAAACGATCTTCCTGAGAGTAGACATCACCAGCCTTGAGATGGATCTCATCCAAGCGAGCCTGAGCAGCGTTGATCTTTTTTTGCAAATGATCAACTGCAGATAATTGAGGTTGCTCATCTACTTCCATAGTTGAGTCACTCATGCTTTGAACCTTGGTAGGAGCCTCTTGAGTGATCTCCTTTTGAGAAACTTGAGCAATATCCTTTTGTTGTTGTTGAGACATAATGATGAAATTTGGTTTTAAGTAGAAAAATAAAAGTGGGTAGTATAAAATAGAGTGTGTAAAGTGATAACCTTTGAGTTGAAAAAAATGTGGAATTTATGGCTATTTGTAGATATAAATTCACGGAAAAAAAGAATAAAAAACAAAATGTCAACTTGATAGAGGTATCTCTTTATTATCAAACTGACAGGTGTAAAAATAGACTGAAGAATCTCTACTGGCCAGGTAGATGATCCTTCTTATATATTCTAACAATGGATAAAAGTTCTACTATGAAGGATTGACATATAAGTCAATTCAGATTAATTAACCTAGCAATTCATGCTAACACTGGGCAGAATTGCATATACTAGTAACAAAAAATCAGCTAGTATTTTACTAGTATTTTCAGGGGCAACGATTGCGGAAGTACATTTGAGCAATGTTCACTTTTAATTACCATGGCCAATGGAGGTATTGATTTTGCTGCTTGAGAAGCCGAATAAATTAGTCATCGCTTGTAATGCCTGTTTTCCAGGAGCTATTGGACAAACCATTGCACTTTGAAGCCATTTCAGTTCATGAAGGATTTTGTAAAAGTGCTATCCATTCAGTTTAAAAACCTTCAAAATACCGCTTATACTTGTCTTTTTAGCTATATAGATAAAATTGATTATTCAAACGTCTCTGTAATGTTTTTTTTATGAAATGAAATATTATACTATGATCTTATGTATTCATTTATAGTCGATATCGAAAGCAGAAATAGCCTTCAAATGCTTAGATAAAGCCTCTCTTAGCAGCTTTAATTTTATTTTATTTCAAATTGAGAATTGATAAATTTACTCTCTCCATTTCAAAATGTTCCTAATTTAAAGCAAGATGAGATAACTTTACTGCACTTAAAAAGCTTCGTCTATTATGGAGTGTTTCTGGTTTCTCTTATGCCTAATTTGATAAGAAACAGACTTTTGAATTCAAAAAGAGGGAAATTGGTAAACAGAGAAGATTTATTTTAAGAATTGTATTCCATCTAGCAACATGATGAAACATAGTAATAATGGTAGTCTACCCAAGTCTCAATCCATTGAGACTTGTAGTATCCAGGCTTTATCAGTGATATGCTTTGATCATGAATGTAAGCAGAGTGTGAAAGGAGCTATTATGAATAAAGTATTAAGAAAAAGAGACATTCTAATTGTATGTAGTAGCATCACAAAAAGGAAATGGATCTGACTTCCATTTTAGCAATTCCTGTAGATCATCCAGATTGCTTATTACCCTGACGTTGTAGTATAATTGAAACCATGCTTGCAGTGCCGCTTGTTTTTTGCGCGCATGTGGACAGAATGAAGGGGCTTATAGCGATGATAATCATTCTCAATATTATTGAAAGCCTAGATGGATCTTATTGCATATCCTCCTCTGCTGCATTCAGGCTCATGATCTAGGTAGCATCTTATAGACATTTGGTAATAATATTGGCCGTTCATAAATGTAGCGCATGATAAAATTGAACCCAACAACCATCATACTCACAACATGTCTTTGATTTTTTTGATCCATTATTAGAATTCAGGGATGAGCCATGGCTCAAGACTTAGAATCTCAAACAACTGTAGCTTCCCTTCGTACTTGAATACTGGATTAGCTACACTAGATGGTGCCCGAGTTTCTTCTTTTTTTTTAGGCTGATACAACATATTGAAATATATCAATAGTAGAGTATTAGGTTATGTGATATAAATCGTTTAGTGGTCGAACCAAATATCATACAAACATTTGAGACAAGAGGTAACTGAGTTGTTTTTTTTATCATTGAAGTTAAGATGTTGTGGTAATTAACAGATGATGTTGTCCGAGATGGTATCATCACTAGACTGCCTTGATGTTTCAGGCTGATTTAAGTGAAGATGTTAAAGAAAATTCTCATAAATTTGAACAGGCGGCAATCATTGAAGTGTACTCGATAGATTTTGGGGATATATTAGGTGAGAAATACTTTGGGGATGCAATGGATGAAAAAAAAATATAAATAGCTGGAGATTTTGGCATGTACAAACAGCACTCTTTCTTTTTTTTTTCTCCCTTTTCTTTTCTGCTATAATATGATTCTCAGTTTCTGTTTACCGTGTGCCTAATGTAGGTAATCTAAATGTATCTTTGTTGTGACCAACCTCTGACATTTACTTTGATTTTTTAGCCCAAATGCTTCCATCAATCTACATTTAATGTATTGGTTACTTCATTTGTTGGTCGCTGCTGAGCAATTCCACAAGCAATGACCTTACTTTCTTGTTTTATACATTTGTGCTGTCATCAGGTATGTTATAGCACCTTTACACTTTGTACTACAAACTTTAACATGGTGATCTTAATTATAGTTAAGCTAAATCAATTGGCCACCACGTAATAGTAGACGTCCTAACCTTGCAAACGAATCGTCAGTAGCTACTCTATCAGAAGGTAAATTAAAGGCATTAAAATCAACGCCTCTGTACATGACATGCTAACTTGCCTTTATATTGCAGTGAATACGGTATAAGGCTACTGATTGCTGCTCCTCTTATCAACGCTGTGTTATTTCCATGGCATCCAGTTATCAACACAGTTTATAGCTCCATCAATCGTTGTATATGCCCATCTCTAGCTACGGTCGTGCCGTGCCCTTGCCGCTTCTTGCACTTTTGCTAGCCATTCCTCACTATTATATTAATATAGCTATTCAATACTGACCCAAATTCAATAACATTCTTTTATTTAATAAATTACCCGTAATAGCAACCTATAAAATCCCCAATAATTTCCATTTTGGCCCATGATTTTGCAATTTATTCTGTATAAACCAGCGATTTGCTATCGATAATCAGATAATAGTAAATTCAGGAACAGCTAAAAAAGCATCATCCATTATTGCGTTTATGCGTATGGCTAAAACCTTTCTTCAAAACTCATTAAGCCTATGAACACATTCTAAAGCACGTTTGAAACAGTGTTTTCTATACTGGATTTCGTAAACAGCAATCGATTAGCTTGAAACAAAAAGATTTGATCAACCCAATTTTAGATGTCTCACTCATTTTCGGTGATTATAGAAATATTCTGATCTGTTGAGTATCTTGACTTGAATTAAGCACATTATATCCACGATCCAAACTGGCATCTAAATAAATCAATTCAATTCCCTTCAAATACTAGTCAAAATACTAGTGATAGGTATTCATCATTAGTCAAATACTAGCAAGCTAAAATGTTACTAATATTTTACTAATATTTCAAATATTAGTAAAATACTAGCGTATTTTTTGTTACTAGTATATGCAATTCTGCCCAGTGTAAGAGAAATCTCAGTGAACTAAACATACTTTAGCTCATCTGGATGAATGAATAGACTCTTATCCGAAGTACCCTGATCTGTCCTTTGTATGAGGATCACTAATATCGATCTAGTAGCATGTATCCTATAGGTACAGTCTCTTAGTCTACATTAGTAGTATGTGTCTGAGTGTATATCATTGTTCTGTATATATCTTAGCACATATCTAGATATATGGCATGTCTATAGCATGTCACTATGTGCATGTCTATATAGCATAACATATATTGTACAAGTCTGTAGTACATAATGTATCTGTAGCTAGTATCAAGGATATAAGCATATGTCATATAGTGTGGATCTTCAAGTAGTGCACATCTGATGCATACATCTTATATTGCATCGATCTTGGCATTTAACCAAATATGGGAAATATCCGTAGTCAATGTCGGGATACAAGCATCAGTCTATAGCGCCATCCATGCTAATGGTGCCATCTATAGCTTATGTTTGTATATGGTATAAATCTGTAGCGTACATCTAATTCATTAGTGTACATCATAGTTTATATCAGAATATGGTAACTGGATGAACTGTGTACGGAATTCAGATCATAGTGGATGTATTCCACATCCATCTCTGTCAAAATAAACCTATTTGTAACATTCATTATTATTGTAAAGCAAAACAATTCCTACCATTTGAGCTCTTACTGGATGTTCTAACTTGACTATACGTGGAGAAATGAGCAAAGACGTCTGACCCAAAAATTGTCAGCTAGTTTTTTAACGTGTGAGGGTAAGGGAAAAATTGGTCAAAGATGGCCAATTTTCCAAGGACATAACTTTATGTGATATCTCGGCCAATACTGATCAGATTTGAACAAAAAAATAACCATTAAGTAGGTCTACATTAGCCCCAGCATAATCTACAAGTCTAAAACACCTAATAGATGTTCCCTTCATGAAATAACAGAAAAACATGTATTTTGATTGGCCTCAAGAGGGCACTACCCGACATATTTTTGAAATTACTAGTAATAACCATGCGATCGTATAGAGAATTAAAAGAGAAACAAATGTCAAGCACTGCGCAGCATCTACTCACTTAGTAAATCATGGAGAAATATTCATCCAAAGTTGGATCATTTTTCACATTTTCCCGTATTACTGCTTCAAATCGTCTATTACAAACCCAAATACAGCACTCTCCAGTCAAACAAAGTACCCCAGACAACTTTTACTACATATATAACCAATATTTACATATCAATCCAATGACTTTTACTAGGAGCATCTGCTCAAAATTCATTAAATCTTGAATTCATTGATATCTCAACAATAACTCATTCTATTCATAATCCAACGACAGTTTCACATTCCTCACAAAAATTGGTTATATAAACATGCTAATTTCAAAGCTGTAGAATCAATATTTAAAATCTCGATGTTTGATCGTCCAAAAGTTCAAAAGTCAAAGTTTGAAAATCATTTCCAACATCCATGACCAGATATGAGGTCCCATACAGAATATGAGATAACCTAAAACTATTGTAGTACTATCAAAATGAGGCAACTTTTAGCTGACGATATAGTATTGGAAATACCTTGTCGTCAAGATAATTGACATTGGAGAGTGCACATACAATTATTTAGCTGGGAGGAGTGGGTGCATCATGTTTCCTTTTGGAATCCATAAACGAAACAAGAAAAAGGAAGCTATAATTACCCAGTCTTGAAAACAACACTCATTAAGAAGTTCGGTAGTATCCCTCTATAACAATAAATTAGCAACTTATTATGTGCGTTATGCCACGCTCCGAGTTCAAAGAGGATCATACAATGAGAAGCTTCCTCTGTATAAGGTCGCTGACATCGAAATGAGATTGAAATCACTATTGCTTAGAATAAGGATGATACATGCATCTTGAGAAATGTCATGACCTAAATGGATAAAAGTTCTGCTATTAAGGATTGACAAATAATTAAGTCAACAACAAGTTAGATCAATTAACATATAGATTCATGCTAAAAGAAATCTCAGCAGGCTAAACATACTGTACTTCAGCTCATCTGGATGAATTAATAGACTCTTATCCGAATTGAAGTACCCTGATCTTCTGTCCTTTGTATGAGGATCGCTAATATCGATCTAGTAGCATGTATCCTATAGTAGCACTGGGCAGAACAGTAAATATTAGTAACAAATAATCAGCTAGTATTTTACTAATATTTCAAATATTAGTAAAATATTAGTAACATTTTAGCTAGCTAGTATTTTACTAATGATGAATACCTATCACTAGTATTTTGACTAATATTTGAAGGGAATTGAATTGATTTATTTTGATGCCAGTTTGAATCGTGAATATAATGTGCTTGATTTCGCGCTAACTACCATATTTGTATGTTACCATATTTGCAATGTTCTACGCAAATTGGGTTCAAACTTATCAAAGCGATTTCACTTTCAAACAAAATACTCAGTTGGTTTCAGGAGAAGCCGAGCTCGAGTGAGACACTTCAAAAAAAAACCAAAAATATGTAAAACAAGTTGAGTTGAGTAAATTGAATTTCTTTTGTCTCAAACTTATCGATTTCATTACGCATCATTATGGGTTTCCCGTGGAATTCTAGTACGCGAGACATAGTTTCAGTCGTGATTTAACAGTTTCTCATAGGCTTATTTAACTCTGGAAAGAAGGTTTTAGCTAATCGCATAAACGCTATCGTTGATGAATTTTGACTGTTCCTGAATTTAGGGTCTGTTTATCGATAGCTTATCGCTGGTTTATACGGAATAAAACAAAAAATCATGGGTAAAATTGGGAATAATTGGGATTTTATAGGCTATCATTAGGGCAATTTATTATTGAATAAAACAAAATCTGTATATATCGTTGAAAATTGGGTCAAAAAAGCTACTACAGACAATCCGTTCTAATGCACCTGAAAAGCAGGACCTATGAAACGCCTTGGCTACATCTCAATAGATTGATATTGTCATTGGTTGGCCAAAGCAATGTCCCAAAGAAAGACTGGTGGCAAAACAACAGTAAGCAGGAAGCAGTGAGAGGAAGACACAAGAATAGTTGGTGGTGGCCGCGACGATAGATGATACTACGGTTAAATTATATTTGCTGCTGGAAGCAAAGCCAACGAGAAACCATCATAACAGTGCAGCAGCAGTAGGAGGAACACCAGCATTCAAAAACCTTACTATTATTATCAATGATACTTTAAACAAAGTTAGTCCGCCATGTACAAAAGTGATCAGCAGCTAAATGCTTTCAACTTACCTTTTTATGGAGAGCAGACAATTTATTTGCAAGATTGGGATGCCTACAGTATTACCCAGCGGTCAGCGTTGGCTAGTGTTATTTCAAATGCCATGTTAGAATATGCCGTGGAAAATGAAAGAGTAATGTAACGTACCTGGAGCTACTCATCAATTAGCACAGAAGCGATCTCATTAGATACAAATCAATGGTAGGAAACAGACTACAGCAGGAACTAAAACAAATGTGGTGGTGAGAAATAGATTACTTGTCATCATTCGAATAACTTACAATATTATACACAAGACATGAAAAACCAACTGAGCAGACAACAGAGAAGGTGATTAAAAAAAAAGGAAAACGTTTTTTGCAAATGCCAGATTTCCATGTATTTATACTTTTTTTTCTTTATCCATCGCATCCCCCCAAAACAGTCCCCCCATCCATCATCTACTTTACCCCCAATATCTATCAGGTACACTTTAGTAATTTCCGCTTGTCAAAATTCACGAGACCCACAGCAGCATCCCCAGTTATATGAATATGAAACATCGAAGAAAAAGCTGTGTAGTGATAATATTATCATCTGAGCCTTCAGTTTATCATGTCTTGATTGCGATAATGTTGTTGGATTAGCAACATTGGAGGCGCCTCAATTGTAAATGCTTGAAATACTATTGTATAAATAAACCCTCCATGCCATTATCAGTCGGCTGTTTCTAGTATTCTCTCTTTAATAATCTCCAATTTTTCATTAATCAACATGGCTCGCCCCTCCTCAACAAGACAACCCGCCAGCAAAAGGCCCAGAAATGATGATGTAGATAATGGCAACAGCTCTGGCGAAGACATTCTTGACGAAGAAGAGCAAAGCCAACAAGAATCGCAGCTGCACGTCTTCTTGTCTGCGCTGAAATCTATCATCAACGTTGGTGATATCCAAGCCATTTTAAGGCAGCAAAACGAGCTCATTCGCACTCAACAGGAGCTCATGCGCAATCAGAATGCGATTCTAAACAAAGTCTCATTGATGGAAACATCCTTGGTTACTGTCATAAACAAGGTTAATTCCTTGTCTGCCTCAGCTACCAAGGACGTCACTCCTGATGATGCAGACGACGTTGTGGATGCTGGCCAAGAATCCATCAACAACAACATGGTTTCTGTAAGTTTCATTTTGACTTAATATCAATTGCCATTGCTCAACTTACAATAAATGTAGACTTGGATTCGTGACGGATTGCAGGTAAACTCTTCTGTCTGGGACTTTTCTGACTGTCGTGAAGGCGGTGTCAATGGAGAGCACAACGCCCACATCATCGCGGATGTAACTCAATTTGTTCTCGACGAGATCGCTCATGAGATTTTATCTCGCGGTGGTGGTGCGGATGTCAAGCGTTCTTGGGCACCGTTTAACAAAAGCAGAATACGTTCGAAGATTTGCCGCAAGTACGCCAACGATAAACGTAGTGCTAGCTTGGTCCTTCAAGACAAGGCGATGAACGACAAGCTAAATCGCAGAAAGAGCCGAAGAATGCTGGTAAGACAATACAACATTCTTGTACCTGTATAGAATTGATTGAAAATGTATGTGTTTCAGAAAATGGAGAAGCGTAGCCTTTTTGTTGAGGGGAACATTGGAGTCAAGGAGGCTCTAATTGCTAGCCATGGAGAAGGTTGCCTGCGCCTTCTCCTGTCAAATGAGCTTCAATCCGATGAAGAGAGCGATGAGGACAATGTTGGTGCAGATTGAAAGGTTTACCAGCCAGCATACAGAGCTGAAAATCCCAAGGTAAACATTTGATGAAAGCCTTATTATGCCTAATGTACACCCTAACTAATTCATTTGAAAGACAAAGCTCTTCATTGAGGACATCAAAGCACGTTTGGCTGAAATGCAGCAAGCACCCTTAGCCAAGAACGCGCATCGACGCACAGATGATTTTAGTAGATTTTCAGCTGTCACCTTGACTAAATCAACAATTGATTTGTTGAATGAATCAAATTTACTGGAAAGTGATTACGTTTTCTCTCAATAAATTTATAATTTTGTTCCAAACAATTTGACGACCTTTTTCTCTTTTATTTTCTTCTTCTATTTACAAATACTTCTTCTTTATAATCGGTATCACGAACACGTTATTTTTTCGGATATCAACACACACTTGGCTGTATATACGCTGAACAGGCAGAATGCAATACCTGTCAAGTCTTTCATAGTTTTTCCCCCAGACCTCGACCGTGTTTTTGGTGTCTCTCTGCATTTTTGACGTGGATGGAAGCTTTTTGAACCAACGGCAATATGCGAAATGATGTACTTTTAAAGTACCATTTGGCAAATGCAACGAATGATCGAAAAAGAACATCACAGCGCCAGGGTATAATCCAACGAGAGAACCATGAGAGCCTTGAAAATGCGCTTGGATGTACGCACCAGTGCAACTTCCTTTCCACAGAGAACGATACACGAGACCTTCAATGGTATGCGACGCCATCTTGGTCACCTTGTTTCTAACAACAGCGGTATTCAACCCACGATCTTCAAGAGCACTTCCTGCTGCCACAACATGGAAGGCGCCTTCGTACGCACACTGATAATGTTCAACAAGAAATTCAAATGTTTGTTTGTCCAAGGTGAATTCAGAGTGGCTCCTTCCAATTTCAGGTGGTGGTGTTTGCAGTGATCCATGAGCATTAGGTATTTCTTCACTTCCAGTAACATTTGGAATGTTAAAGGATGAAAGGGTATAAAACTGACGCTTCTTGTCGTAGAAATCAGCTGCTATTGGTGGAAAGTCGAGGGTATTGGAGGCGGTAGATGCAGGCAGATTGCCCATATGGCCATTGGCATTCGCAACCTCGTAAAGCAGGCTCAAGGCATTATCATCCAAGATGTGGTCAAATGCTTTGATCATGGACATTGCATTGCATTTTTCAACGAATCTCTTCATGATAGTGCGTTCAAAGTGTTCTCTCTTGCTGGTTTCGATTGATTTGAGAAGGTAATTGTATCTAATCAAGTAGAAAAATCAGTATCAAATAATCTTACATTGCGTGTTTCTATTAGCTATAGTACCTTTCGTATGCAAAGCACCATGTATGGACCACAGATGAGAAATCAAGAATGTTTTGCGACAGATGTAGAAGAAGGTGATTGTACGGCTTGACCATTTCAGCAGTGAACAGCTTAACAAAGGATTGATTGTACTCGAGAAAGTATTTGTGCGCCATGGTTACATCTTCTCTTTTCATCGAAGGTTGCAATATAAGACGACAAGCCATATGAAATGCATAGAAGTTATCAAGATGCGCTTTGGTCAACCCCGTTCCTTTAATCTTGAGACGAAATGATGGATGGCAGATATTACTCAACCTGTACAGTATATATGGGGCATACACCAACAGCCAGACTCTGTAATTATCAGCTACAAAATGAATGGAGCAAATGTCAGTATGCAGTTCTTGACAACAACAGCCGATTACAATTTGCACATACCTTTCATGTACGAGAAACCCATGGATATATTGCGATGAAAACGCTCATAGCCTGAAGGCATAATCATGCTTTTGGTAGCGTCGGCTATACTAAAGATACGGTGGTAATCAATAAAGGAATTAGTATGGTTGTATTCAATCTAATAACTCTTTTTAGGATCCTTCCTGATATACACTTACACTTCGTAATCGCTTTTCTTAATCAAGCCAAACTCTTCATAAAGGGACATCAACAAAGGAACCTGCGATAAAAACAAAAAATGCATTCCATCTGTCGTGGTACATCTATTGACGTTATAGTATGGTAGAGACCGAAACTCACTCCATCGCAGGCCTGTTTTCTTGGCATAGTTATCTCTTTTTGACTTGTCGCGGATCGACTTCCAAATTCTCGCTTCACGGTTGGTTTTTGTCATATCAAGGTTGTGCCATAAAGAGATATTGGTTGGAAAGTTGCTAAAGTCTCTTTTCCGACAGTTTCCAGGCAGTGAGGGGAAGTAAAGAGTACAATACCAACAAGATCGATGAGAGGAACAGCCTGTAAAACAGTTCAACTTTCTGGCTGCTGGATTATCTGATGAGGTGTTGATAAGCGCAACTCTTACTCTGCGTGGAGCCTTCTTGCTGTTGAATGTGGTGATCAAGAAGCCGTTGACATACAGGTCTTGCAATTCCTCAATTAATGGTTGAATGGCTTGGTTGATCTTGGAAGTCGGTGCCTCTGCTCCGTTGAAGAGGAAGCTTAGTAAAACATTGCAAGGCTTGTTACGCTCTGGACGAGGAAGATTCAAAATCGAAACATACAAGGCACCGCTGGATACATTGCTATGGACGGAAGTCCAATCAAGGTTGATTGCAATGCCAAGTCGTATCTCTTGATTGTCGTCGGCGGGATCAATGCTGAAAAATGGTGTGGTGTTATCTTTGAGCTTGAGGTTTTTCCAAATGTACCCGTCATACACATCGTTCAACTCATCAGGTGGTGTCTGACGATATTTGTGGTGATTGATGACATCTTCAAAGCCTCGTCTAGTTGCAAGCCGTTTGATGTGGTATTTTAAGCTGTGGTATACTAACAATCTGATAGGATTTTTGGTGGTGGTGTTTGCAAAAAGAGGCTCATCACAAAGAAGGGATATGCTGTCAACATCAGGAAAGATGCACTTGGATGGTGGAGGAGACGATGGATAATGTAAGCGGTACACTGAGTAGCATTTGACGCACTGGGCATATTCAACAATTCCGTCGCATGCTGCATTGAATCCAATTTTTCGTTTGATTCGGTCGATTGTTCCAAACTCAAGCAGGGCATCGTCACCATTTTTTTCAGCGGCCAATTTGAATAGAACATTGATAAACTTGATCAGGTTTTTTACTGCAACATCTGGTAAATATGAAAGCTGAAACAAGATGATGAAAAATGAAACGAATATCATCAATGCATCTTCACCAACATTGTGTGGATTGCCTATGATTGACAATGAAGGTAAGTAAATAGGTCACTGGAAATGAATAAATTGGGGGGGGCATTTACCATCTGGTATTATATCTCTTGAATAAAAATCAGCATGTTCTTCAAATGTTTTCAGAGTCAATCTGGTTAGTTCTTTGTTGTCAAAGCCGATTTCAAGCTCGCCTTCATTATCTAATTGTATCATTAAAAAGACATGTTAATTTACTGAATACACTCCAAAAAACTACAATGTCAGTAAACTCATTGCTTCACATTACCACTTATGTCAGTGCAATTCGTCGCAAGAACAGAGCCATTTACAGCATGAAATTTATTGACCATGGGATCATCATAATCAGGCTCGCAATCGGAATTCAACTCAGAAGTGTCAGTTTCTTGGTCATCCGTGGATTTATAAAATTCTTCGTCTTCAGTTGTTTCAGCGAAAGACATTTGACTTTCAGGCACAGGTACAGAAGCATCAGGCAACATTGAAGCAACTTCAGAAGGCGCCGTTGAATGGTTTGTTGTAATTGGCCTTTGTGTGGAAATGCGACCATTTCTTTGGTTGCTTCTATTCTTGACTCTTCTCAGCTTATGTCTATCATATTTTTGTTTATCGACTTTGCTGCCTTTACATTGATCACAATGACAGTAATATGATCCAGTTGATTTATTGGTTTTGGCCATGTTGTTCGCTGATATAATGTACAATTAATTTGTATTGGCGATGTGTTTTTTGAACTTTTGAAAATTAAAATAAACAGTTTCAGATTATTTGGGATGATGCCTCATTTTTTGAGCCTTTTATATACACATTCTTTGTAAAAGCTTCATCAAGTTACATGTAACCCGACTGGTGTCGTTTTAGAAATATATAGCTTGTTCTCTATTTGATTGCTTGAACTAAATTCGTTTCTACTATTCGTAGAGATGGAAGTGAATACTCGCTCAATCTCGGGTGTCAAAAAGATTGATTCAGTTTCCTTATGTCTCAAGTGCTCGTACGATATTTTGACTCAACCACTGCCAAAAGACACTTCAATCCACATTTTTTGATCTTTTATTTCTACCGTTCGACATGGCTGACCAGTATCTAATAAAAAGACGGAATTCGGCGCCACCTGTAGCTAACCCAGTTTACAAGTTCCAAAGGAAGCTGGAGACTTTTGAGGTGGCAGGGCTTAAGCCGTGGTTTATACAAGAATTGGACTGGAAAAAAAAGCTGAGGAGGGTGTGAGTTTATGATACTTAATTTATGAAATAAATTGTTTGTTCTCTTCTAACCCATATGTCTATAGTTATTGGACTCGCCACAAGAGAAGAGTCATTAAGTGCATTTCTTCTGGGACGAGTTGCTACTGTTGCGGGCGAATTGGGAGCACTAAACTTCCAGTCTACTCATCCAGATACCGAGACGAATGCTACTGGAGCAGTGACGAGGACTCTTGTTATTGTTGCAATACTTAGTATACGTTTTAAACAACGTTCTCTCTATGAATAAACTCAATTTCTAGTCATTACTAATATAAATCCGCATGTTCAATACTACTGATCTTGATGGTGCTTTTTTCAGGCTGTTAAACGTTTGTATTGTGTTCCATCCAAGTTTATAAGCCGACGCTGTTGAAGGTACATACTGCTCTGTATCAAATTGAGATACAATTATGGATCTTGATCGGATGATGATGCTAATCAGTAGCAGTTTTTCATATATAAGACAGGAGACGGAATCGCTATTAATAATCAACAATCCTGTAATTTCTTTCAAATAATAATAATAAACAATGTCATCAGAGACTTACGGAAACGTTAAAGACATGCACAAACGCTTGCAAAATATCAGATGGTAAGGGGTTGCTTTTGAGAGCTTGATACAATATGATGCAGTTAACTTTTCACTAAAGAATTTGATAATAATGCTTTAGTAACAAGGATAGACAAAGGCTGCTCTCACAATTGCTGGCTGAATTTAGGGCTGATGTTGAAGTTGCAATCAACAGATCCGTTGCTGAGGCCAAGTATGAGGTGACAAACTACCATGATCTGAGACAGATATGTCGCAAGAATGGTATGCGATTGTTGCGAGAGGGAACTCTTCCTTGGGGCCCTGACGGCACTTCACCGCCAGACGGCTTCGACTTTGAAATATTGGACGATATGTTGGGCTAACAAACTGACAGTTGCTATTGATTGTGAGAAAATGTATTTCAAGTGTTGTAATTCACTCAAACATCAGCAAGTGTATAAATGTCCGCTATCACCCTTTGTATCTCTACCGCTTGAATAATTATTCAAAAAATAAAATCGGATCATGACCACCGTTTTTTTTTTGTTTCAGCTTAACAATTCCTTTTTCTTGTCTTCAAACTTCTATTTCTAATTAAATTGAGCTTAAACAAAATCAAAAGCTTTCCATAATAGACGAGCTTTTCAAGTGCAACAAAGCTATTTCCTTATTGAATCTTCTTCATAAACATTAAATACCAGAACTTGACATCCTTCCCTAAATTAAGGAAGTTTTAAAGTGGAGAGAATGAGCGTATCAATTCTCAATTTGAAATAAAATAGGAATAATGCTGCTAAGCGATGTCCACTCTAAGCATTTGTTGAAAGCTATTTCTGCCTTTCATATCGATCATAAATAAATACATAATATCATAGAATAGAATTTCATTTCATAAAAAGCTTTTTAGACACGCTTAAATAATCAATCTTATCTATTTAGCTAAAAAGACATGTATAAGCGGTATTTTGAAGGTTTTTAAACTGGATCGATAGCACTTCTACAAAATCCTTCATGAATTGAAATGGCTTCAAAATGCAATAGCTTGTCCAATAACTCATAGAAAACTGGCATTACAAGCGATGACTAATTTATTCGGCTTCTCAAGCAGCAAAATCAACACCTCCATTGGCCATGGTAATTAAAAGTGAACATTGCCCAAATGTATTTCCGCGATCGTTACCCCTGAAAATACTAGTAAAATACTAGCAGATTATTTGTTACTAATATTTACTGTTCTGCCCAGTGTAGGTACACTCTCTTAGTCTACTGTGTATCAGTAGTATTTGTCTGAGTGTATATCATTGTTCTGTATATATCTTAGCACATATCTGGACATATGGCATGGCTATAGCATTTCACTATGTGCATGTCTATAGCATAACATACATTGTACAAGTCTGTAGTACATAATGTATCTGTAGCTAGTATCAAGGATATAAGCATATGTCATATAATAATAGTGTGGATCTTCAAGTGGTGCACATCTGATGCATACATCTTATATTGCATCGATCTTGGCATTTAACTAAATCGGGATAATACAAGCATCAGTCTATAGCGCCATCCATGCTAATGATGCCATCTATAGCCTATGTTGTATACATATACGGTATAAATCTGTATTATTGTACATCATCTAATTAAGAGCACATAATAGTTTATATCAAAATATGGTAACTGGATGAACTGTGTACGGAATGCAGATCATAGTCAATGTATTCCACACTCGCTTTACACAATAAGCATACAAGATTTTAGTCAAACTTCAAACTTTCAAATTTACAGGCTGTTTACAGAATTTTACATGTACTTAGCATAATGTAATGTTCAAATCACTTCAAGCAATGAAAACAACGCATTAAATAGCCCAGAAACGTAGAAAAGCTATATCTATTTATTACTTCTATATACTGAAAAACCTAGAAAAATTTTGCCATAGTTCTCCTCTGCAACGATGTTAGGCGGAATTTGAAGTACTACCCAAAAATGCAATTAGGTAGTATCTCAATTAGACCACCCCTCAGGTGCTAGAGCGTGCCTTACTACACCCCTAACATGAAGAATTGTGTTTATTAAGACCCTCAACTGTTCCTAAGTAAGTAACAACAATTAAGTTTGGACCAGCCTATCTAATCCTAGCCTCGGAATCTTGTTATTGTTGAGCTTCAGTGATAGGCACATCCACTCAACGTAAAAGAAAAAAAAAAGGTATGCTTCACAGAAACATAGAAAGAAAGAAAAATAGTGAGGGTAATAACATTACATGCCGATGAAAATTAAAAAAAAAAAATAAGGGCAAGAAGCCAAGAAAAAAAGGGGGAGAAAAAGAAGCTAATAAAAATGTATAACTTGTATCTACTACTATTACTCTGGCTGTTGTCCTCCACAGAAAAAAATAACTTGATTGATCTCTTGCAGCATCCAGTAGTGTCCATGTTCATTCCTCCTATTCGCCTGCCTACAGTATACTACAGAATAATAGTCCAACAAAGGATATAATTAGTATTGGATTCCTCCTCAATCAAGACCATCATATCATAAACTTACCTAATCGACTGTTAGCAGTTTCAGTTGCATCCAGTATCCATCATTGATTATCCGTTATTAGTCGTCGTCATGACATTATCCTTGTTGCCTACTAGACATCACATCAAAGTAATACAATAATAGTCAGCATTGTATCCAGCAATCTACGTCAATTATACTACTTACTTGATGAGCAACTCACAACAGGTTGTTCTGTATCTAATATCCTGGTTGAGCACCACCTTGTGCTTGATGCCTATATTCTATCTTATTCGTGTAATCAGTAAGATAATATTATTGAACAGCAGATATCATTGAAACTAACCTGATGCACGGAATTCGAGAAACGTAGCAATACAAATGACTTGCAGAAGACAGCACTAAACCACCAGACAAAAATAGCATTGCAAATGACATGCTGTAGAGAGGAATGTCAACAAAGCAGCGAGAAATAGCACCAGAGGTCTTGCTGGAGCTTCGAATATACACAACTATTTCCTAAAAATAAGAGAGAATTCAGTTAGTTACGATTCAATAATGAAAAGTAATAATTAACCAATGGTACATACCGTATTCAGAAAAGAAGACAATTGATAATACTTCAGAGAAGAAGCGGCGGTGGTGGTGGTAATACCGTAAGTCGAAGCAGTGTTGTTCACCAGCTGTTGTTGCGTTCTTCTCTTTTTTAGTTTTGAAGCAGCAGTCGTCGGTGGCTATTATTCTAGTCAACAAAGAAAAAGAATAATTAATTAATACAGTAGTAGACTTGAATAATCGATACAGTAAATACACTCACCTGCTGCATATGCTAGCAACTGACAACAATTGCAGGTTTTTTGATAACCTTCCTGCTATTGCCTTCAATAACAGGATGAATAATAGGTTTAGCAGTAAAAGTAGTATCAAAAACGGGGGTATTATGAAAAAAGAAAAACGGGGGAATGGGAAAGAAAGAAAAAGTTGCAAACTTGACGTCACGAGTAGTGTACTGCTCTGGATATAATAGGGGGGTAAATGATATCAAACTGAGGTTGAAATCCGTATTGCTTCGAATGTGGCCATCCATCATCATGAAATCTGTCATGACCTAAACTTGGCAATTTTTGGTAATAAACAGTTGTTCAAGTATATATCAAACTTGTGCAGAATTTAAAGGCGCATCGAATGGTACAAATTTTGTCTGGTTTGATCAGCACTAGACGTTTCAAAGCGACAAAACATTTTTTGTCAAATTTTGATGGTTTTTCAATAATATCTCCATCTCTGTCAAAATAAACCTATTTGTAACATTCATTATTATTGTAAAGCAAAACAATTCCTACCATTTGAGCTCTTACTGGATGTTCTAACTTGACTATACGTGGAGAAATGAGCAAAGACGTCTGACCCAAAAATTGTCAGCTAGTTTTTTAACGTGTGAGGGTAAGGGAAAAATTGGTCAAAGATGGCCAATTTTCCAAGGACATAACTTTATGTGATATCTCGGCCAATACTGATCAGATTTGAACAAAAAAATAACCATTAAGTAGGTCTACATTAGCCCCAGCATAATCCACAAGTCTAAAACACCTAATAGATGTTCCCTTCATGAAATAACTCAAAATCATGTATTTTGATATACCTCAAGCGGGCACTACCCGACATATTTTTGAAAATACTAATAATAACCATACTATCGTATAGAGAATTAAAAGAGAAACAAATGTCAAGCACTGCGCAGCATCTACTCACTTAGTAAATCATGGAGAAATATCCATTTAAATTTAATGGTTAGGATCATCTACCCTATTACGAATCCAAATTTAACATTCCATAGTCGAGTAAAGTACCCCAATAAGCTTTTATTACTGTATATACAAACAACCAATACTTATTGTTATATCAAATATGGTAGTAAAGTCTCACACTCAAGGTCTTAGGCTATTCTTAATAACCTTTGGGTAAATCATGAGACGCATGATATACATGTCACTTATTGGTAGATAGTAATCTTGTGGTATGATAGTTCATCATTATACTGTAGACCCCAGTGTAATGAAAAGTATATAAATGTATCCTCTGGATGCATTGTGAATAACAGTGCAATTCTTTGGCAGATTTAATTATCTTTGACTTTCGACATAACAAATACAATATCATAATGTCAAATCAAATCGATCTAGATACGAAATACAGTAGCGTCTTATTGTTGGGCCGGCGTATACAGTAGCCAGCACAGCGAAAGGTAGTATAGTAATTGAACAAAACGCAAAAATATACTGAAGTTTATTAATGAAAGTAAAGGGCTATTTATACTAAATTTATGAGTCCTCACACAAGGCAGTATCATATGTTATTCACTTGCAGCTTGATCTGCCCAGAAGCTGAGATACAGTATAACCTAGTAGCATAATATTCCATTATATCAGGAATTACGTATCAAAGAATGTCTTCATCTTATATAGATGGTTGTTGTAACCTTCTGGCACAATACTAATCAAGCAAAGCGCCTCAAACAAGGTCCGCATATCAGTACAATGATTTTTGTTCGTGGCATCTGGCCAAGTTCCACGTCTTTCGCCACTACTCCTCCTATACTTGTCCACAACAGCAACTCATCCTATCCAAGATTTGATTTCAGTTTTGTGGTCTTGGCAAAGCATGGTTATGTATCACGCTAATTTCAAAGCTCGAATCAAAGCTTGATTTAATGCCTCGAAAAAGAAAGGCCCTTGGTTGCTTGAGATTATAGACTTCTCGGGGGGGGGGGGGGTATTACTTGGGATGGTTAAAGAAGGTACAAGCTTCAAATACAAAATTATTATGTTTCTTGGATAAAGAACCGTATACAAAAAAAAAACACTCGTCTAAAAGAGTTTTACCGATTATTTGCCTGCCAGATCAGTAATGAGTAAAATGATTATTCTCAAAAATTTTCAGCATGAGCAAATTATTGCTTGCAATTTTATTAAAAAAAAGCCCTAATTTTCAAATGTCAAGGCGATACCAAGCTTATGAGCATTTTCATTCAAGCGGTTAGTGTCTACAGCAGCACCAATGTTGACCTTAACGCCAGGACGAACAAGTTGAGTGAAAGAAGCGCCTACGACACCGGAATTGGTAATTTTGCCCTTGACAAAAGAGGTGTCGTCAAGGCGAAGCTTAGCACCGACTTCAAGAGCAACACCATTAATTGAAGCCTTGTTGTTCCAAATAGCCTTACCAGAGGCTTCCAAGTCAGGGTTGACACGATGATAATAGGAGGCAGTGTATTGGGACATGTTGTTGCTGGCATGAACAGCGATGGCGTACTCGCGGGTAGAGTATCCAATAGCACCATTGTATCTATTGATCTGCATTCACATAGTTAAATCTCGCTGTTTGCTGTGATTATCGAGCGTTGATTACCTTTGATTCCTTTGCTCCGTAAGCAACCTCACCTCCAACAAGGAATCCATCACGGCCAAGAACGGAATTGAGAATCAAATTGCTCTACACGGTAAAATAAGCAAACCATTGAGTATGTGTCTTTTGTGCAGTTGAGATATGTTACCTTAAAGACGTCCAAGGTAGCAACAGTATGAATGTTGGGCTGTCTGTAAGTAGCGTTAACCTTGGCTCCCTTTTCGTTGATTGAAGGGAGAAGAGAAGTAATCACCTCTACTTTGAGACCCTCTTTTACACCTCACATGTTAGTAACGCAAATCAGACGACATGTAGGATACTGAGATACTTTACTAGCAAGGTTGTTTTCCAATTCGATCTTGCCATTGAGATGGTTTGAAGTAGTCCAAACCTCAGTGACAGAAACACCATTCTTTTTATCAGCCCATTTGGTTTCGAGATCTCCTACGATGATACCAGTCTTGTTGTCACGGTTACCATTCACTTTAAAAGTCTATCCAATGTATCAGCATAATGCGATTGTGCTTGTTTGATACTGCACTTACAACGCCATTGGGAGCTGTGGTCTTGACCTCAAGCTTAACACCACCAACAGGATAGTCCTTGGTCAAGAGATCCTTTGCAGGCTTACCGATATCATTGAATGCAACTAGAACAAGTTGGACTATGAGTATAAATTTAACGCGTGAAACGTTTCAAGTTTACCAGGAATAGACATCTACAAAATGGTTCATTAGAATACAGTGGAGCTCTATTAGACTTTATGCTTACGTTTAAAATATGCGAAATGTGGAAAGAAACGAAAAATGTGATTATTCAACGGAGTTTATTAGATTTGGGTAAATGGAAAAAGGAATATTATGATGAAGAAAGGGGTAAAATAGCTTATAAACAAAGAGAATCATGAAACATTTTGAATCATAAAATGACGAATCTAGTATTCAATTTCTTCTTCTTCAATTTCAGAATCGCCCAAAGAATCAGATCCAACTTCTTCGTAATCCTTCTCAAGGGCAGCTAAATCTTCACGAGCCTCAGAGAATTCACCTTCCTCCATACCTTCTCCAACATACCAGTGAACGAAAGCACGCTTGGCATACATCAAATCAAACTTGTGGTCGAGACGAGCCCAGGCTTCAGAAATAGCTGTGGTATTAGAGAGCATACAGACTGCACGTTGGACAGTAGCCAAATCTCCACCAGGTACAACAGCAGGGGCTCTGTTGTTGATACCAACCTTGAAGCCAGTAGGGCACCAATCAACGAATTGAATAGTACGCTTAGTCTTGATGCTACCGATAGCAGCATTGGTATCTTTGGGAACAACATCACCACGATACAGCAAACAACAAGCCATGTATTTACCGTTACGAGGATCACATTTGACCATTTGATTATTAGGCTCGAAACAAGCATATGTGATTTCAGCAGCAGAGAGTTGCTCATGATAGGCCTTGGCAGCAGAGATAATAGGAGCATAGGTCACCAAGGGGAAGTGAATACGAGGATAGGGAACCAAGTTGGTTTGGAATTCATTCATGTCAACATTGAGAGAGCCATCGAAACGCAAGGAAGCTGTGATGGATGAGACAACTTGAGCAATCAAGCGATTCAAATTTTGATAGGTAGGACGCTCAATATCCAAGTTGCGACGACAGATATCGTAAATGGCTTCGTTATCGACCATGAACGAACAATCAGAGTGCTCCAATGTAGTATGAGTAGTCAAGATGGAGTTATAAGGTTCAACGACAGCAGTGGAGACTTGAGGGGCGGGGTACACTGAGAATTCAAGCTTTGATTTCTTGCCATAGTCGACGGAAAGACGTTCCATCAAAAGAGCACCAAAACCAGAACCAGTACCACCGCCGAATGAATGGAAGACCAAAAAGCCTTGAAGACCAGTACAGTTATCAGCCAACTTACGGATACGATCCAAGACAGAGTCGACCAACTCTTTACCAACGGTATAATGACCACGAGCATAGTTATTAGCGGCATCTTCTTTACCAGTGATTAATTGCTCTAAACAAAAAAGGTAAATCATCATAACTCTAGCTATCACCATGACAACGCGTAATATTTACCAGGATGAAAGAGTTGTCTATAAGCACCAGTGCGTACTTCATCAACCACGGTGGGCTCTAAATCGACAAAGACAGTACGAGGGACATGTTTTCCGTTACCAGTTTCACTAAAGAAGGTGGAGAAGGAGTGGTTGGAAACTTCTTGTTCTTGAGGAATAGTACCATCAGGCTGAATTCCATGTTCCAAACAATACTATTGCATTCGGTTGTAAGAAGACAGGTGCAATGTGTCTGCAGCAGCTCAACGATACTTACAAGTTCCCAACAAGCATTACCGATTTGAATACCAGCCTATTCATTTGAATGAATTACTACCTTGTTCTTGATGCGTTCAAGAGGAAAAGGAAGGGTAGGGAGCAAACTATTTTACCTGACCAACGTGAACACTAATAATCTCTCTCATTTTTGTACTTTGAACGAATCAAGGAAAAATAAAATCAAGAAGAAAAAAGAACAAAACAGACAATCAGATAGAATCAAGGTTTTAAAAGGAGAACAGGGAGAGGGGGGAGTGAGAGAGACTTTTTTTTTTTTTAGTGAGTTGTTCCATTGTAATACAAAAGGGGTATTGAAGGATTTGGAAGGTAGTATCTCTCAAAGGAGGAGGGGTTATATCGTCATTTTAAATCCCCTCCTACTGCTGTAGACTTCCATGATATCAACGAGTTTGTTGTTGGACAGTGTATCTTTCAATGATGCACTGCTTGTCAAATTTCCAGTCATTTGATCGGCTTGTCAATGTCTATTTATTGGCCTGATCAAAACAAAAAAACAAAAAAAAAAGAATAGCCTCTCATGAACTTTGCCCTTGTCTCATCTAATTACTGTAATGCGAAATAGGATGCTGAACTGTTATTGAGATGCATGCGCACTAGTTTTGGCATGTGCCGCGATTATCCGATATTGGAGCATAAAAAAGAATTTGCTAGAAGATGGTGATGATTTGCCTTTACAAACCTATATGCGCACTCTACGTCTGATGAAAATCAATTCTGTCACATTGAAATAAAATAGGTAGTGCATTATTTATAACCATTTCGATAAGACTGTAGCTGTGCCTGGATCAACGGTTTAATAGGAGTTTGTTATTGGTTCCGCATCTCAAATGTATAAAAGCCTGTTGATTGCAAGCGATTTCCTCGAATGATAAGAGATCCAATAAAGCCAGGCAAATAGAAGTATCATATACTGAGCCTGCTATGTAGTTTTTAATTTTATCAGAAAAGTGGTATCCCCAATAAATTCGAGCACTGCTAAAAAAAAAAACAACTTCACTCGCATATGTGTTGCACAACATAATACATAAGTCTGTTCCAACTACATTAAGCAAGCCTCCATTTCCAGCTTTTGAGAATTCAAACCACGTCTAACAGCTCAAGTCAAGCAAAGTCAAACTCTTTTGTTTGTGTCTGTTTACATGTAAATACAGTAAGATGCCAGTAAATGCTACACAAGTAATGGCTATTCTGTGCCTGTTTCTTGCTCACACATTATTTCCTTGGTAACATCACAACATTGTAATACAACATCAGTGAGTAATTTGTGTGAAATGTCTGGAATCTATGAGCACAATGTCACACTGGAGATGATGATAAAACGTGGACCTGATGCATTTCAATTCTACAGAGCTCTTGTATGAATAGCCAGACTCGAACGCTACAAGCTCTTTTGAGCCAGTTACTGACGCACACTACAAATGGTTTCCCAATAAGAAAAAACAATATGACTGTGCACCAAAATCCTATTTAAGTTCTCTACTCTGCTGCCTCTATTTAATAGTAGATTGATTTCTAATGTGCTGCTCCTCACTACCGGCAATACGTTGCTCGGCATCCTTATGATTAGTCTTGCATATGAAGAGGTTTGTTCTCAAGATATTTAATCCAGCTTCTGATAGCTATATATATATATATATATATATATATATATGTATAACACCTTATATGACTAAATAGCTGTGATGATAGAGCAGTGTCTTGAGAGTTCGTTTAGCAATACAATCTGAAGAGTTATAGCTTTTGCATTTCAACTGTGATGATGAAATTTATCAGCGCGGCATTTTAATAAAAACGTTTTGGCCCTCTGTTTTGCTCCAACATGTGATTCATTACTATAACATTTTATTTTAATTTGTATATTTTCCTTCTTCTTTTTCTTTCAATACACTCAAATTTTGAACGAACCGTTTACCGAGATTATGTCAGTTATCATCGAGCCATCAGAACAATTGGAATTTCACCGTAAGGATTGACATCTTTAGTACAAGAGAAGACCAGTGTATTCATGTACAGAGGTAAATTTGTGTAGGCCCTTTTACACGCGTGGTTAAGGAATCAATTCATGTAAAGAACCCCGGGGCAGAGCCTGTTATTTTCAAAGTAAAGACAACTGCTCCCAAGCAATACTGCGTTAGACCTAATGCTGGACGTATTGAACCCAATTCTGAAATTGAAGTGCAAAGTAAGTTGGTGTAAAGAGGGAAGAAAAATTGGCCAAGGAAGATTAATGAGAGTATTAGTCATTTTGCAGCCCTTCAAGGATGAGCTTCCTGAAGACTTCAAGTGTAAGGACAAGTTTCTCGTACAAACTGCTCCTGTTAGCGCAGCATTTGAACAAAATGATATCACAAGCATGGTAAGGTTTTATATAGTTTTAAGGTTTCATTGTTTCGAAAATCTGTGTTGAACGTTTATTATGTATAGTGGAGCCATGTCGAGACAAATGAAAGAGCTAGTATGCATCAACATAAGCTTAGATGTGCTTTTGTTGGTCCTAGAGAAGAGGTGAACGGGTTAGATGAAACAGCACAGGTAATTCAGAGTATTTGAGGTGTATTCATTGTATCATAACTCTTTGTAATCAAAGGCTTCTATTCCCGAACCGGTTACAGCTGCCGATGGAATTGCATCATCTACTATTACCCATTCTGAACTTTTACAACAACAACAACAACCTCCTGCTATTCCCTCTCATAATCATCATACTACAGAAGAGCCCCTTAAAGAGAATATTGCTTCTGCTGTGAACGCTCCTGCTCCCATCGCTGCCGCTGCTGTTGCTGCTGGTGCTATTGCTACCCCAACAACTACGTCCTCTAGAGAAATTTCGAGTGAGGCACCAGCACCTACTTCTTCTGCTGTGCTCTCCCACACCACTGCTCCTGTTGTTGAAACAGCTGCTCCTGCACCCGTTTCATTAAACACAGCTTCAATTACCGAGCCATCATCTGTATCAGCAGCAACTACAGCAAATCCTGCAACATTAACCAACACTACAACTCCTGTGTCTGTCGGTCGAGTTGACAACAGTAATAAGGAAAAGGAATTAAAAGAGGCTTTAGAAAAGATTGCCTATCTCGAAAAACAATTGAATGAACTTAGAAAGGAGGAGGGGCTTCGTGCTCGCAATCAAACAGGTACTAGTTCTAGAAAGTTAGCATCTACAGTTCAACCTTTGGACGCAGTTCATCAACATTTAGCTGCCTTAGAGGAGCCTCGTCCTACCGAGGGCTACCCACCTCAAGTAGTTTTGGGAGTCGCCATTTTTGCCTTCCTCTTTGCATATCTCTTTTTTTAAATAAATTAATCAACACTATTGTTATTGGATGCACTTGATCCCACTTACTATTTGTGAGTACTCAATGTATTATGAACACGTGGCCTAGGGTCATATGTGTTGATCAAAACAGAACAATGATCAACATTTAGTTGGGAATCTAATCCTGCTATTTCATCTTTCTGGCTGTGTGAATTTTGCATTATCGAGAAGTTTCTATCTTGAAGAATTGTTGTTAACACTGGTATCCAACTAGTTTCTTCTTCTATGCGAATGCATTTATAGTACTGTCTTACATAGTACATGGTATTCTACTCAGAAGGGGTGTAGATGAAGGCAAAGTTACTAAAAAAAAGCACAAAATAAGATTATCGTTATCATGCATTTATTGTTGGGTCAAAAGAAACCCCAATAGCTGTCATATTCTTTTAGAATATGTGCACTTTACTTGATTAAAGAAATAAACAGGAATTCTCGTTGCTGATTTGTATGCAATGTGTTCATTTTTGTGAGGATAGAGACCGAAAGTTTATAGTCCCTGTTACCTTCAAGTGGTGATTTATCCCAACGACAAAACATAACTAATATTATGATTCCAGCAAGTATACAACACCGAATTTTTATTGCTCAATGCAAGTTCTCTTCTAAAAAGCAAATCAAGCCAATCGGTATTGCAGAAAGTAGCACTTGAATGTAGCACATAACTAGGGGTATGCTTTGATACTAGTCACTATGTAATTCATCTTCATAAGCATGCAATCTATCAATTAACTTTATCGATTCAGGCATATAGGAGATCTTTACTGTGGAGATCAATTCATATTCCGCTCATTATACTGCTGCTGCATCCAATTTGGATTCCAGGACCAAATTTGTGATCCAGTTGACTTCTATTGATGATTTTTTAAGAAAAACTATACATGATCTACGTAGCACATTAATAGTTTGCAGTACTTGCTTAAATTCTTTATCAAATGGTGCTAATAACTCTTTCATGTTTCATCAAAAAAATTTCATAAATCGCCAAAAATGGAAAATGCGTTCTTAGCCGAAAATCCATATTTCGTATTATTATTTCACTCAAAATAGTAATTTTTGTGAGCTAATTCGAACTCGTAGGAAACATGCTTGCCCCAAGCAGTATATCTGAACAAATGCTTATTCATTTTATTCAAAAATAGTTTACCTTGTTCTATTGAAGTATCTCAATGTACTGGATATTTAGACTAGAAGAATTTAGACCAGTGGCCTATCTTCTCTTCAGAGTTTACTGATCATCAAGGTCTACCCTCAGGAGTGTACACAAGGCCGTTTTATACGACGTAACACTTTATTTATTATAGGCAGAAGGGCTGCATCAGCTTGTTTTTTTTTTTGAAAACGAAACACACCAAACATTTGATCAAGGCGCTCCACTAGTGCAGTTCCACATTTGATTCATGTGTGCAACAGAAAGGCAGCGTCAATCGCGATAGGTGTACGGGCATCAAAGCCGAAAGATTTATTTTGGCCATTTGACATGATGCCATAACTCAGTAAAGGAAGGTTCCGTGTTTCAAGCACGCTAATTACTTGTTTACGTATGTTTTTAGTGGTAGATTGGTTAAACAAAAAGAGCTATCAAGAATAAACGTCGAGTCTTCATTTTACTATCAGAGCCAGTTGTTGTCATAATAAAGAGGAAATGGCATGAGCTATGAGCCATAAATAAAGACATGATTCAAGTGTAGATGCAGCAAATCTTTTCATCTTGTGCATGAAGATTGGTCCAGGCGATTATTCGGACAAGTTCTGAGCATTGCAAGTGCTTAACCCTAAAAAGGTAACAGCCACCCGTTTTCTTGGATCTAGAATCAGCTTGTAATACAACTGGTATCATTTGAAAGTATATGTTTGCGTTAAGTGCAGTGCAATTGAGAGATATTGGTCTACGACGTTCACATCGCATTTAGTGCTATAAGATCTAGGTGATTGTACTCATAAGAAAGTCTCATTCGATTGCTACGAGCTTGTAAATAATATCCAGATATACACGCATGTCAAGAATGATTAGCACATTTAAATTACATTGTTCTAGTTTGAGGCAAATGAAATAGCATTCAGGGCCTAGCATCGTCCTTGATATTCGAGAATAACAAGTATGCCAGGCTTCCTTCAGCACACATCAACTATGCATGCAGCGCTACATATGTATATATATATATATATATATATAACGTACTATACATTGCAATAGCCAGATAGCTTTCCCTTGCACACATAACGCAATGTACTACAATTGAATATATATATATATATATATATCTGATTTGAATGTTTTGACTTGAAATCTCAACTCTATGAAGAGATTGAGAAGGAGAAAAAAAAATTAAAGATCCACAAGAGTACAAGGTGCAATCTGTATTTTAGCCTTTTTAAGCTCGCTCCACACGAACAACAAAAAAAAACTGATGTGGGATATAGTGACCAATGATGATGAAATGTTTACTTGTTCGATTGGAATACTGAACACCTATTTCATTCTATACTATAGACATTAAAAAGATAAAATCATCGTTACCCCTCTGTAGCAGTAGTGTGGTGTTTGAATATGTGCTGATATTTGCATTGAATTCAACACAAGTCATGTGGAAGGAAACATAAAAGAATAAAAGATAAAGCTTCGTTATTGTAGCAGGTGATAGTTGCAACTTCCAAAAGGGCAATCTTATTTCTCTTCCCGATTCTGTCACCTTGTAATTCTTTGTTGTTTCTTGTTGTTGAAATCCTGGAGACACGATCAACTTAATCAAACTTGTATGTGGTAGAATAAAAAATGACGGGCATCATCAAGTAAAAAGGCAATTGACGCTATTTCATTTTTTTTTCACACATTTAAGCTGTTGATTTTTAATCCTTCTCTCTCTCTCTCTCTCTCTCTCTCTCTCTCTCTCTCTCTCTCTCTCTCTCTCCTTTCCCCTCTTTCATACTCTTTTAATCTGATAATGCCCTTTAACTTTAGTCTGGAAAACCTGCCTACTGATGTCTTGATTCAGGTCATTAGATATCTGGACCAAAAGTCGCAACTTGAATTGGGATTAACATCGAAATGTATATCCTGTGTTTGCCTCAAACAGCTGTGGCATACACCAAAATGTACTTCTGTAGCAAAATTGGAAAAATGGGTATATACCATGAATAAAACACAGAATACGTATCCTTATTCTGCTTGGTTAATTGGGCTAGATTTGGCATTTGATAGTATTCAACATGTACCTGATTCGCTATTGATTCCCAGACAAAAGACACCTCCAAGATACTTAAAATTACACAACGTGCAGGCCACATCAACAGCATCAATGCAACTACTGCATTTGATATCTTGTGACAGAATTGAAGAAATTGAATTTTCCAATTGTTCATCAGAGATCACAACCGGCTTTGCAACACAGCTGATCGGTGAAAAGAACAAGCATCGCAAACTGGACAAAATCTCCTTCTTGGATTGCTACTTGACAGATGCTCTGGTCAGCCAGATTGTCGCCTTCATTCCTAATTTGCGCTCATTTGTATCTCAAGGCTCTGGCTACATGTCTGACACTGCAATACTAGCCATCGCAAAACACTGTCCTTTAATTGAAAACTTGATTGTGACACTACCTAAATATATCATACAGTCTAACACAATTACGACCGTCTCTTTGGAAGCACTGAGCAAGTGTGTACATTTAAAGAAATTAATCTGCACAGGTCAAGTGCGCGTTGCTTCAAAAGAACATGAATCTTGGTTAATTGAAAACTCTACTTCGCTCAAACATTGTGATCTTTCCTTTGCTTAGACTTCCGCATTATACATCAAGATCTTAAAGATGATTTATATATATAGAAATGTACATATACGTATATTAATTGTTGTAGTATTAATAAATAAACTCTATCGTCTTGCAACCATTCTTTTTGCCGGCTGCGCGGGTTATGATTGTTTATCCAGAGTTGAACACAAATCTTGATGAAACGCATTGTTACACGGTATGTGTTCAGGTCTCGAATAAACCTAGGAAAATCTGAAGGCGTTCTGTATCATTTCTTTTATTGCTTTTGCATACAAATACAAATACAAAAGCCTAAAATAATAGACACTCGAAACCTGGAAACAAAACTTCAAGAGCTTGGTTCAGCAGTAGATAAATGATGGATCGGCAGCCGACTGGGAAAGTTAAATCAGCTACATCGGGTTCAAGGCCTACACAATGCATCATTACCACATGTTTTTCATCAATAAGGTTCAGCTAATTATTTGTTTGCATGGATTAGACAATACAACACTGCAGCAAAAATGTAGCATGTACATCTTTAGGGTGTACAAATAGCACTTTTCAGATGCATCCATACGGCGTTTGATAGAAAAGCGTGCATACCGCACTGTGGATTTTAATTACACGGGAGCTTAATTGTACATTACAATGAGACTCTTCTGCAAGCCCATGAATAGAAGATTCTTTGAGCGCACTCTAGAATAAATGCTTTGTTGGTACCCACTGTCTACAAGTCAGGTTTAGAAATGAAAAAGCTCTAGAGAAATGTACATTACAAACCCGAGTATTTATTTATGATACGAGGAAGCTCATATGATTAGAAATCACCAGCTTCCATATACTAATGTCAAGTTGCAATGTGCTTTCAGGCATCACTAGATTTAAAAGAGATGTACTTGTGCAAATAGCCCAAACTCTAGCTGACACACAATGCATGCTGGTTTCCATATATGAATAGCTTGAGGTAATTCCATCAAGCACTGTGAGCAGAGCCATATCAACCTCGTTTCTGATTGTGGCTTCTCGACGCGATAGCTTGCAGCATGTCATTCATCTTGACCAATGTTACCCATTTTAAACTTTGTTATATCCTCATATCTTCTGGCCTCACAGCAGATACATACGAATCTTCATAAAAGCATGGAGTATCATTTACAGAGATGCTAATTTAACCAATGAAATGGAGACATAATGCCTTCCAGCAAGTAAAGTCTCACGCTGATGGTGTGGATTTCCTCCCAAAATCTCATCTGAGATGTGCCATCATCTAAATAGATCATCAAAATGATGTTATTTCAAGAAAAAGAAAGTTTGAAAGAGCAGAGGCAGATGTTGTATAAAAGCTCTTTCTTTACTTTTTTTCTTCTCTCCTCTTCTCATCTTCCCCACTCATCAATATATTTACAGCCACGATTATATCTCTCTCTATCAGTAAAATATACATCATGCTCTATATCTAAGCGGTCGCCTGTTCAATGGATGTTGGGCGTATTTTATACCCCACTTTTACTATTCATCATCCTTTGCGACAGATTGCGTCTATTTGAATTCAATACTGTCATGGAGTATCCGGCCACATGACCCTAAAAGCTACGGAGTACCTAAGCTTGGTACCTGAAAGGCTTGTTTGTATATAAAAGTGAGTATCGATTTACACTATTTCGCCATTTATATAACGACATCCGAGGTACAGTTGTATAATTCCCTGACTATGATAACAGACGATAACAGCGCGGTAATCGGCTATTGAAAACTATTAACCCATTTGATTGTAGTATAGACAAGAACCTTATTTTATTTTTTTATTATTTTTTACTATACAAGAATCAACATTTGTAAAGCTAATTGACACAAGAAAAAAAAAAAAAAAAACGTAACTATTAATGATTTGCTAATCTTTGTACATCCATTCTATTAAGACTATTTTAGAGTCCTTTAACAAAACAAAGGGTGGTCTAGTACTGTCAATAGATATGATGAGGCATGTTTCGCTATCCCTCAAACGAGTATTATCTATCACCGAAATGTTCAACTACTGTATGCAAGACGAGCAATGTGTTTTATCATTGATAATGGTATTCTTCTCCGCTTTTTGGAATCGAGCACCGCGATAAAGAGTAGTGGGAAGATACATTGGTTTTAGGTTCAACTTGTTAATATGTTCAAAGCATCTGATGTTATGAAGGGCTACTCGAGTGCTTCAACGGTGATAGGCTTCATGTTTATATGATTCACAATGACAGCAATAGCAAGAGCAGGAGAAAAAGGGTTTACGCCCGTGCATGTAACCTTAACAACAAATTGGAAGTTCTCAAGAATAGATCAAGTTTATTCCGAGAATGTAGCTCCAATATAGTAACACTTGAAAAAGTTTAAATGTTACCATATTCCACAGTTGATCCGCACAACCTGCAGTTATACAGATCCAACGGTCCTGCAATAACTTGCATCTACAATTGGTTTCCTCCAAAAGACCAAGTGAACATTTGAGTAATGGAAATATTTTTTACTGCATATATAAACCGAGTGAGGTTAGGATCAGCATTCGACTATTCCCTTCTAATGATTCGTGCAACTTGATATGTACGAATTAGGACGTTTCCCCTTCGTTTTGATTATCAGAACTATTACGATTGGCTCGATAAGATGGATATGAGAGGGCAAGTACAATTCATCCTGTTTTGTAGAGTTCAATAGCAGCTTCCAATCATAAGCACGCTAGCCCTAGACACATTCGGCGTCGCTGTTGTTGCGTTACGAATCATTTCCCCTTAAACAGTTGTGACTCATTAGAAATGTGAAAATATAAACTGTAAATGTTTTTCGCAAACAGTGATTTAGTAAAAGGAAAAAAGCGTCTGTAACACTAAACCCAAATAATAACTTTATATTAGCCGTTAATCTGTGCCCTCCGGGTAGCTATTCACATGATGTTTATGGTGTATGTTCTATATATTTAATTTTACTTTATAATACATTAAAAAACTACAAGAAACATAGCATGTAAAAAACTCTCATGTAGTAGAAATGAGAAGAGTCATCGTGCGGCATCTAAATGCCAGGTGTCACTTTTTTTTTTCAATCCCCCCTCCCCTCCCAGCGGTGGTGGCCCGGGTTCAAGAGAGTATAAATATACAGAAAAGTTACAACATACTCTTTTCTTTTTCTTTTCTTATATATAAACATATTTGATTTTCAACTAGAAGATTGGTAGACGCGTTTAACTGAAAAACAAGAAAACCCCTCCCCCCTTTCTCCAAAAACCCTCTAAAACTAAAAATCCCTTTTTGTTTTTATATAAACGTTTACTCTTCAACCCAGTAACGTTTTTATTTTATATTTTTTTCTTTTTTTTCCCTGACAATTTTTACATTCAAAATGACTGAATCAAACGACTATTTGCTTTTATCTTCTGCTGCCGATATTTTTGGAAAAGATCACCTTTTGTCAAATTTCTTGCAAGATCATAATCAACAGCAAATATCACCTGTCATTGAGACGAACTTCCCCTCTCCAGCATCATCAAATGATTCGCTTGACAGCCCTGAATTATTGTCCAACAACAATCTCTCAATTGATCCCAACGTATTGCAAAACCTTCCAATGTCTATTATTCAGTCGCTTGCTGCCATGTATCAACAAAACGACTCTAACAGCTTGGAAAGCTTTGATCAATTTGTTCAATTTGAGGATGACAACAAGAATAATTCTAATGTCAATGATGCTGCTGTAGTTGCCTCCGCTCTTACACCCTCCATCACTTCCGCCCCAACTGCTACTACTCCTAGCAAGCCTAAAGCTCATAGACCTCCTCGTCAATTAGAGTGCCATAACTGTCATGTCACCAAAACTCCCCTTTGGCGTCGTACTCCTGATAGAGCCCACTCTCTTTGTAATGCCTGCGGTCTTTACTACAAGCAATATGGCACTCATCGCCCTCTCCATGTGCGTCAAAAGCAGCAAACTTCCAAGCAGGCCTCTCCTACCACTGCCACTGCTTCCGTTGTGACATCTCCCATCAGCTCACCTACCACTAATGTCTCTCCTGCTGCTGTTGAAGCTGCTGCTAACTTGCTTCGTCCTATTCTCAGTCATCCTTCTTCTGGTCAACAACAACAACAACAACAACAACATTGCAATGGCTGTCACCAGACCAATGTAGCTCTCTGGAGAAAGAGTGAAAACAGTGAAGCCCTTTGTAATGCCTGTAACTTTATCCAAGATGGTGTTGTTGCATCTCCTACTAGTAACAAGCGTCCTCGCGATAACTCTATTAGTCAAGATAATTTGAAAGACCAACGTCCAAACAAGATTGCTCATATTGCCAATGAGACACCGGTTTTATTCCCTGCTACTCCTGCCTTACCACCTACTCCTCCCACTTCTGTTGCTGTGCAATCTAAAGAGTGGGCAGAGATTGATGACACACGTTTCAAGACTTTACTCGGTCGTATGAATACTCAACAAATGCATGGTTTCTTGGGTATGCTTGAGCGTCGTTGCGCTATTTTGCGTTCCATCTTGGTTCCTCAACAGGAGTAGAGTTCTTTTTTTTTTTTTCTTTCTAGCATCTTTATTTCTGTACATTTTCTTATTCACTTCTTTTAATGGGCTTTTCCTTCAACAATCAGCCTTTGTATATGTTCAACACATACCTTCACAGGGTATCTTTTTAAACAAAAGTTCTCTTCTAGTATTTTCTATATATTTTTTTTCCTGAATAATATCTCTTTTCTATCCGTATTATGTTTTATGTTTCATCCCTTTTTTTCTATAACTTATACCGTTCAACACTTTCTCATTATCACACTTCACAAAAAAAAAAATCTTTTTTACAATAAAAATATAAAATCAATGTATTTCTCTCTTTTCTCGGAAGGATAGAAACTAAACAAAACAAACTTGTACCATTCATAATTTAGGCATGTATCACAATAAAAAAAAAAACTTTTCAAATTTTTACTGTAAAGCTTTTATATACACTAGTATGTTCCTGTGCAAATTGTGTTACAAATGTCCCTGCAATCTCAACGCAACAAACCAAACATGCTCGCAGATTTATAAAGCCAAGCTGTTTGCTGTTGACATGTAAAATTGTCATTTTAGATGTCAAAGCACACCATCGAATTCTGCTGAACTTATTGGAGGTGCAATTGAAAACTCATGTATGAATTAAATATCAGATTGATGTATAGGGTCGTTAGAAGTGTGATAGTAACTGAAAGCAATGTATTCAGCCGAGGCCGTATCAGGAGAAGCATCGACTAGATTACTGCTCCAATGATGAAATCACACTCATATGATGTCAATTGTAACTGACTATACCAAATAGTTTGGGTTTATAGTCCAGAAGCCTCTTCTGATTGTTTTGGTTTCACTAGTATCGTATCGATAACAAAAGTAGTAAGAGCCATTCAAAATAAGCGAAAATTTATCATCTTGCGCAAGCTGAATGAGTATGTTATTAGGAAAAACTACTATGATTTGTACAGATTACGCCAAATGCCTCGACAAGAGATAAAATGCTATATTAAATGCATGCACATGTGAGCTACGTCTTGCAAAAACTTCCAAATGAACCGCCTTGAAGGCTAAATCTCATTGCCATTAACAAAACATACAGTATTGCTTTCAAGCTTCATTGAAGCGATCGAAAATATTGGCTTGGGCTTACATGGAACGCTGTAGGAATTTGAGATTCATACATTAAATGCCGCGGACACCGGTAGTCTCTCACGAACGTCAACATAAACAACATTAAAGCGGAGGAGCATTACATTGATTTCCAGTCTTTACTGTATCCCAAGCCATACCTGCTTTGCGGGTTTTTGGGACCTGGATAAATGCAAACGCCGCTTCATGCAAAATCATTATACAGCACCACGTTAATGATCATGCCACGCAGATCAAAGGTCAAAACGTGGCTTTACACACCGTTGTACAATGAAAACAATAGCCTATTGCATATGGATTGCTTGGAGTCTAAACATTATATACAAATACAGGAGGTTTTATTAAAAAGAATGGGGCAAAAGTTAATTTAAGAGGGATAATTATAATAAGATGGCTAAAGGCTAAAGCAACCCGTTAAAGAGAAGCTTTAGCTGTAAGTAGATAATGAATGGGTATCGAATCCATTTAAATACGCTCAACCTCGCTGACTTGATATTTTTTGTTGCCTTCATTGTCGCTGTTACTACTTTGACTTGAGGAATCATACTCTTGGCGACGATCTTGCTTCTTGACATCATCAACTGCAGTTTCAACAGGAAGACCATCCAATTGAGGATCATGTTCGAGACTCTTGCCTGGACCTTTGAAGAACTTCTTGGCGCGAGCATAATAGTAGATGACAGAGGCACCAATGACACCTGCGAATACAACAATAGCATAGTTCATGTTATCAGGTGTTACAGGATATTCTGTAGGGCAAACAAAGAGAACGGATGTCAACAAAATCCAACACAAACTGATGACATTAATGGTATCGGAAAAGGGGCCTAAATGGAAAGGACCGCGAACAAAGACCTTTCTTGCGACAGTTAATTTGAGAGCAATGGGGATAAAGTAAGCCATAGAAGAAGCGATGGTGTTGACAGAGACAATGGCATTAAATGCAGTTTCATTGATAATGTAGAGCAAGCCAACAATCATAGCAAAGACAACATTGAACCAGACGGCCCAAATGGGAGTTTGAGTTCTCAAATTGATGGTGGCGAGATATTTAGAGAAAGGCGTAGCGCCATCACGAGCGAAAGCATAGATCATTCTTGAACTACCCAAAGTTAAAGCAGAACCAGAGAAGAACATGGCACCCATAATGATAGTAGTGAATACGACAGTCCATTTATAGCCAACGCCGTCCAAAAAGACTTGAGTCATGGCAGGACTAATTTGAGTATCAACAATTTGAGCTTGGTAATCTTGAACACAGAAATTGACAGAGACCAAAAAGACGAAACCAACGATAGCAGCAGTACCGATAGCATAAAGGATACCACGAGGAGCGCTACGACCAGCGTCACGAGTTTCGTCAGACATGTGAGCAGCACTGTCAAAACCAGAAAGGGTATATTGAGATTGTAAGAGACCGATCAAGAAAGCGTAACCTCCAGAAGAAAAGCCAGTTTCGTTTTGGAAGTGAGTGAATACCCATTTAGCACTAGGCTTATTGGGAGTTAAGACCAAAGCGACAATGACAATGAGGAGGGTACCGACGAGATGCCAGTAGAGCGATGTTTGGTTGAAAAAACCATTGTATTTGACACTGGCAGAGTTGATGATACCATGGACGACAGCAATGACGACGAAGATACCGTATTGCCAGTAAATGCTGGGGCTGTTGTTGGGATCGCTAATGTTGATGATGGAAGCAATGAATTGAGAAAGACCAAGATCTGCTGAGGTGATGGCAACTATAGAAATTGATTAATTTGACATGATACAAGATGACCTAAGAAATGATGAAATACGACGTACCAGTCTGTATTACAAATAAAAGATTAGAATAAGGTTTTAAATCGAATAGATTTTGTAACAATATTTACCAAACCAAGCCAGTTACACCAACCAGTCAACCAACACATGATAGGAACCCACTCAGGGGGAGCCAATTTGGATACCCAAATGTAGAGGCCACCAGTAATGGGATAGGCAGAACAAATCTCAGCTAAAGAGAGACCAACGCCGAAGGTAAAGACTGATACGAGGATCCAGCCCCAAATAACAGCAATTGATCCAGCGGCAAGCATGGCATCACCCCAAAGAGGAGTGAGACCAGATAGAATAGAGCAACAGCCAAAGGCAATTGCAAAGTTAGAAACAGTTGACATGGTTTTATTCATTTCCTGTTGTTCAAATGTTAAATGCTGTTGTCTGTCTTTGAGTGCTGCCATTGTACCTGTTTATAACCCATAGATTGTAATAATTCTTCCTCAGTTTGAAACTGAGGTCTGTTTTCACCAGTTTCGTTTACTTCATTGATGCTTAGGTTACGGTCCATGCCAACCATATAATAATTAAAGTACGGGGTGACGGAATTTTCGAAATAAGATTGGGAATATAGAAAAGGAGCTTTTTACTAGATGACAAGTAAAAAGTAGTATGAAATAAGAAAGAAGAAAAAAAAAAAAGATAAATTAACAAAGGGAAAGTATAGAGGAATTTGCCCTTCTTTTTATACCAAAGAGACTAATGCGCTGCTTTAATGTTATTTAGATCTTCCATGCCATTTGTTCATCATCATCATTATGTTGCTTAATCTACAGGACTCCGCCTCTAACAAAAAAGCACAAAAAAGGGTAAGAATACCATCGTGTTCTTCTTTACCACCCAAATCAAGTACCATTGTATATTAAGGTTCCTGAAAGCTATCTTATCAAAATAGGACATTGCCCTATAATATTGCCCCGCTGACAAATATGTTGTAGTACTAATCCATTTACATATCAAGTATTTCTACCTTGGGGGGTCACTTGATCCAAATGGAGGATTTTCCCCCACATTTTCGGCCAAAGGTAAGCAGAGAGGAGCAGTAATCTTCAAGAAATTGCCACTTGTCCAATCAAATCGATTATCTCTCACGCATATTCCAAATGAGGTTGCCTTCATGACTAATAGATCACTTTTCATTTCACTTGTTTTGGGGATTCTCTTTTTCGGAATTCAATGAATAACGCTGATAAGACAGTGTCATCATAAAGCCTATCAATCATGGAGCGAGATTGAACGTTCAATTCGGCCGATACCTAGCAGAATTTGCATCTGTATATGAATACCGATTCGTGGGAAATCAATATGCCCATGGCTCTTGTAAAAGAGCAAGGTAGGGTACCTAATGTACTGCAGTCAATTTAGCATTATGACACATTTGACTCTTTGCAAAGGGAAACTTTATATGTACAAAAATACACATGTGCCACTTGAACTCTTTTCTCGGTATTTTTTCCCACAAGAATTAAAACTTGTGGAGTACAAAAACAGGTAAAAACCTGCTAAAGCGAGCCTTCGGAAATGGACATTGGTATTTATAGTCGCTAAATTATGATGGACATACATGCAAACCAGTGGTATATTAGAGCGATGCTGTTTTGCTGTTAAAAATCTGGAGGGAGAGGGGGGAGAGGGGAGTGCCAATGTTACAACGATCTAGGTGTGTAACAGCTGTTAGATTCTGCGTTGATGGATACCTCTTCTAGGCTATGATGCAAAACATACTAAAATGCAGTCTTAGTCATAGATAATGCAGGCTAAACACTCTCATGCTTGTTTTGTAAGTCAAAGAGTAAGGTATACAAGATGGATAAAGGTAGCAAATGTGGGTAAACGATAAATTTGATTTGTAAAACGAAATAAGCCTTGATCTCAATATATTAATGATTGATTACGGTAAATCTCGTGGGTCACAAGAAAAAGATAACTGAAAATCAGCAAAAACCATTCTCTTTCTTAGTTTGCTTTCACGATGAATTCATTAAAAAACATAGACTTTTGTTAAAAAAGGAAATACATGTCAAATGTTGTATTAAAAGTGACAAACATCCAGCTTTTCTCACGAAGCTTTAGTCTTTCTGTTAAACACCAAAAGCTTTTCCTAACAAAGAGAGAGTATGTGCGTGTGTAAAACAAGATACCAGATAACAGATAAGAATTGTTGATTCAAAGGCGGGATTTGGGGTTGATTGACCCAATAACATCTTGTACAAGGTCTGTCTTTTTTACTCTTTTTCGTTCTGAGGACACGCCTAAGCACTGTATAGTATGTTGCCAAGAACCTAGTTGAAAGCATGGTCATGTATTGAAGCAATTCGAATAGTTAACAGCCAGGTCTTGCCAAGGTAGTCTGTGTGGTGAATTCATGCCGAAACGGCGCTTGTGCATACGACAATGTCTGATGTTTGCATGTAAAAGTGTAAAACTAGGAAGGATATTGCTGTTTACACAATTAAAAATTGCTCCATTCACAATTGAAAATTGCTCCATTCTCAATTGTTACTTCAAACTCGACAGATGTGAGTAAAGAATTGTTAAGATTAGATTGCATACACTACCTCGATAGTACACACCTAGATTTAGCCGTTAGATATTGTAGGCAGCACTACCATTTAAGCGCACCAACAAGCAAGTACACTATGATATAAAGTGCCCTAAGTAAGCTATACTAAAACCTCCGTAACTTGACTTGTCACTGCCGATGTAACTCTTCCACGATGCTCCAAGTCCACGTCAACGGGAAAAAAAATCATATGCGGGCAAACAGCATACTTACATTAAATCTTACTATTCAATAACATGCTAAAATACAGCCAAATTTGAGTCATTTGACGAGCAATTTCTCAAGTTAGACGCTGTTTTAAACATCGAGAATAATACCAAACAATTGCTCTCGACTAGCAGTTACTTCTTGATACTTTTTCTCCATTTTTTTGGGACTAAAGAAACATCGATGAAAGCCGACCCAAACCATGAGTTACCCCTTTACAGAAACATCAAAAATCAGTTTATCGCGTTTTTGACCGCAAAAATGAAGACTTTTATCATGCCGTATATAAGATCAAATTGGTGCTAGCGGTCAAGGGCAACATCTGAAACCACTTTTGTGAGACCTTTGTATGCGATATCACAGGATTTCGGCCATAAACTACTTTTTACATTTTTGAGAGTTACTCGATAATCTCAGTTGAAAAGCTCAGTATAACTGACACCATTTAATGCGTCATAAAAAGCTACGTATAAATGTATTAGAGAGTAGGGGACGGTATGGACAGTTTATATAGCTGAAGTTGGCAAAACACCAAAAAAAAAAACTTTTTCGCCATGGATCGAGCAAAATTTGAACATGTTCCACCGCGAAATTAATAAAAAAAAACATTTTAAAACCAGTTGTCCCTACTGCTGCTGTTGCGCTATTGCCATCAATGAAAGCAATTGACATTTTCAGTAGCAATAATTCTGCATGATACTCTCTGGTGCCAGGCTTTTAATCTTGAAATCAGCTCAATTTTGATAAATTCCTTGGTAGAGGCCTCAAAAGATGATCTGCTTTCACTGAAATGATTCCGAGACTTTGGAGAGAGTTCTTTTTGAGAAAAGAAAATTCCATGTAGCCATGTTTACTAGACTTTTTATCGAATCCTATTGCATTGTTTTGAGCAGAAACAATCGCTTTATTGGCGGCAGAAGAAGCGTAGTAAGTTGAAATCGTGCTTGAAGAGATAGTTGAATGAGTCGGTTCTAGTTGAGTCAAACGATCACCATACTCAACTAGTTGTCTTAAATTTATATTTTGATGTTGCGGATATCGCTGTTTCTGTTGATCAGATTGAGTTTGTTGTTGGGATAGCTGTTGACAATACTGACTAGAAGATGCTCGAGGAGAGACTGGAGCAACAGATGTTGCTGCTGTTGTTGGTTTAGTGTTTGATTGCTTCTTTCGCGCCTTTTTGGTAAAGAATGGCTCATTATCAAAGTTTACATCATACCAATTAAGAGACGCACCGGTATCATCGACTTGCTCGTTCAGCGAATAGAGATTACTATTCCTCTTGGCGCATTCATTACTTTAGCGATTGATGGTCATTACTGGATTTTGCTCCTTCCCCCCTTTCTTGCTCACTGTTCAATGACTTGAAATGGCCATGACTGTGTACAAGGTTGGGAAGAGATTCAACAGCCATTTCGATCTCTTGAATGTTTTTTTGCTCCAAGTGCTGACAGCAAGCTCAGTGTTACTTGAGCTGATTTTATAGCTATTTTCCAGTACTTTTTAACAAACGTTTGAACCTGCATTTTATCGGTGTTATTGATGTTTGATATCAATGATGGCTTCTTAAAATGAAGAAATGAAAAGATGTAATTTTTGCAAAAAATAACGATATATATGCTTAATTCGACTACTTCATCTAATATGAAACAGTAGTCAAAATTTAATAGCAAATGCTTTACATCTAACGATAATCTAGAAGCATTTGTACATAGGGCAAAACAATGCCTGCTTGCAAATGTTCAATTGGTGATGTACTTTTAAATGGCGTTCATACATTGCTATAGCTTTCGATGTTAATCTTAAGATTATTTGAAATAAGCTGTTATCAGTATAGTGCACATATACCATGGCCTCAATTGAACGATTCTGTGATCTCTTGGGCTCGTGCTTGATCAATGAGCACCTTTTCTTTACTAGATTAGCACTTAATTATGAAAGAAACCAATGGCAGGCGATTTAGGTCTGAGTTCCTGAATTTGCTTTAATACAGTAAATAATGCATGAAATTTCAAACTGCATACATCAGTTGAACAAAGAAACACCTTATGTCTACGGATGCCTCATTTATGGGCACATTTCTTGTGGCTACTTTATATGCATTTGTCTTAAATATCCTCTCAGAAATGAGGGAGATCATTAATTCATGCACAGCTCGCGTTAGCGCTGCTATACCATTCTAGATGGTTTACTGTTCACAATTAAAGAAGTGCCCGTCACCAAGCCTGAAAGACATGTAGATGTCTAATGGCCTTGTCAAGAGCGGTAGTGACTTGGGTAGTCAGGTCGTGGGAAATCCAGGGTATAAGTACTGGATTTGACATGCTTGTTGGTTTTGTTGACAGAAATATTGGGTACCTGAAACGGATAAAAAGGTACCCACTGATTATGACATGGCCATTTCAAGCAAATGCATAGGGCGTCTCTGGATGGCCCATAATCAAGGTTCGCTGCAATCGCCATCAACACAACAACTTTAAAGTTCGATATCCGCCGATCATCTCTCTTCTGCCCAGCATTTACGCTTTGTCATTTGCATTTTTTAATTATCCATGAATTTGTAAACAACCCCCTTGTTAGTAGCATACTACCATGAAACTTTCTCTTATTTCCTATATGGTTTGGCTTGAATACAGTGTCTTATAGACAGCAAAGCTATTCTTTAAGCCCTGTATAGCATACCAATGTCATCTCGCGGAGACCTAATGCAAATTGCATTATTCGATACAAACTGAAAATGTGGAGACAGAGCTTGTAATATGACCGGCGTTACAATAATTCAAATAACAAACCATCACAGCATGTGAAAAATTCACATCAATTTTGAAATATAACTGTGTTTTCATTTATTTCTCTCTTTCTCTCTTCTTCTTTTCTACCTTTAATCAACCGAAATCCTATTCAAAAACACAATGTTGAGATCTGCTACTCGTTCCATCAACTTGATTTCTCGTTCTATTCCCAAGAGGTAGAGTGTCATGTTTCGTCATTGTGCCTTGAACTAATTTGTCGAGTAGAACTTTCACTCAATCAGCTATTGCTCGTAATGCTGCTGGTCTTCCCACCTCTCTCACCGCCTTCACCGAGGAAGAGTTGATGCTCAAGGATGCTGGTATGTATCTCAAATGAAAACAGGCGTCCATACGCTGGCTAAATAGTGCTCATTATTACATAGTCTCCAGATTTGCTCAAGAGGTTGTCAAGCCCAAGGTTTCTCAAATGGACGAAACCGAAAAGCTCGATGCCACTGTCTTGAAGGGCCTTTTCGACCAAGGTGTAAGTAAATGTATGGATAATCCAAGAAGCAGACATTGATCAAAGTCATATAGCTTATGGGTATTGAAACTGATGCTGAATATGATGGTGCCAACTGCTCTTTCACCTCTGCTATCATCACCATTGAAGGTTAGTCGAAAAAAGACCATCAATGCACCCATTTTAGAAACCAACGATCTTTGATTTATAGAACTTGCCAAGGTTGATCCTTCCATCAGTGTTATCTGTGATGTCCAAGTATGTTGATAAGACTGATATCTGTTGATAGGATCGCACTACTAACGTCATACTTAAATCTGCAGAACACTTTAGTTGGTACCCTTGTTCGCAAGTACGGTAATGCCGATGTCAAGAAGAGATTCCTCCCCAAATTGGCCACCGAGTCTGTTGGTTGTTTCTGTTTGTCCGAATCTGGTTCCGGTTCTGATGCTTTTGCTCTTCAAACTCGTGCTGTTGAAAAGGACGATCACTATGTCCTTAGCGGTTCCAAGATGTGGATTACCAATTCTGGTGAAGCTGATATCTTCTTGGTCTTTGCCAATGTGTAAGTTGACCCCTTTGTAAGTTGGAAGAGACACTGACAATGCTACTATAGTGATCCATCCAAGGGTTATAAGGGTATTACCTGTTTCATTGTTGAAAAGGAGATGGGTGTTCAAGTAGCCAAGAAGGAAAGCAAGTTGGGTATCCGTGCCTCATCCACATGTGTCTTGAACTTTGACGAGATTGTTGTTCCCAAAGAGAACATTCTCGGTGAAGTTGGCAAGGGTTACAAGTACGCTATTGAAATTTTGAACGAAGGTCGTATTGGTATTGCTGCTCAAATGATTGGTACTGCTCAAGGTGCTTTCGACATTGCCTTGCCTTATCTCTTCCAAAGAAAGCAATTCGGCCAATACATTGGTGATTTCCAAGCCATGCAACACCAATATGCACAAATTGCCACTGAAATCGAAGCTGCTAGACTCTTGACTTACAATGCTGCTCGTATGAAGGAAGAAGGAAAGAACTTCATCAAGGAAGCTGCCATGGCCAAATTATACTCATCTCAAGTGGCTGAACATGCTGCCTCCAAAGCAATTGAGTGGTGTGGTGGCGTTGGTTTCACTCGTGAATTGGGCGTTGAAAAGTTCTACAGAGACGCCAAGATTGGTGCCATTTACGAAGGTACCAGCAACATCCAGCTTCAAACCATTGCCAAGTTGGTTTCTTCCGCATACAAATAGATTGCTTTAATAAATAACATATAATATTCTCTCCATCGTGGCTTTGTTAAATGGACATGTATATATATAGTATACAATGGCCTCTTTTGCTTGTTTGTATCACTGCACATTGGGTCTCCGTATGATGAGATGACGTGCCAACACAGCGATTTTCATTATAAATTTCAAAGCAAGAGAGCCATTTTCCTTTCCTTTTTCTATCTTTCTTTCTTTTTCCTTTGTATACAGAAAAGTCGTGTCTTTTTCTTTGAACTATTCGCACCTTATTGTTTGTTTATAGTATCGAATTTGCAAAAAAAAACACACACCGTTTTTTGAAAGAAGGGACGAAATACTAGATTGTAACTATCTTGTGGATGTGTTGCGTGTTTGTGCAAGTGCTCATTTTTCGGTTAATTTAGAATACAATGAGTGAACAATTGCCTATTAAATTTCAGGAGCATGCTCAAGTAAGTCTAGGCAGTGCTATCGTTTCGTTGCATCGATGAATAACCCCCAACATTTCTAGCTGCAAAATCTTGGCGTGAATGCTGCTAGCATTGGCTTCAACAACTTGACCATGGAGTCGGATAGATTTATTTGCGTCCGCGAATCTGTTAATAACAACAACTCTGTTGTTATCATCGATTTAGCCAACAATAATGATATCAATCGTCGTCCTAGCGCCGCAGACTCTGTTATCATGCATCCCAAAGTCAAGGTTATGGCCCTTAAGTGTAAGTGGGCTATGTAGTTATTTATCATCCTGGTTACTGATACACTATAAACATATAGCTCAAAGAAACCTCCAAGTGTTTAACCTCGAGCTCAAGACAAAGATCAAGTCTCACATGATGTCTGAAGATGTTGTGTTCTGGAAGTGGTTGGATAACAAGACAATTGGTCTTGTTACAGAGAGAAATGTCTACCGTTGGTCTATCGAGGGCGACTCAGCTCCTCAAAAGATCTTTGAAAGACATGCCAGTTTATCAGATTCTCAAATCATCAACCTTCGTGCTTCATCCGACGAGAAGTGGTACGTCCTTGTGGGTATCGCCTCCAGAGAAGGTCGTGTCGGTGGTTATATGCAACTCTACTCCAAGGAGCGTGGTGTCAGTCAACCCATCGAAGGCCACGCTGCTGCTTTTGCTGAACTCACATTGGAAGACGCTGCTCATCCCACCAAACTCTTTACATTTGCTGTGCGCTCTCCCTCCAACCTCAGTGCAAAGGTAATTTCGTCTCTGAACGTGTTACACATCCAACCCAACTAATTTATTAAAAATACAACTACAGCTCCAAATCATCGAAGTTGATCATGTCGACGGAAACCCTCCATTCCAAAAGAAGGCTGTTGAAGTATTTTTCCCTGCTGATTTCCCTAACGATTTCCCTGTTTCCATGCAAGTCAGTCATAAGTATGGTGTTATCTTCCTGGTCACCAAGATGGGCTTCATCCACCTCTACGATCTCGAGACCGGCACTTGTATTTATATGAACAGAATCAGCAGTGAAACCATCTTTGTTACTGCCGAGTATGATCTTACTTCTGGTATCATTGGTGTCAACAAGAAGGGCCAAGTAAGTACATGTTGGAAAAATTATGTGTGTGGGGGGAGTTTGCTAAATAACACTATCTCTAGGTACTCTCTGTCTCTCTTGACGAAGACAACATTATCCCCTACATCATCAACAATTTGAACAACCAAGAATTAGCTCTCAAACTCGCTTCTCGTGGTGGTCTTTCCGGCGCTGATGACTTGTACATTCAACGTTTCCAGACCTTATTCAACAGCCACAACTTTACTGAAGCTGCCAAGGTTGCTGCCAATTCTCCCAGAGTAAGTAGCATAAGGTAACCTTTATGGACAACATCTGACTGACACACTTTTTCTTTTTTGGCTTGCAGGGTATTCTTCGTACCACCGAAACGATTGAAAAGTTCAGACAAATTCCTGCTGCCCCCAACTCACTTCCACCCATTTTACAATACTTTGGTACACTTCTGGAAAAGGGTGTCCTCAACAAATACGAATCTCTTGAGCTTGCTAAGCCCATTCTCACTCAGAACCGCAAGCCTCTTTTGGAGAAATGGTTAAAGGAAGATAAGTTACAATGTAGTGAGGAGCTGGGTGATTTGGTCAAGCAATACGACTCTCTTTTAGCCTTGTCTGTATACTTGCGTGCTGAAGTCCCTAATAAGGTTGTGCTCTGTATGGCCGAGAACCGTCAATATGACAAGATTTTAGCTTACGCCAAGACTGTTGGCTATTCTCCTGACTATGCTTCATTGCTCTACAACATTGCTCGTACCGAACCTGACAAGGCCGCTGAATTCGCCACTTCTCTCATGAATGATGAGAATGGCCCCTTGATTGAACCCGAAAAGGTTGTGGATGTATTCCAATCTCAAAACATGATTCAACAAGCTACTGCTTTCCTTTTGGATTACTTGAAGAACAACAGAGAAGAAGACGCAGCTCTCCAAACTCGTGTCCTCGAAATGAACTTGGTGCATGCTCCTCAAGTTGCTGATGCCATCTTGGGTACTGGTATGCTCACCCATTATGACAAGGTTGTCGTTGGTAATTTGTGTGAAAAGGCTGGTTTATACCAACGTGTAAGTATGGATCGTGTGATGGAGTGAGCAAGTGTTTTTAACAAGTGATATGCAATAGGCCCTCGAGCATTACACCGACATTCATGACATTAAGCGCATCATTCCTTTCACCCATCAAATGAACGCTGAATGGCTTGTCAATTACTTTGGCAACCTCTCTGTAGATCAAACCTTGGATTGCTTAAAGGAAATGCTCAGCAATAACCTTCGCCAAAACCTTCAAATTGTCGTTCAAATTGCCATCAAGTATTCTGAACAGCTCCAACCCCACAATTTGATCGAGCTCTTTGAATCATTCAAGTCCAACGAAGGTCTCTATTATTACCTTGGTTCTATTGTCAATGTCAGCCAAGATGGTTTAGTCCACTACAAGTACATCCAAGCTGCTTGTCGCACAGGCAATGTCCGTGAAGCTGAGCGTATCTGTCGTGAGAGCACTTATTATGACCCCGAGAAGGTCAAGAACTTCTTGAAGGAGGCCAAGTTGAGCGACCAACTCCCTCTTATCATTGTTTGCGATCGTTTCAACTTTGTCCACGATCTCGTTCTCTACCTCTATCACAACAACCTGCAAAGCTTCATTGAGACCTATGTTCAAAAGGTGAACCCCTCTCGTACCCCTGAAGTGATTGGCGGTCTTTTGGACGTTGGTTGTGATGAAGACACTATCAAGAACTTGCTTCTTTCTGTTCAAGGCGATCTTCCTGTTGATAAGCTCTGTGAGGAGGTCGAGCAAAGAAACCGTCTCAAGTTACTTTTGCCTTGGTTGAACATGCGTGTCACTGCAGGTAGCACCGATCCTGAAGTCTACAACGCTTTGGCCAAGATCTACATTGACACCAACAACAACCCCGAACCTTTCCTCAAGGAGAACGAGTTCTACAACCCTCGTGTCATTGGTAAATACTGTGAAAAGAGAGATCCTTACTTGGCCTATATCTGTTATGAGAAGGGTCAATGTGATTACGAATTGATTCACATCACTACTGAAAACTCCATGTTCAAGCATCAAGCTCGTTACTTGGTTCATCGTCGCGATCAAGCTTTGTGGGGCACTGTCTTGGTTGAAAGCAACGAACATCGTCGTGAATTGATTGACCAAATTGTCGCCACTGCTCTTCCTGAGTGTACTGACCCTGATGATGTCTCTAGCACTGTCAAGGCATTCATGTCTGCCAACTTGCCCAACGAATTGATTGAGCTCTTGGAGAAGATTGTTTTGGAGAACAGTGCTTTCAACGATAACAAGACCTTGCAAAACTTGTTGATCTTTACTGCTGTCAAGGCCGATCCCTCTCGTGTCATGGATTACATTAACCGTCTTGATAACTTTGATGCTTCTGATGTTGCTGAAGTCTGTATTGGCGAAAACCTGTTCGAAGAGGCCTTTGTCATCTACAAGAAGCACAATGTGGATGCTAATGCTATCGATGTCTTGATTGAAAAGATCGGTGATCTTGATCGTGCCTACGAGTTTGCTGAACGCGCTGATAAGCCTGAGGTCTGGAGCAAGCTTGCCAAGGCTCAATTAGAACAAATGCAAGTCAAGGAAGCCATCGATTCTTACATTCGTGCCGGTGACATGTCCAACTACATGGAGGTCACTCGTAGCGCTTCTATGGACAACAAGTATGAAGACCTCGTTCGCTACTTGCAAATGGCCCGCAAGCAATCTCGTGAACCCTTCATTGAGACTGAATTACTGTACGCCTTTGCAAAGACAGATCGTTTAGCTGATATGGAGGACTTCTTAGCTAGTCCCAATATTGCTCAAATTCAAGAAGTGGGTGATCGCTGTTTCCGTGCTGGTATGTACGAAGCTGCCAAGATCTTGTACACTAGCATCTCCAACCACGCTTCTTTGGCTCAAACCTTGGTCCACTTGAAGGATTATCAAGGTGCTGTTGACTGCGCCCGTAAAGCTAACTCTACCAAGGTCTGGAAGGAAGTCAATGCTGAATGTATCCAACAACGTGAATTCCGTTTGGCTCAAATCTGTGGTCTCCATATTGTTGTTCATGCTGAGGAGTTGGACGAACTCGTCAAGACTTATGAAAAGAATGGTTTCTTTGAAGAGATCATCAAGTTGTTGGAAGCTGGCTTAGGTTTAGAAAGAGCTCATATGGGTATGTTTACTGAACTTGCCATCCTCTACTCCAAGTATGCCCCCGATATGATGATGGAGCATCTCAAGCTTTACGTCTCTCGTATCAATATGCCCAAGGTCATTCGTGCCTGTTCTGATGTTCATTTATGGCGTGAACTTGTCTTTTTGTATGTCAACTATGATGAATTCGATAACGCTGTTACTGCCATGATGGAACACTCTCCTGACTCTTGGGAACACAGTGCTTTCAAGGAAATGATTGTCAAGGTCTCCAACATTGAATTATATTACAAGGCACTCAAGTTCTACCTTGCTGAGCAGCCCTTGCTGTTGAACGATTTGCTTTCTGTTATGGTACCTCGTATCAAGCACACCCGTGTTGTTCAAATTTTTGAAAAGTCTGACAACATTCCTTTGATCAAACAATACTTGATCTCTGTTCAAGATACCAACAACAAGGACGTCAACACTGCTTTGAACGAGCTCTATATTGAAGAAGAAGATTTTGAAGCATTGCGTGATTCCATTGACCATCACGATAACATTGATCCTGTTGACCTTGCCAAGCGCTTAGAAAAGCACGAGTTACTCGAATTCCGTCGTATTGCTGCACATCTTTACAAGAGAAACAGAAGATGGAGACAATCCATTGCTCTTTCCAAGGAAGACCGTTTGTTCAAGGACGCTATGGAGACAGCTGCCGAGTCCAAAGACCGTGAAGTTGCTGAGGAACTCTTGCAATACTTTATTGAAGTCGGTAAGCGTGAATGCTTTGCCGCTATGCTCTACACATGTTATGATTTGATGAGACCCGATGTCGTTATGGAGTTATCGTGGAGACATGGTTTGAATGACTTTGCTATGCCATATATGATTAACACTATGAAGGAACAATTCACCAAGGTAAGATGCATACATTAATTGACTCGAGTGGGGGGTACTCATTGCGATTTCTAGATCTCTACATTGGATAAGGAAATGAATGAACTCAAAGAAAAGGTTGCCAAGCAAGAGTCTAATAATGAAAATGGTAAGGATTTACATGTATCGGTGATGATGAGATGGCTAACTTATTATAAATTCATAGCACCTGCTGTTCCAATGGGCTCTGCAATGGGTAATCCTCTCATGTTGACAGCTCCCGGTAGCGGTATGATGTCTCAACAATCTCCAATGATGACTGGTGCATCTTTCTCCCCTTCTCCTAACCAACAATTTGGTGGTTTCTAAGCTCATAATCTCTTAAAAAATACAGAAGCCTCTAAAACTACTCCGTCAATCTCTCTACTTCTTTCTCCTGATTCAGTTTTTATAATAAAATAATTCTTTAAACATTTGCTCAAACATCTAAACGAAAATTATACACATGTGATACGGAGTCTTACTGTAATTTTGTGTAAGCCAATTTTTGGGATGGGCATCGGCCAGAAAAGAGTCTTCCACAGAAATAAAACCCCTATAAAAAGAGGTTTAAAATTTTGATTTCTCTTTTTTTTTTTCTTTTTTTTTTCGCTTACAAAATGATCGCTCGCACTAGTTTAAAGACATTGTACAATCGAAAAACAATCGGCAAACTCGCAAGATTGCCAGCATGTGATCAAAAGCAACAACAAAGACATTCATCCTCTTCATCCTATAATGACAATAGCGAAGACAAAGATAAAAAGCAACAAATTACAAAATCAACGACACAAAAGAAGAACCGTGCTCCAGATATACCATCCTTTATGCCTGTAGTCAACATTCCAGTTGCAGAATTAGCTCACAACGCCTTTTATTCATTGCATCGACCTTTACTGGGTCTCTCAACACCTCGTCCTTTCCTAGCTGGTGATATGGTTGGACAAATCAAGAAGGAAGAAGATTTCAATGAGTGTAAGTGAAGTGATGATAATATGTACGTTTAGGTCATTTCAATAACCATCAACATTGTATAGCTGAAGAAGCATTATTACAATACATGATGAGCCTTCGCCCCTTTGAACCCCCAGGTTTAGATGCCATGAAAGAAGAGAAATGTTCAACAACTACATTGACTGTCGAGGTGGATCCATCTTACTTTTTAAATCACAACAACAATCATAATGAGATTGCTGATTATTTGACTGCAATGCAGGAAAAGTTGGATCTCCTTTACGATGAAAGAACCAGAAAACTTGCTAACACTGCTGTATTGAAAAAGAAGACTAGGCGTTTAAGAAAGCGTAAGGGCTTTTTCGAAAAGAACTGATGTCTTTGTTTGCATACATATATATATTATATATATATATAATACCACATCTTTTTGTAATATAGTAATTTTTTTTTCTCTAGTTTATGCCTCTTGGTTTGAAAATAAAATCATACGATTTTTGACATGTCATGCTATCCTTTCTTTGGATTGCCGTTTTTAGGTAAAACGTCGTCCTGGTTCTGGATTTTGCAAGCCTTCAAAGAGAGATCTTGCATAATTTTGATAAAAATTTTCAACATTTCCAGATATTCATTTCGTCGTATATCGACATTGCGCATAAAGAACACCTAATATTGGTCATTGTATTGCAGCGATAACAATGTCGCAATTTACAATATTTGCCATTCGAGAGTGCTATTAGGCACATGCTATGTACAAACTTTATACATCTGCATCTCCATCCAGCTCGGAGCAAAAGTATAGTTTGATTGTTTCAAATAAATCAAGACAGATTCGCCTTGCGCCGAGATGACAGTCAGTGCTTTGTTTTTAAACATTTGCAGTAGCAATTGATCAAACAACGAAAAGCATGAAACATAGAATCTCTCATGCTACAACAACTAATAATATCAGTCTCCTAGTAGATATCTCACATGGCTTTTGACTATTAAATGCCAAATAACGAGGACTGCAATTCTTGAGTTTGCTCGCTATTTCATCATTGGCAGTGTACATAGCCATAGGAGCAGCTCAGATCGTTTAACAATTGGTTCCAGTTAATGCCGAATTCCAACAATTATAAATCTGGAGTACAATGACGTGTCAGTTTAATAAGAACCAGCAGTTACTAAAGTATTCGAGTAATATTTACTGATTCCAAATGACACGCAAATACACAGCATTTGCTAGTCATATACACTGCGCCTGTCACTGATTCTTAGTGATACAGCATGCCTTTTTAAATGGTTTAGTTTTTATTTATTTTTACAACATCTACAAGTATCTATTACGTTTATTTTTTAACAGCATCAGTAGCATCAGTAGCAGCAGAAGCAGCCTTGGTGCCATCCGTCTTCTTCAAATCTTTCACAGCATCTTGTGCCTCATGTGCAGCTTCAATACCGTCTTCCTTTTTCAAATCCTTGACAGCATCTTGTGCCTTATGTGCGGCCTTAGCACCGTCCTTTTCCTTCAACTCCAGAACTGCGTCTTTAGCTTGATGTGCAGCCTCAATACCATCTGATTCTTTTAATTGAACAACAGCTTCTTGAGCTTCCTTGGCAGCGTCAACGCCTTCCTTTTCCTTGGCAGCTGCCTTCTTTTTGTTGGCAGATTTTCTACTTCTGTTGGACTTCTTGGGCTTGGGTTCTTGTTGACCCTCAGCTACAGGTGCAGCAGTTTGGGCTTTGGCTTTCTTAGCTTTGGGCTTTCTCTCGGTATTCTTTTCAGATGTAGCAGCAGAAATGTGAAGAACATGACCATCAACTTCCTTTTCGCCAAACTCTTTCAAGACTTTGTTCATCTCATCAACGGTCTTTAACTCAACGAAACCATAACCCTTGGAGCCACCGCTATAATTAATCAAATAATTTGTCAGAGTCATTGCTATACCAACAATAGCAACAGATAACTTACTTTCTCTTGATGGCTACAAGAGTAGACTCAACTTGGTAAGCCTTGAAAAGTTCACTCAAACCGTCGACCTTGAGATCAAGGGGAAGATTAGCTACAAAGACTGTTGTTTTTGGTTTGGGTTCTGCAGGCACTTCTTTGGAAGTTTCAACAGATGAAATAGGGTCAACAGATCCTTCAGAAGGGGTACCCTCATCAGCCTTCCATTTAATAAAATCATGAGACTTCATATTCACGACTCGAGATAGCTTGAATACTTACTGTCTTACGCGATTTCTTGTTATTTCTCTTCTTCTTCTTCTTTTCTCCAGCAGGCTTGGGTTCTCTAGGTTTAGCCAACTGAACACTAATTTCACGGCCATCCAACTCTTTCTTGTCGAGATTTGCAATAGCCTTTTCAGCTTCGGCCGCAGTACCGTAACCAACGAAACCGTATCCTCGAGGTCTACGACCTTGTTTGCTGATAATGGTTTCTAATCTGTATGTATGTGGGTCACATAAATAAGTTTTGTACTACTTGAATGAGTTTCCTACTTACACTTTGCCAGTTTGACCGAAGAATGCTTCAAGAGATTCATCAGTGGTAGAGAAGCTCAAATTACCAACGAAAACCTTTGTTTACAAATAAGTTTTCATTATTCCATCTCCCTTGACGTGTAATAGACTTACCTTAAATAACTCTGCCTCGGGAGTAGAGGGAGTGGGAGAAGCGTCAGGCTTCTTTTCAGTAGCAGGAGTGGTAGCAGTAGGGGAAGAAGACATGTCTATATAATTATTTCTATGAAAATGCTTAGTTCGAGTGATGATTTTTCTTACAAATATTGCTTACCAAACTTGTGAAAAAAGGGGGTGAAAGAAGAGAAAAAAGACTCGTGGAAAAGAAGTATGCCCTTTTTGTGTCATGTTTTCAAAAATTCATGCTGATGATGTCTCATAATATTTGCTGACACGTCATTTGAACTTGGAAAGAGCGATGATTTGAAATCACGGACCTATAACAAAACGAATACAAATCCACTTTTGTGCTTCTGAATGCCTGCAGCAATTTTATCTTGAGGGCAAAACCTGCATCTAAGCATAAGACAACGTGTTCATAAACTAGCGATATATCCAATCCACGAAGGATTACAATTTTTGCTCGAAGAATTCTCTTGAATTACATCCGTTACGTGCCGCAGCTTTGTACTCTTCATAAAGAGGGGTTTCTATGTAACTTCGAATCCAGATTTTTATGCTATTTTAGGTTATGAGATTACAAACTAAGTAGTTTACTGACAGCAGAGTCTAGCTACAAATACAAACACATGCAATCTTGAAATTTGGGGCATCATTACAGTAACAGATCGTGTTTTCGGGGAGTTAAGATACATTTTTTCCAATAAACCATTTAACATTATCCTATCTAAGCAAACTCAATGTACGCAATTGCACGGCTTTATATGATGAGACTTTCTCAGTCATTAAATTATAGTAGTGGCATTAGCATTGTATGAGCTTCATCTAGTATTCAATTATTCTTGGGCCACATTTTTTAGTAAAACTATCGCATTATTATGATCATAAAAATTTGGCGCCATGTCCTGATAAATTCCTATAGCAAATCGTATGTTAATTTAAAATTGTAAACAACAATCATGTACCCTAATGATCGCATGCCCTTAATACATGTAATTAATATCTTGCGATGATGCTTAAATGTATGCTTCTACATCGAATTGGAAGGCATTATACGTGTAGCATTTCAAAAACTTCAGAATGTAAAGTGGCGTCTGATTGATTTTTTGGTATTGACACGCTTAACTACTTGCCGTCAAAACATGAATGCTATTCAAAGTACGTACGCACGGATATATCGCACATCTCAGCTAGTTCATGTGGCCATAACAAGCCCAGAATAATGCTATACTACTACGACTATTGGTAGCCACCATGACGACTTCGCGATAATAATTTGCAAGATGCTCATAATGGCTTAATTGGAATACTGACAAAACTGTTAGTCTTCGTGTCATCTGACTCAATCAAAAGCCTTTAATACACTCATCTCCTTTTGCCCATCGTATTTGGATATAACAATGGCGCATAGTTCCACAAAATAACAATTACTATCGCAAAGCATATAAAAATTATAAACGGTTATCACTGTTGAGCTAGCGCAAACCACAGCCAACACGACGAAAGATAGTAGTTTAATATACAATTGAGCAAGACGCAGACATAAAATAACTTAAGTAACTACTAATATTATTCATACGCAGCTTGATCTGCTCATAGACTGAATAGTCCCAATCTTTTATAACAGTAAGATCTTTGAAAGCTAATATGACCATAATTATATACAACCTTAAAATCATCTAACAGATTTGATCTTACTTCACACAGAATCTTGCTTAATTATCTGTCAAACTTGTTATGTCAAAAGTCAAAGATAATTAAATCTGCCAAAGAATTACACTTTTATTCACAATGCATCCAAAGGATGCATTTATATACTTTTCATTATACTGGGGTCTACAGTATAATGATGAACTATCATACCATGCGGTTACTATCTACCAATAAGTGACATGTAAATCATGCTTCTCATGATTTACCCAAAGGTGATTAAGAATAGCCTAAGACCTTAAGTGTGAGACTTTACTACCATATTTGATATAACAAAACTTGCAAACTTACATGCTGTTTACAAAAGAATTTTACATGTTCTTTTGCATAGTGTAGTGTTCAAATCAGTCCAAATAATGAGAACAACGCATGAAACAGCCCAGAAACGCAGAAAAGCTATATTTATTTATTACCTCTATACACAAAAAAACCTAGAAAAATTTTGCCATAGTTCTCCTCTGCAATGATGTTAGGCGGAATTTGAAGTACTACCCAAAAATGCAATTAGGTAGTATTTCAATTAGACCACCCCTCAGGTGCTAGAGCGTGCCTTACTACACCCCTAACATGAGGAATTATGTTTATTAAGACCCTCAACTGTCACTAAGTAAGTAGAACAACAATTAAGTTTGGACCAGCCTATCTAATCCTAGCCTCGGAATCTTGTTATTGTTGAGCTTCAGTGATAGGCACATCCACTCAACGTAAAAAAAAAAGGTATGCTTCACAGAAACATAGAAAGAAAGAAAAATAGTGAGGGTAATAACATTACATGCCGATGAAAATTAAAAAAAAATAAGGGCAAGAAGCCAAGAAAAAAAGGGGGAGAAAAAGCAGCTAATAAAAATGTATAACTTGTGTCTACTACTATTACTCTGGCTGTTGTCCTCCACAGAAAAAGATAACTTGATTGATCTCTTGCAGCATCCAGTAGCTTCCATGTTCATTCCTATTCGCCTGCCTACAGTATACAGAATAATAGTCCAAAGGATATAATTAGTATTGGATTCCTCCTCAATTAACGCCATCATATTATAAACTTACCTAATCGACTGTTAGCAGCAGCTTCAGTTGCATTCAGTATCCATCATTGATTATCCGTTATTAGTCGTCGTCATGACATTATCCTTGTTGCCTACTAGACATCACATCAAAGTAATACAATAATAGTCAGCATTGTATCCAGCAATCTACGTCAATTATACTACTTACTTGATGAGCAACTCACAACAGGTTGTTCTGTATCTAATATCCTGGTTGAGCACCACCTTGTGCTTAATGCCTATATTCTATCTTATTCGTGTAATTAGTAAGATACAGTAATATTATTGAACAGCAGACATCATTGAAACTAACCTGATGCACAGAATTCGAGAAACGTAGCAATACAAATGACTTGCAGAAGACAGCACTAAACCACCAGACAAAAATAGCACCACCAGAGGCCTTGCTGGAGTTCAGAATAATATACACAACTATTTCCTAAAAATAAGAGAGAATTCAGTTAGTTACGATTCTATGAAAAGTAATAATTAACCAATGGTACACACCGTATTCAGAAAAGAAGACAATTGATAATACTTCAGAGAAGCGGCGGTGGTGGTAATACCGTAAGTCGAAGCAATGTTGTTCACGAGCTGTTGTTGCGTTCTTCTCTTTTTTAGTTTTGAAGCAGCAGTCGTCGGTAGCTATTATTCTAGTCAACAAAGAAAAAGAATAATTAATTAATACAGTAATAGACTTCTTGGATAATCGATATAGTAAATACACTCACCTGCTGCATATGCTAGCAACTAACAACAATTGCAGGTATGATGGCCTTCCTGCTATTGCCTTCAATAACAGAATGAATAATAGGTTTAGCAGTAAAAGTAGTATCAAAAACGGGGGTATTATGAAAAAAGAAAAACGGGGGAATGGAAAAGAAAGAAAAAGTTGCAAACTTGACGTCACGAGTAGTGTACTGCTCTGGATATAATAGGGGGTATATGATATCAAACTGAGGTTGAAATCCGTATTGCTTTCAATGTGGCCATCCATCATCATGAAATCTGTCATGACCTAAACTTGGCAATTGTTCATACTAAACCCTTAATCAAGTATATATCAAACTTGTGCAGAATTGAAAGACGCATCAAACGGTACTAATTTAGTCTGGTTTGGTCAAACTTAGACAGTTTAAATGGGCAAGAAAGTTTTCGTCAAATTTTGACAGTTTTTCAAGAAAAGCTCCATCTCTGTCAAAATAAACATACTTGTAACACTCATTATTATTGTAAAGCAAAAAAATTCCTATCATTTCAGCTCTTACTGGAAGTTCTAGCTTTACTCTACGTGGAGAAATGAGCAAAAACGTCTGACTAAAAAATTGTCAGCTAATTTTTTTAACGTGTGAGGGTAAGGGAAAATTGGCCATTCTCATCCAATTTTCCATCGACACGACTTTTGCCAATATCTTTACCAATACTGATCAGATTTGAACAAAACAAAGACCATTTGATAGCTCTACATTAGCCCCAACATAATCTAAAAGTCAAAAGCACCTAATAGACATTCCCTTTATGAAATGACTCGAAATCATGTACTTTGATTGGCCTCAAGCAGGCACTACCAGACATATTTTTGAAAATACTAATAATAACCATACCATCGTATAGAGAATGAAAAAAGAAACAAATGTCAAGCACTACGTGTAATGAGTACAATTGTCTTGTAGTGGTGAAGGCGGATGTACTATGGTGTTGTGTTTGGTGTTACTAAATGCAGGTCCTTATAATTTGAGTAACACTTACTATATAATATATGTGTATATTATTTGGACAAGCAGTAGTTAATTATAAGTGTGATGGAAGAGTAAATATTTATTGTGATAAATATGGAGAAGGGATTAGACAGATATTTTCACTGAGGTTCAATATCTGTCAAAATAGCTATTATTTATATATAAGTTGGTGATGTCTCAAATCGCATGATTGAGACATATGTAATGTAAATCATTACACTACGCAGCATTCACTTACTTAGTAAATTATAAAGAAATATCCATCCAAAGTTGGATCACTTTTTACATTTTCCCTTATTGCTACTTTGGATCATCTATTACGAAACCGAATCTAACACGTCCTAGTCAACAAAAATACCCCAAACAACTTTTACTATCCATACAAATAACATTCATATATCAATCCAATGACTTTTACTAGTACCATCTGTTCAGAATTTATTAAATCATCAAATCATATCATATCTCAACAACCAGACTAGCTACGCAAATAAAATTTGCACCATCGCATTCTACTCACAAGCGGGGTTCCAAATCGGAACCCGAAACCAGTATCGGAGTCTGAAAAGAATTCCTTTGTGCTACGTAACTGTTGTCTTCAATATCATATCGGGCTTGAAGTGAACTGGGCTATATTACTATTATAAAAATACCCAGAAATAAAAATGACATTTCATTCGAGCCATGCTATCAAAGATAATAAGTATAGAATAATAATGTTGGCTTGGTGATAGCAAGAGGAAGCTGCTCGAATAAGACATGACACACACTAAAGTAAGGAACCAAGGGTATTGTAGTATGTTGTAAAATAAATAAACCTCAAAGAAGGTTGCATGATGCTCAACAATGAAAACGATTGTGAACGCATACTCCACAAACTATATTTTGAAATGATTTCTTTGATCCACCAGATCAAGAACCAAATAGTTCAGTATTTATATTCAAAATAATGGAATAACTGACAGTTGCTAAATAACCTTCAGATAAGAGATATAAACCAAATAATATAAATAGAGACGTAGAGTATAGATTTTATTGTACACTATCCTAATGTTGAATAAAGAAGTACTCTAGCAGTATTCTATCTGCTTTTTCGAACTGCTTTTTATTACGGCAGGGCTTCTTCAGAATTGTAAAAACTATTCCGCATGAATAGTTTCAAAATATGCTGTAGAAGAGCTAATTCATTTTTAATGTGGAATAAATTTGTACTATTGATATTTTAATGGAATATCGCCCTCAAAGCAAGGTTGCTGAACTAAAAAAAAATCCACCAAATACTTCTCATAAGCATTCATGCTATTTGAACCAAAGAATAAACCTTTCAAATGTTGTACATAGAACCAATTTTCTCTAAAAATACGAAAGTAACGACACATCCTTATCGCGCATATCGTATGAGTTCTTTTAGGTGATTTGAGCACTACGCTATACGAAAGAACACGTAAAATTTTGTAAACAGCATGCAAATTTGTAAATTCGATAGAATGGCTGCATTATACAGCGAAAGTAGTCTACAATCAAAGATTTAATTAATTCAGAGAATCATGTATAAATTCAAAACAAATAAATGCTGTTAATAAGTTCAAGTAGTCTAATAGTTCTTTTTTTACTGATGCTATTACACTTATTGAGTTCTTATGACTGAATAAGTTAGGACAGCTCTGTCGTGCTGAGATCTTTGTTTGGGAAGAGGTTATCTGGTGATGTAAAAAAATGGTTGTATTACGTACTTTCAGAACATTGTCAGCCTCGATCTGATGTATCTTTACAAATACTGATTTGTGTATATAATTGATTTATGCAGGGCTAATAATTATGATTTAGTTTAAATAAATGTGCTTCAGTAACTCGAATTTTTGTTTCTGTTTCAATTTGAAAGACTTTATTTCATTTCACTATTAAATATATAATGTACATGAGCCTTTTAAATTATTTGCAGTGAAAGCTGAATATCTTGCATCTTTTTCATGAGCGACCACTGTAATCATAGCCAGGCTTTACTAAAGCAAGCATTTAAATCCTTCTAGGGCTATTTGAAGGTGAAGGAAGAAAAAAAAAACGCATACCCAGAATGTTTGCTCATGGACTTTGGTTGATCATACAGTTTGTACATATCGTACTGCATCTTTATGGACAAGGAATTAGCAAAATAGATATTTATATTAACGCTTGAAGGTCATGTGTATACGAAGTGTAAATTGATTTTATTGATATATTGATATTTTTTTATGAGATGATGAATATAAAGGATTACTCTAATGCAGCTAATGCCTGCAGAACCTGAATAATTTGTTGAGGCGTATTTACGTGCCAGTTTGCATGAGTCTTCTTTTCTGATGGGCCAACAGTGATGGAATATAAACTTGAATCTTGCTCTTGCCAAATGACATGTGGAGTGATTGTGCTTTTTGGAGAGATGTTTGGCGAAGACACTCTTAATGCAGTAGGAGACGAAATTTGCTTTTGTTGGAAATGGGCTGCACTTAAAGCTCTAAACATGTCCTCATCCGTCTTATCATCACCGGCACACATGACAAGATTTGTATCTGAATTCTTTGATAAAATACGCTTCACAATCTCGCCCTTATTCACTGACATGGGCCTAACTTCTAAATTTTTCTTGCCAACCAGGATTTCTACGGGATATTTAGAGACGATGGCATTCTCTAAGTGGTTCTGACACTCTTTGGCTTGGAAAGCACTATGTCGGCAATTGTCAATCATACCGTAGCTATGCATTGTCAAATAGTCATCGCTTACCCATATTCAGCATCGGCCATTCTATAGTGCCAGGTAATGGATGATTTCTTGTGCTCTACAAAACTGCCTTGGGTACGCTCTGTGTAATAATCAAAGATCTCTTCCACGTCTGCCTTCCAGCTCATGTCCATGCCATCAACAATGCTCTTCCATTCGCTAGATCCAACCTCTTTCAAATAGCATCCATGCTCTGCGCTGAGCCCAATGTTTGAAATATTGCTTCCCAACCACTCATCCAAAACTACTTGATCTCTTCCAGAGACAACCCAAACGATATTCTTGGGATCATTACATAATACTTGTAGCGCCTTGAGCATATCGTGGCCTGGTTTAGCATCTGAAGGTACAGAGACAATAGGAGTTAATGTACCCTAACACACAACGTATCATTAGCCAAAAAAAAAAGACATGTTTTCGGTTGAACTGCTTACATCATAATCAAAAAACATGATTCTCTTTTTAGCAGACTTGTAGTCTTGGATCAGTTTTTGCATATCAAGTTTGGGAGTAGCATGCGATTGGAGATCCTGTTGCTGACTGACACTGACTAATTGCTTGATAAAGGAATGGGCCCAGAAGTCGGCAGTATGACTAGTAACATGGTTGTACAGTTTATCATGGCGTGTTGTTCTTTCTTCTGTGGACATGGTCAGAGCGTCGTTGATTGATCTTGCTACACCAGCTAAATCATAAGGATTTACCAAGATAGCAGCACTCAAGGATCCTGCAGTACCAGCAAATTCGGAGAGAATCAAAGGACCTTGCTCCGCCTTGTCATGTTGACAAAGAACATATTCATATGATGTTGTGTTCATGCCGTCTCGACTGCAAGTAATCAAGGCAAGATCAGCAACTGATAGCAAGGCATAATATTCATCACGATCGATATCTTGATGGTAGTAATGGCATGGTACAAATGCAATGCTGCCAAATTCGCTATTGATATGGCTTACTGCCTCTGAAATCTTTGCTTCTAGCTTGGAGTGGTCACCATGAGTAGGAGTAGCGACTTGAATCAAAACCACATTATTGCGCCATTCAGGAAAGTCTTTGAGAAATTTCTCAAAGGCATGTAGCTTTTGCAGAATACCCTTGGTGCTATCAAGCTTATCTCGACCCACGATGATCTTCTTTCCAGCATACATATCACGGATGGCATCCATTTTAGGCTGAACACCGGGTTGTTTACAGAACTGAGCGACCCTATTGCAGTCCACACCAATGGGAAATGCGCCCACAGACACCATAGTACCATTATAGCTTACACCAACCTGAGTTGTTTCGCAACCGAGTACCCGAGTGCAAGATGAAATGAAATGTCTGGCATAAGAGTAGGTCTAAATGTTGCATGGTTGAGTGCAGATTCTGTATATTTCCATTCTGTAACTTACTTGAAACCCAATGAGATTTGCACCGAGCATGCCCTGAAGAATTTTATTTCGAGCTGTTATGTAATCATGGAAGAATAGAAAAGGTTAATTTTTCGTATTGTCCAAAACTAGATGTGTATACGCACTTTGTAAACAACGGAATATCTCAGAGCTTGGAAATGTAGCATGAATGAAAATACCAATAGCCGCATCGGGAAGTTTCTCACGGATCATTTCAGGTACCAACAACAAATGGTAGTCATTAATAAAGACTGTAATATATGGTAAGTACTCTTATCGCTCTATAGGCACTGAATCTACTTACTGATATCGTTCTCTTGGTATCTATCGATAATAGTATCTGCAAATTGACGGTTCACAGCAACATAATCATCCCAGTGACGCTTCTCGGTTCTGCTATCACCGGATGAAGTTTGAACTAAATAATGAAACACAGGCCACAAAACTGTTGTATTACACAAACAATTAAATGAGGTCATTCATATATCCTTATAGAAAATTGATAATCATCATAACGTACCTTGTTTACAATATCCTTCGTAATGGCCGTGAGATTTCTTTTGATCCAGAAAGATAGGTACGATATGACCCGTTTCCCACAAGAGCGATTGAAGTTTTACCTTGTCCTCCACAGCCAATTTATCTGTTGTAATCTTATTACGGGTGCCTTGCTCTCGGATGGGGCCCGTCCACCCAATGTGAAGCGTTTCATTATCCTTGCGCAAGCTCTGTATACCAGCATACAATGCTTGATGACCTCTTCTTTCAACCACGGTCCAGTCAGCTGCATGGAATTTCATACGTAGAGTAACACCGCGTTTGTGATGGCGAGCCAACTTGGAGATAGGTGCAGCTGCAACTGGATCAGCTGTACAGTCTTCTTTACCAGCAGTAGCCGTGGCATTAATTGGAGTATCTGAACGATGAGGAGAGCTTGGTGGTGAAATTGGGTATTGATCTTGCTGGCCGAGATTGTGTTGATGTGAGCGTAAAATGTTGTATGGTATTTGATGTGTTACATTTATTATACGTCCCTGGATCTCGGGTAACTGACCCGATAAAGGCAGATAGTGTGCCACCTTTTCAGCTGTGAGTGAAGAGTCTGATAGCATTTGGATTGGATACAGAGAAGAGAAAAGCATGAAAAAAAGAAACACTCAATATATTTATACTTTTTGATTTTCTGTCACGGGTTTAATTGAGCTGTTGGGGAGTACAATAAGAACAAGAGGATGCCTAAGATGATGGGGTCCATAAACACACATAATAACATGATGGTCGACCCGGATTGCTTCGGTAAACATTCCCCCCTCTTTTTGGTAGCATATGATAATCCTTGTTTGCCACTCTTTGGTTCTGCTTTTGATCACGTTTAGGCCTTCATGAAATACTCTGCTGGTCTCTATGTCGATTATTACAAAATAGGTGTAATCGGGTTAATCTAAACCTTTTAATTGCGCGTGATCTCATATTGTGTACTTGATTCTCTATGTAACCATCTTTCATCATGAGGTTGTTTCTATAAAAAAAGAAAGAAGGGTCATGTCATTTATACAGTCTGGGGTTTATCATAGTTTACATACATGTCTAATCAGTCTGATCTATCAAGTACCTTCATGGGAACCGTCTCTTCTCGCTGGAGATACAAACAGCTATAATAGCGATTTGAGGTATTTATGTTTTAACCGACAATTATACTACGAGGCCTACTATTAATTAATACCATTATTCAGGTTGCCCAGATCTTTATATAATGTATTGTGATACACAAAGTACCTACAAGGGGGGGAGGGGCATGTCGCCCTGCGCGTTGTGTATATGTTTGCCTGTGCTCATAACGGTTTGACCACCAAAAGCTACATCATCTTCATGCGACATTTGAAATTGTTTTTTCATATACAAATGTATCATTAACTAACCTCAGGTACTGCCGTCTACTGTACAACTTTAGTAGTACCACACTGCACATAGGACTGGTTGAAGTGTACATCTCAGAGGATATACGTAGAATATACATGCTCGATCAGCTGAATGCAGCATTTTACACAAAGGGTAGTATCTTGGTAGTACACAACGAGTGGCAAATATGCTGAATAAATATAATCAAGCTGGAGGTCTGTTCCAGCAATTTTTACATTTGGAGGCTTCCTTCTACACAGATACACTAATGGGTCTTATCTTGGAGGGATCAATTCACAAATCTGTATCTTTAATTTCCAATTTTTTGTTTGCGTATTCAGCAAGCACCTATTTCTGGATCGTAAATTATGTAGGTATCTGCTAGATAGCATGAAGCTAAGACATATTCTCTCGTAATTAAACGAAAGACGTAGAAATAGCTTGTTAAATCAACTGCAAAACTAGCTTACTGGTGTTTTCAACCATCACTCAAAACGGAGGCATTTATCTTGCTGACAAAATCTTGCGGGACCATATCGATGAGGATCAGCTGGACAAAGGCTCAGCAAGCTATACTTGAGTCTTTCCTCTCGAACAAACTCTTTGGCTAACCGACTCAATGCTCTTTTCTCCCGTACCATAATACCATCGTTCTTTTTCCCAATCAAAAAGATGGATCTACAAGTGCAGATTGAGTTTTAGGCGCCAATAGGATGGTCTACACAACAAAGAAAGGGGGGCCCAATGAAACTCCTTGTTGACGGTTAATTTGAATACTCTTTTCTCAATTAGACATCATAATATGCAACTTGAGAAACTGCTAGTATTCATTACACTATCCAGTATTGCAATATTAGGGTTTTTAGGTAAGTTTGTTATATACAGCAGCCTATCAATCTACCAACTAACATGTGCCTACCAGTTCAAGCAGAAGATATCGCAACGACATTATATCCATACATTTATACCAACTTGTACAATTGGCCTTGTGTACGTCTACTCAATGCAACAGGAACCATAGGCTGCCATTGTAACTATATTTCAACACCCAAATACGCGTATTCACTAATACACACTTGCTAAACCACAGCCATACAGAAAAAAAGTGGCATCTTGTATCAAATCAACACACAAGACGATATTAGCGATTTTGTATCTAGAAAGCCTAATGGTGATTATGCGCTTGTATTGCCATATTATTTATTGACTAGAACAAACATCGACTCTGTTGCAAGCACCGGCAAAGTGACAGGCTTGGTCATATTACTATCAGAAGCATCAAATCAACCACAAACACTTACTTCACCCGATTCAACATGCCCAAATTGCGAGTTTGGACTCTATGCCAACGATACCGATAAATACGAATGGAACCCTCAAGCACAAAATCTAATAGAGCAGACATTTGATTTTCCCATCTTCGCTATCAGACCAGAGGACACCACATCGCAAAAAGTGTATAATTATGTTACTAGTGTAGGTGCTATAGCAAAGGGTACTGCACGAATAATCCTGCTCAACATTTCGAATATGTAGAGTATAGCTATCAATGTAGCCAATGAATACAGAAACTACCCCTTAAAAGCTATCGATTTTGACTTGTTTATGTGGGCAGCTGTCAATTCAGAAACTTGTCTGCGAAGAGGATGGTGTCAAGTCGTAGGCGGCATGTCAGTTTATTCAACCCCTTCTCTCGATGTTTCTGCAGACGACAAAAAACCAATTGTAGTTGTTTCTGCAAGCATGGACAGCCGATCTCTATTTCATGACTTGACAGTAGGTGCTTCCAGTGATGTTTCTGGAATGGTTGCGGTACTAGCCATTGCGGATGCGCTGAGCAGAGTAAGTACATATAATAAGGTCATGAATTTTCCAATAACGAGTATTTGAAAGGCACCTACACCTATAGACAAATTACCAAAACACGTTTTATACACATTGTTTGCTGCAGAGTCATGGGGGTTTGCTGGATCACAACGCTTTGTAAAGGATATTTCAACGCCTTTTGTATGTACAAACGCCACCAGAGCCACACCCTGCCCGTTTGCCAATGCACCATGTACGTTTCCATGCATCAGAAACACTCATTTTCAAAACATCAATTTGGACAACGTTGAATCCATATTTGAATTTCAATCCGTCTCTGGTATCAATTCTAACTATACAGATGGATATTACGTGCACGTTGATGATGCGAAAAAATCACAATCTCTCATCACAGCATTACAGCCATATACCAATATGAAGCCGGCTTCAGTAGACGGTATTGATCGCAAATTACCTCCCAGCAGTGCCATGAGTTTCTTGCAAAAGAGGAGAGATATTCAAGCTGCTGTTATCACAGATTATCAGAAAAATCTTGGAAATTACTACAACAGTGATATGGATAGCAGATTAGACATACCAAAAGCGACAGACGCTATTTGTGGGCTGGTCAATTCAACAGCTAATGCCATCTACAATCAAGCATCAAATGGAAACCTAACAAACCAAATCACTGCAAACTGTACATTGATATCTTCCATGCTCGACTGCTTGATTTCCAACTTTTCATGTCCATTCATGCAAAACTACTTTAATGGTATCTAGAGTGTAACATTGGTGTACCTTTTACATACTAACAACTATCTGTAGTCACTGCTGTATCAAGAATACCTCATTATTCATCCGTGTACTCTTTTGAAAACCCTCAGCCTCAACTTTTACAGAGATTTGCTTTCAGTTTTTTGAGTGGAGTGACAGGAAAACAACGCATGGCAGAGAACGGGCAGCCTGTGCAGTGTCAAACGATCAAGGATTGCGCTTCAGGCGAATACTGCATCAAACAACAATGTACCACCTCCTTAACCACATACCATGAAGCGTATGGCACTGGACTACAATACGATGAAAGCACTGGATTTGTCAAAGTGGTGGATCCAACAAAAGGCACTTGGACAGAAAGCACGTAAGTAGCATACATGATTCAGTGGTATTTTCAGACACTAAAGCTCTACCGTAGATGGGATTCACCTACTATGCGCATATTTTCCATCACTTCCAAATCACACCAAGTGGTTGAGTTCGTTGTAGGATTACTGTGGATGTTGGCTAGTTTTGCCATTGTTTTATTTGTTAAAAAGTACCTTAAAAAGACACTTAAAACAGAATAAAAATGTGCCTTTTATATGATGATTTTCGTATGAATTTCCTTGTAAATGTTTGTTTGCACAATGCCTGTTGTGCCCTCGTCTGTGTTTGCTCCAGCGTGGTTTGTCTTGTTGCTTTTGGTTGAAGGAATAGATCCATCACTGTTTGTATGCTTTAATCGTTTGGATGGCGAAGCGTCGTCAACTACTTCCTCTTCAAATACAAACAACGAGGATGTAGAACTTGTCCATAGCGAGTACATGGACTCAATGGATAACCCTTTAAATAAAGCAGGAGGTGCATTAGCCGGTAATGCCGTCGAAGGCTCTTCTTCTTGTTCTCCCTCCGCTGCACAGTCGTTTTGAGGCGTTGATGGATGAGCAATGTCATTTTGCTGGTCATTGTCCTTACTAGGAGTAGCGATATTTTCCCATTCTAAACTGCTGGGCTCTTCCAAACTTGGTGCTACTTCTAGACTACTGGGCTGATCCAATGTACTAGGCTCCTCTTCTGCTACTGCGGCGGGCTGTTTCGAGTTTTCCTGAGAAGCTTGATCCACAGGTGAATCTGGCATGAATACAGACCAATCTCCATCATCAATACCATTGTCGAACAGTCGAGAGAGCGATGCACTCGGCAATAAAGCAGGCGGTAAGTCAGTGGATTTCTCTGTGTGTGTTGGATGGCCTGAAAGCTCATTGTTGGTCTTTTCAGTGACGATAACAGGCTCTGTAGCATTGGCTTCTTTTGCAGGAGGAGAAGCAGAGGGTATAAGAGACCATTTGGCCTGATCTGATTCTTTTGAAGACATGGAAATGGAATTGGGTGATAAATGGAATGTGGGGCTGATGACGAGTAAATGAAGAAGGGTTTCCTAATTATATTTGCTTGAGCACTTTTGTAAAATCTGGTAAGCAACTTGCAATAGAAGTACCTTCTCAATTGGCTTGCTGTATATCTTTTTCAGTTCAGCCATGATTTCTCTCGTATTTAGATTATTATGATTGTTGAATAGCGATGCAATGGCAGACACGAGCTCATGATCCACACCAAGGTCATGGTGGTCGTTCGGTGTGGTTATCTCGGATTCTTCTGCTCCATCATCCTCTCCTCGCTGGCTTGGGTATCGTGGTTGAATGAAATTCTCGGGCAAAATAAACACAAACGTCGTATTATTGATTTCGATCAAAGAACTCGTTTTCAGCACTGTGGGCTTGTCTCGAGGCTTTTTCTCTACGTGGTTGATTTTGACACCATTTCTTCCATAGACATACAGCTCCCAGCGCTCTCTCCTAGCACTAAATCTTATCTCACAATGTCGTCTGGAAACAGTATTGGAGTCCACAAAGTCCACATGCACAAGTTGATCTTTTCGCGTGCGCTTCTGTCCAGTTGTAGCTGTGCCTGATCTACCTATAACAATGCGAGGTTCACTGATATAACATGTCCAATTGGAACCTGCTAATCGAGGATAACGATGTGCTGTGTTGGGTGGAACTGAAGGTGTGTTTACTTTGACAGTGTGAGCTGAATCCGTGAGTAAGTGATAGCCTTTTGATAGTTCAGAGTCATTAAACTAATGTGTGCATTGTTAGCAAGTATGTCGTCGCTTATGTTGCAGTTACCCTACAGATGCATTCGTGATGGATTTTGACATGAATATAATAAAGAAAAAAAAAAAAAAAAAGAGGAAAAGAAAGATGGACACTTAAAATGGTCAAATTTTGATTGAATAAATCAAGGATTTTATTGGTCGTCCTCTTGGTATTTTATGCCTTCATTGGGCCCTCTGCTGCAACTGGCAATCCAAATTCATCCAACTTGACATCGTTTTGCTGCATTTTACAGTTAGGCTTTGTTTTATCCATATCCGCACATGCTACATTTACCAATTTGGGGTCTGTTTCGGCTGTCTTGGGAAGATCAAGCTCATCTTCCTGCAAATAAGATGGAACTTCTTCATCTTCAAACTCTAATTCATCGCCAAGCGCATCCAATTCTTTTTGAGATGTAAGTCGTATAGTCGATAAATTAACTCTCCTTTGTTGACTCACCTGCTTCGAGGTCGTCCTCATCAATATCGTCAGGTAAATTGTACGATCTGCCTAATGTCTCTTGAACCTCATTTGCTTGCTCCATCAAATCCTCCATCTCGTCTTGTAATTGCTATAATACAGTGTCAACACACGATTCATTCATAGCCTCCCTCTCACACGCAACTCACATCAATCTTGTCTAAATTGACATTCTTGTATTGCTTCTTCATTTCCTTGTTGGCGGTCTGCATAGCATCCACAGTAGCCATTACGTTGCGTAAATTCTCTGTTGTCATTTGCGCTTGCTCCATATTAAAGGATTGTTGCTGTAAGTTATCACGTTGAGCCTCGTAGCTATCACTCCGTTCAATATCTCGTTTCTTTTTTCACAGCGATAATGTCTACTTACAGCTTCTTTTGCTTCAAAACTCGAAGCGCTTTTTGTTGCACAGTTTTCTGGTTTACATCAGTATGCTACGACGAAATCGAGCTTTCGTATATCAGATTACCTTGGCTGGTCCGTCTCTCATCTTTTTTAACTGATCTCTATATCTTGTAAGTTCGGCATCAAGTTTCTTTACTTTGACTTCGACTGCGTCAACTCGCACATCCGTCTAGTGCAGTAATATAAGTAACATGTTTCGTATCTTAATATACAGGAGCTTTACGTTGGAAATGGCATCATTCAAAGTGGGTTTGGGAATCTTCTTTCCAGAGCCAAAGAGTCTATTCATAATGCTGCTGTTGTAGTATGTTTGGTAGAATAAGAATGAGGGGTAAAAAAAGAGAAAAAGAAAAGGCGTTGCTTTATAATAATTCAGCCAAGAAAAATGAACTTCCTCATTGATGCTCTAAAACGACTTTCTTACAAGGCTAAATACACCCCATAGTTAGCATTGGGAGATCAAGTCAATACAATCTTCCACATGACATGTCATGTCATTCCATTTCTATTTCGCTGGGCATCAGATGATGGTGCTTTAATTCAGCCTCAACGCACAGTCTAGCTACTATGCATCCATGAAGATGATAAGACGGCAGTATAATATGAAATGTCGATACAAGAGAGAGATTCATTCGATGTAGCCAAACACATTAGACGCTTTTGTAATCTCTAGATATTGTATATTGTCCGTCCGTAAATGAATTAGCCTCGCTGATGTAGGCATGGAGCATCGTAGAGGAGACATACTCACAGTTATGAGTAAAGTTATGAGGTTTTAGCGCAATATACGGTGCTTGATGCCATGGTGGAATAATGTATATAATGGTGCTCAAAGTAATAAATGCACAAATGGTAATACCCAAAAGGATGCTTGAACTCTTTATTTAGGGCTTTTCGTTCCCAACAATAGCGCATATCTCAATTACTTCCAGCAAAAATGCCCTGACAAAGCTTGGTATCAGTTTTGGAGGACCCAAATGGTTTGATTAGTCAACACTATCACTATTAGTCAGAAAGATGCATTAATAATGGCTTTCATAATCGATTAATACACCAATATAGTTCTCTCCAAAATTGACAATCAGCACATTTGGGCGATCATTTAGCGTAGTAATACAACAGGCTGCAAGCAAGGAGAAGGCCCTCTTCCTTGTATACTAAATTTGTTTTGGCACAACAGCTTTTCGAGTCTCCGCGATTCCCCAAAATAGATTTCATCTTGGCTAACTTCCTCTCTTCTTCTTTCTTTCTCTCATTTATATATTTTCGAGATATACTTTTTAAGAAAATGGCTACTGAATCTGTTATCCTTGTCACTGGTGGTTCCGGTCTTGTTGGTGAGGCTGTCAAGTGGGTGATTGAAAACGACAAGAGCGAACGTTATGGTAAGAAGGAAAATGAAAAGTGGGTCTTTTTATCATCCAAGGATGGTGATTTGAGGTAAGGGGAACAGCAGCTTGATCTCTCGGGCAAGCAAGTCGAGGCTGATATGCTTTATAGAAAGGAACAAGATGTCAAGGCTATCTTTGAAAAGTACAAGCCTACTCACGTTATCCATTTGGCTGCCATGGTTGGTGGTTTGTTCAAGAACATGAAGTACAAGCTCGACTTTTTACGTGAAAACATGCTCATGAACGATAACATTTTATGGCAATCAAAGGAATACAATGTAAGTTGGATAGGAGGGATTGGAAAGTGAACACGCTTATCTGAAAGCTCTGTGTATATGTAGGTCAAGAAGGTCGTCTCTTGTCTTTCCACCTGTATCTTCCCTGATAAGACCACTTATCCTATTGATGAAACTATGGTTCATAACGGCCCTCCTCACGAATCCAACTTTGGTTACGCTCATGGTAAGCGTATGATCGACGTTTACAACCAGTAAGTTTACTTTTTACATCGAGCGGGAAAATCATCCAGTAAATTACAATAATTTGCTCATGTGTAACCTCTCTTTCAATTTAGCGCCTACCACGAACAATTTGGCTGTCATTTCACTTCTGTTATCCCTACCAACATTTTCGGCCCTCATGACAACTATGATCTTGAAGGCTCTCATGTCTTGCCTGGTTTGACTCACAAGTGTTATCTCGCCAAGAGTAAGTTATTTTCACCGAGATTTTTGATTTGAGAAGAATACTAATGTGGACAATAGAGAACAACACTCCTTTTGTTGTTTGGGGTTCTGGTAAGCCTCTCCGTCAATTCATCTACTCTCGTGATTTAGCCAAGCTCTTCATTTGGACTTTAAGAGAATACGAGGAAATTGATCCCATCATCTTGTCTGGTAAGTTTTCACATTTGTATTCAGGAACAACGTATTAAGATGGACATACTAGTTGGCGAAAAAGACGAAGTTTCTATCAAGGACGTTGCTGACTCTATCGTCAAGGCTATGGACTTCCAAGGTGAATACTCTGTAAGTAGTTGATGGTAATATTTTGCTGCGTTGCATTCTCATCGCGAGACAATAGTTTGACTCCACCAAGGCTGATGGTCAATACAAGAAGACTGCCAGTAACGAGAAGTTGATGAAGTATATTCCTGATTTCGAGTTTACGCCTTTTGATGTTGGTAAGTCGATGGATAAACTGAATTAATGGGAATCTCTATTGACACCACATTCGACTATTTAGCTATCAAGGAATCAGTTGAGTGGTTCGTTGAGAACTATGATACCCTTCGCAAGTAGAGGACGCAAAGTTTATATAAAAATGATTTCTCGAGATAACATCTCTCTTAAAAGCAGCATATGTAGACTGATCAACAATAAAACACTCGATATTACAGATGAAATAAATACCGTCCGGATCTGCTGCCTCATTTTTGGTCATGCTATTTTGTGTAAAATGTGTTATCTGCGCTGTATAACAGGCAAATGCAAATGCTTTAAATAAGCTTTTCGGCCTATATATATATATATATATATATATATATATGGTATTTATCTTTTCATTGAGTGTCAAGTATTAGTTGCCAATGGAAGAAAGAGCCATGCAAACCGATTTACAATCTTGATGGTTACATGTTGCTCAGCAATCCTATGATTAAGGGAGGAGGGTGGTCGTGCGTCGGAGATTGCCTGATAGAGTATAGCAGATGAGTCGAACATAACGATGCATCTCGACTAAATCAACGCATTGCCTGTAAAGTATTGAATGAATTCGTTATAGCGTAGATCTCACTCGACCTTGGGCAGATGAATATGCTTTGTATTTATGCAATTTCAACACCTTCAAAGAGATGTGTAGCCATTAGCACTCCGAGCATTTGGAGACACAAATTCTGCACAGAAAGAGAATTCCACCCACCCATGAGGGATTTTTAATAATTTTTTTCTTTTGCTTGTTTAAAAGCTTCTTCTTTTTTTTTTACTGTATCCATTATCAAATGCTGATTAACGGCGAAAAGTGGGCCTGTGGTAAGTAATGATGTATTTCATCAAGTCAATGATTAGCTAATGTCTGTATTTACGCATCACAGAGACATGTATTAAAGTAAAATAAGATAATCTAGAAGAATGATTGATGGAGAAGCTCATGTTATTCGTGATAGGGTCACCGAGCAACGCATTGCAAACACACAGACCGTAAATTGATATCCATCAAAAAGAAGGGCAGACCGGCCACTCAATGCAAACGATGCAGAGAACTGCGAGTGCTAAGACAGCTCCATGTCAAGTGCGATTGCGATGATTCAGGTGAGAGTTTGCCAAGATGCTTCAGATAGATCCGATTATATAACATCCCAAATCAAGGTGTAGGTGCGACGAAAAAGAACAGCAACAGCAATTCCAGTCCTAGTATATCTTCAGGTACATGATACCAGCCTCTTTTTAATCGATACCATTGACACTGACTTGAATCTGCTGTAGTTCTTAAAAAGAGAAAAAAGGTGGAATCACTTCGACCTCTTGCACCCAAATTATTAGAGACAAAAGGCTGTTGCAATAGCAGTAAACCATTACCACTATCTTCATCGCCATCTACACCTACCCCATCAACACCCACTACGCCAATGGCGCATGTTACACCAGTGCCAGCCAGCAGTTGTTGTAGTAAGAAATCTACAGTTACAACTACTCCTCCTTCTGATATCGCTGCCTCACCATTTATACCAGCAGAAATCGACTCATCTCCTTCTACATTACCGCTAGAGCCTGTTCCATTACCTGACATTCCTCCACCAACATCATGCTGCGGACCACCATCTAAAAATCAGCAAGGCGAGACTATCCGAGTAGTGACATGTCGATGTGGAGACTCTTGTGCCTGTATTGGCTGTGACGCACATCCTTCCAGAGCAATGAAAGAAGGAAAAAACGATGTGTACATTGGATTTGATACATCACTGAATACAGGCAGTAAACGACGTCTCTCAATTGCAGCCATTTGCACAACATCCTCCCCAACAGCCACAACGACAACAAAAATATACGCTCAACCCACTACATCTCAGCAGCAAGATTATCCAACCTCTATTTTAGCGGAAGATGGCACAGTGCTATGTGGATGCGGGTGCTCTAGAGCGTTTGCAGATTGCTCGGATTGCTTCCGTGAGCTATGCGATGGCTATTTCAATTGAATCAGCCTCTAATTTATTACTATTACTATATTACTACTGTTTGCTAATATGACTAATACGCTGACTATTTCTGCTGGGCGATGGCGATCTTGATTTTTCAAGCGTAAAAGGATCAAGATACTGGTTCTTTTTTCTGTGGTGATGCTGCTGTTGTTGCTGAATTTGCTGGAAACTAATGTTGTGTGATCCAGGTTCAGGCAACTTACCAAGCAAACCTTCAATTTTGACTTTGGATGTATCTAATTTAGGCTTGATTCTCTTTGAATCTGCCTTTTCCTGCTCCAATTGCTTTAATAAATCCATGCCAGACATGCTTACATTGCCTCTACTTTTATGTTGCTGTTGTTGCTGCTGATAATGCTGATGATTTTGATGGTAGTATTGTTGCTGTAATTGTTGCTGCTGCTGCTGATACTGGAATTGAGCTAGTTGCGCTTGATGTTGCTGTTGTTTTTGATGCAATTGCTGAAGATGTGTGCCCTCGACCAATGTTAAGACAGGGCCTGCATTAGGGTTTGTCACCAGAGCTCTATCATCGTCATCATCGTTATCTTCTTGCTGGTAGTTTTGATATTGCATATAGCTGGCATAATCTTGGTATGCATGGTTACCATTAGGATGCAGTCTATTTCCTCCTGCAACACTCGTCGTGCGCTGTTTCTCCCCTTCTCCCTGCTGCTCATCCGCATCCTCATCGTCTTCAGAGTCCTCATCGTCGCTGGGTAATGGGCGGCTCTTTCTAATTGGCTTTGTAATCGAGGGCGTAGATATGGCTAATTTTTGTACACCACGAGGTACCTTGTTGATTTCATTATCAGAATCTTGCTCCTCTTCCTCCTCTTCCTCCTCGTCGTCTTCGTCATCACTGGGCATGCATTGCTTGTTACGGCTTGTTGATCTTGGAGTCATGCCGGGACGTTTTGATGCTGCTATAAAAACATCAGACACAGTGTCTTCCAATGCCACTTTTTTTTTATGAATACACACACACACCTTGTGGAGCCTGCTGACTGATCTGTTGTCGATCACTTTTCAGATCGAGGACTGGATTCGGTAAATCAAACGACAAGTGAGAAAAATCAATATTGAACTTTTCAAGCGAAGAAGAAGACATGTTGCTGCGTGTTCAAGAGAAGAAGAAGAAGAAAAGAAAAGAAATGAAAAACGAGATAAACTGGTTCTTTTTATATACACTTGCTTTGACATCCCAGCAACAAGGAAGTAGTGTAATACAGGCAGGAGTCAAGGAGAGGGGTGGGGGAGGGGAGTTTCCGTGTACATAATTTACCACTTATTGGTGCAACCGTTCTTATTTATAGATTGGAGAAATTACATATTTGTTCAGTTTATTTTACACATAGTGTTGGTATTTTATTCTCTTTCTCTCTTTCTCTCTCGCTCTGCCACTCTTTAGTTACAGACGTTTTCTTGTCCAGATGCCTTGGTGTTGAGAATCAAGGCGACAATGAGACCGTAAAGACCCAAAACTTCAGCGAAAATCAAGATCAAGATCTGTAAACAACAGAAAATAAGGGTCAGTTTTGTTTCATCTAATTGGTTTCTAATTATCCCCATTTACCATGCCAACAAACATTCTAGGCTGTTGAGCGGTTGCACGAACACCAGCATCACCAGTAATACCAATTGCAATACCAGCTGTTGTGATAAAATACAGTGTCAGTGTCAAGTTTCTGCAAATTTACACCACCATCTTCTTACCAGCAAGACAAGAGAGACCGACACTAAGGCCAGCAGCCATCTGGATAAAACCACTGAACAAGGTTTGTTTCATGGCAACTAGGACATGCATATGAGTATTTCGCGTGTTATTAGCAGCTATAAGAGATTCAACTTACGTCCACCAGATAAGAGAACGGATACAACAACACCGTAAATACCCAAGATACCAGCCATAACGACAGGGACAATACACTTCAAGACTAAATCAGGACGCAGGACACCCATAGCGGAAAGGCCAACACCAGACTTGGCAGTACCATAAGCAGCTCCTAAACCTAAGTTCAAATTGAGCCTTGATCAGTATCCAGGCACAATGTTACCAAACGCGTTTCGTTTGATATACTTACAACTGAAAACGATGGCTGCAGCGCAACCCATAGTACCAAAGAATGGAGCATAAACAGGACTAAAATAAACATGCTGGTCAGTCTCTGTTGTGATGAAACATGTATGTTGTTACTTGCCAGTATTCAGACATTTTTTTATGAGGATTTATATCTACTACAAACGCAAAAACGTATCAATACAGTTAAATACAACAAACATAGAGGTTGTTGCCTTACATTTTTTATATAAATGGAGAGTGATATGGAAAGAAGAAGAAGAAGAAGAAAAAAAAGGGAGAGAGATGATACAACAGCAAGAGAGATTAAATAAATAAAAATTGAGAGTCGTGAAATTTTCTCTGTTTGAAACATTTGGATGATGTTGGAGCAGTGTGCTGTCGATGGGCACATCCAGAAAACATCACGTGTGTAAAATTCATGACAATTATTTCACAGTGGATCTAACATAGAACAGATTGTAGGCTGCTCTGCTTAGCACCTTGGATTCATCGCACACAGAGAATCGAGAGTCGTCAAAGTTATGCCATTCGTTCTTGTAGCCATTGCGAACACAGGCCGTGTAATGACCGCCAGTCAATGACCCAAAGTGATTCTAATAGTGTGTGTGTGTGTGTGTGTGTTATTAGATGACGATGCCCGGCGTATTAGCCAAGTACTTACCGAGACAGCGTATAAATCGTAATTAAATGCTGATTTCTCAGGTGGTTGATCTGGAGGAAACATGGTAGATGGCACATAGCGAGATAAATCAAGTCCACTAAATAAGCATGAATACCTTGCACGCACTATGAAATCTGGGGCGCTTACCTCATGGGTGACTCTACAATCGTCTCTAATTTATCCTTGAATGGGCCATCAAACGAAAATCGCTTCAAATGGATCAAGAGGACGTCTGGTAGCTTTGATAGCGTCAATGATTTACTTGCACGGCGCAAGGTTTTACACTTGGGACATTGCCAGGCATCGTCATGGTCCAGAATTTCCTCTTGCACAAAGTAGTCCAAGCACTGATAAATGGAGACACTGGGAGGGCCGCTTCTCTTGGCTGGAATAGGCAAAGACAGCGACATGAATGAATTGTAGGTGGTGGATGTCTATATTATGGTTAGCGCCATGTATAAATTCGCAGCATTGAATACTCACAGCCTGACATGTTAAGCAGGTTAACCGACTACGGTATTGTCCTTGGAACAAGCTCACAATGACACTCGAATTACGCTCCAAATATCTTTCCCAAGCAATACCGCTTGCTTGCCAATCAGGTAACTGCTCAAAGCGTGCTTCCTCTTCAGCAGATTCAGGCGGTGGACTAGGTCGCTTCTTTACCAAATTACAGTCTTCATGAATACCATCCAACAGGAAATTCAAAAACTCTTGGGAATCATGCTGCTCACTGCCACTGAATTGAGGAGCAAACTTGATCAATGCTTCTCGAAATAGTACGGGAGAAATGAAATTGTAGTTCTCGCTCCACATGGTACGCAACAAGCTAGCGAAATTTTCTGCCAATACACCACCTGTGCCCAAAAAGTTATCTTTGTTGATATGTTGACGAAAGACACCAGAGATAAAATAACGAGCAAATGGGATAGTGCCACTGAGACATTGAATGATCGAATTCATAAAGCATGTATTTCCCAAATTCTTCAAACCCGTGGTACCAATCATGACGTTGCCCATTTGAGAGAATGAATTATCAGATACAGGCGCAGTGCGATAAGCATTGTTAATAGGAGATGATGCGTACACTTCTTTGGGTGGCAGAGGAGGTGCAGAGGCAATTGCTGCTGTTGCTGCTGCTGAATCAGGTGCCTGTGGCAAAGGTCGTTGTGGTTTAGGTGGTAAGGGAGGTACGTCAAATTGCTGGTTTGTGGTGGATGTGAATCCATGGAAAGGGTTATCAATAAATGTCTTTTTTCGCTGTAAAGTCGATATGTTGGGTCGAATATCTGGGTATTTGGTAGTAAATGTTTCCATATCGTGAGCGGCAGGTGTTGAAGGCTGGGGTATAGGCATTGCATAAGCTGAGGCTTTGGAAGCACTACTGGATGGTGAGGAGGGTTGATACAGCGTATTGCTAAATACACCTCGCAGTGGAGGTGTTGCTACGTTTCGCTCAGCATATCTTGTCATTGATTCCTTGCTTCCAGAAGATCCTGCGTTGCTAAAATAATCGTAAAATGTATGGTGCACTTTGACTGGACTCAGGGCCATGTCTTGATCTGATCCTCTACCAACAACGTCCTTTAGCCAATGTGGTTTTTGATGTTGCTGCTGTGGTGATGGTGAACCTTGGTTCTGAGCACTTGTAGATGGAGCAGATGTATCATTGTTGTACCTGAATATGCCCTTTTCTCCAATAACTTGCTTCCATGCATCAAATCCGCCAGCCAACATAACAGGAGCCCTTTGCAGTATCTTTTGAAACTCCAATTCGTAAATAGCTGCTCTCAAATGGTTCAGTGTTTGGTTTTGAAGTGATTGTGAGTTTTGATCATAGTACACGACGAGATCAAAGCGATGTCGACCTGCAAATATTTGTTGCTCTGCGTCAGGATTCATGACCATGGATTCCTCGATTTTCATAGATGGCACGCTAAAACAAAAGGAAATCGATGTTATCATTTTCATGTCTGCTGTATAACTATTATGCAGCTTACTCTTGTTTCAGCACCAAAGGCTCTATCTGCGCAATCCATTTGTGCTTGATGAATCCTTGATCAAAGGTTTGTCGGGGCCGAACATCCAAAATCAGCACACTCGGCTGCTTACCGTCGCTCTTTTTTACAATCCAAGAAGCAAGCTGTCGTGCATCTACGATTGGCGTGGGCGGGATTGAGAAATCAGGGGAAGGCGTTGGCAATTGCAGCTCGTTTTTCACAGATGGCTTCGAGGCAGTCGGTTGTTGATGAGGCTGGGGTTCAGGCATTTTCATGAAATTGGAAACAGCAGAGGAAGGGCTCGAGACGCTACTATTATTGCTACTGACACTGTTATCTCGCTGTGTTGATTTTGCAGTGCCGTTGTTGCTGGGCATATGCTTTGGGACAGAGGGTAGATTATCCAAAAAGCTGCTACTATCGATGTGAGTTGGGCTGGGCATAGGCATAGGCATGTCGTTTACTGGCGGATATTTATTCATCACATCCTGCACGAAATAGTCGTCTGCTGGTTGATCCTGATCGTTATACTGCAGTTTTGTACTGAGTTCCTCCAAGAGCATCAAAATATCATCGCTTGTTCTCTATCATTTCGTTCAATATCTATATCCTAACCAGGATTAGTCCCAAACTTACTGCTTTGAGTTGACGGTAGGTAGTATCTTTCTTCGCTTCCTTGAAATTCTGATGCTTGGCAATGACTTCGACCATGATACTTTCTCAAGTCATATTAATCTCAACACATGAACAAACTATTGATTCGACTTACCTGCAGCCTTTCATATAGTAGACGTAAGCATTGTCCAAGCAGTTTTTACGGTACTCAAAATCACCCTGATATCTTGTATTTTAGTATATGAATTTGCTTGGCATTCATGTAGTTTACCTGCTCATATAATTTAGACACTGTCGCTATCCAGCTTTTAATCGAGTATTTAGACATGTCCGTCTTGTCTACAGTCGCTCTCCTCGAAAGCTCTGCTAGTGAAGGTGGCGGTGTAGAAGGCACACCATTTGATGTTGGCACAGTCATGATTTATGAGAATAAGAAGAAAAAAGAAAGGCAAGTGAGTTCATGTCGAATATGGAATAAACGGCTGTTCCACCACTGAAAGCAGCAGCCGTAGCTGCCCTGATAGCTCCGCACCGTCACACATGATGGCATTTTGAACTGCAGGCGATATAAAAACGAACAGTGTAGCAGTGGCAAAAGGAATCTGTTTCTCTTTTATTACCTCATCATTATGTCGGGTGCCACTACAACAATCCGTAAAAGCGGGAGACTTGCTTCCAAAACTGCAGTGCCCTACAAGGAAAAGAAGATTCCTAAGCTATCCAAAGCGTAAATTGCATTTGACATTGCTCCATTAATCAGGATTTCATCTAATACATTTTGCATTAAAATTGCGCAGTCGAGTCTCAAAAAGAGTCGTAGTTCAAAAGGTAAATGTCGCTCATGTCACTAGGACATGATCCTCCAGTTATTGATCAATGATGAGCATAGAGCCAGACAGTATCAAGCACTGTCAAGATTAATGAGAAGCAGGTTAAGACTGAAAAGGTCAAGGTAGACAAGATCAAGGTTGAAAAAAAGACAAACATCTCCGCATTTGTAGGTTTGACACATTGTGTTATTAAAGAAGACTAATTCCTATGATATAGTCTAATGCTCCTTCGGCTTCATACGTTCTTTCAGACGCAAATCATCTAGAAGACGCAATTGAGCATTTTAAAAAGCATGATCCGAAACTAGCTTCTTATTTGAATGAGGAAACAATCGCAAACTTTAGGAAACGGCTCGCCAGGAAACGCGGAGTGGATCCTTTCCGGACTCTAGCAAGTGGCATTATTTATCAACAGATACACGGGAAGGCCGCTGCTTCAATTGAGGCTCGATTTATAAAGCTCTTTGATACCACAGATGCCAAGGAAAATTGGTACCCTTCTCCGGATGATGTTTTGTCTAAATCAATCGAAGAATTAAAAAGCGCTGGTTTGTCTGCTAGAAAGGTATCTATTTTTGTCCTCATATACTGAATACAAATAGTTTAATAATACCATTCATAGGCCGAGTATATCCAATGTCTTGCTCAAAAATTTAATGACAAGACTATTACCCCTGAAAATTTTGCGAATATGACTGATCAAGAAATTGGCGAACAATTGATTCAAGTCAAAGGCATTGGTCAGGTATGCGGACAATTCGTTTACTTGTGCTAAACTTTGGTATTTACCATGTATATACACAGTGGACCGTAGACATGTTCCTTATGCAAGAGTTGGGGCATTCCGACATTATGCCTTTGGGAGATTTGGGTGTTCGTAAAGGCGTTGCTCAACATTTTAATCTTTCGATGCCGTCTGATAAGAAGAAGATTTTTCCATTGCCTCACCACATGGTAGAATTGACAGATATATGGAGACCCTATCGAACGCTGGGTTCTTGGCTCATGTGGAGACTTTTGGATATTAAGGTTACTGGAGATGAAATCGAGGAAGAAGGTGTCTAGCTGTGAGATTTAACATTATTTATTTAACATAACGAAATACACATTCAATATTTTCTATGCTTCTGCTTCATTTAATGAAATCACTCTAGTATTTTACATCGAAAGTTACACTCTACGCAAAAAACGCAATTCTGTCAAATTTTTATTTTTTATCTATAAAAGGAAAATAAAGCTTGGCTCTTTTGGAACCTGCTACTATCAACAGATACAATTAAAAAAAATTTATTCAGTAGTGAGGAGGGGAATACATAGGATCAAGATTACCCATACCCGTGCTATCTTCTTTTTTAGTCAATTTTATGATCACAGGGTTTACAATACTGCTTAGTTGGGTATAATCTTCAGGATTGTATCGGAACTTTGAGCTATTTTCTTGATGTTCGTTCTTGACACCTGTGATATTTCTTACTGCTTGTTCTGAGACACTGTTTATGAAGTTATTTAGTATGTTTGATTCATCCATGTACGCATATTATTATTGCCTTTGTATTCCAGCAAAATTTGATCAAGTGTGGTAAAAACACCATTCTATCTTCAAATTGCGGTTTAATTTTCAATCAACTCTCTCTCTCCAAAGGTCAAATAACCCATCAGGCTGGTAACGCACACTCCACAAGTACAGTTTGGTTTCTACATACAAATAATATTAGACTTCATATACACTATCTCACAAAATAATATATTACCAGCTGAGTGTAAAAAAAATACTTTAACTTGACTATACTTGGCGACAGAGGCGAAAGAGTACTCATCAGCAATGCATTTGAGCATCGCAAGGATGCCGTACATCCCTTTGTGATGGTCTAGTTTGATTTTTATCTTATCACTATTTTTGAAGTGCCCCCAAAGTTTCAAGTAAAAGGAGCTCAAGGTTCTTCAAATTAAATAGCTTCACTAACCCATCTGTCTTGTATTGGGATTTGTCGTCTACAGAAACACCCGTTGCCTTTAATTGCTGATCCATACTCTGCAAGATCGGTTGTCCTTGGATAAAGTATCCTTTACATTCTTCAGTATTGATACTGTTGCCAATTAAATCAAGGTATGGCCATGTATATAGTTGATTAAAGGCATCTTCATTGGCATCATAATCAACTGGCGATTTATACATCTTATATCTATAAAAAAAAAATACTGTCAGCCTGTCCAAATAGAAGCAAAAAGATGAATATAGTTTACACTTGATTGAGGAATTCTTCAAGAAATTCCAAGCATTCATTTTCATCTTGTGTTCTTTCTTCTTCTCTTAACATCAAAGCTGATACTTTTCTAATCTCTTTCTTAAACTCGACCAAATTGCCCTAAATTAACAAAATATGAGGTATGTTTCTAATACATCTAGTATTAAGTACAAATACTTACAGCATCAATGGCTGGGTCAAGATAACTCCGTAATAAAGTTGGAAGTGGGTATTGCTCAACACCATGATTTCCCATGTGCTTTTCATATAAATCCCTATCTAAGTATGGCTTTGGGGAAACTCCATTACCTGATCTAATGATATAGTTGGCCTCAGGACTAATGTACTTTTATTGATTCAATAGTCGCTGACCCTCGCTTCGCTCGGGGGTGCTGCTGCGGGCGTGTATCCTCCCCACATTTTTTTTGACCTTCGCTTCAGTAGTTGAATTTGCTGTACCAACTTGCTCGCTATTTTATCAGCTATTTCTAACAATTCTTTCGGTTCCTGTAAAAAAGAAAAAATGAGTCTTGATATTGAACATTGAACATCAAGAAGTTTATTTACGTACTTGTAGACTGACCATAAGTCGTCGGTGTTGAGCCTTGCCTATATCTCCACAGAACTCTTGAAACAAAAGGAGAAAAGTGATGATTACATGATATTTGTGATCGCAAACAACTTTAAATCGATTGATTTTATAGCTTAAAAGCTGTGACTGTAAACTACTGGATGCATAATTTTAATAATGTAGGATAGGATAGGAAGATGCACATCAATGCTGCACTCTAAATGTTTACCTAAAACGGTGAAATACAGATTGATGTGCTTTAATAAATTTGAGCCATTCACCTTTCTTTCACTTGTCAAATTTTTCAGTAACTTGAATCCCTACAACTGTATGAGAAATTTGAGAATAACCCATCATGTCTTCTAGCGACCCAGCTCTTACCAACATTGCAACCGTCCTCAAAAAGGTTACAAACTACATCTCTCAACAAGATGCCATCAATTCTGGCGTCGAACAACGCCTCGCCTCCTTCGAAACCATTCTGGGAACACTTCTTCAGAGCATACAGCACCTAAAGACTCTCGCTACTCCTAACAGCCATCAAGAACCACCTCTCCAAGGTACCTCACTAACCTCTCCCACTGCCTGTTCGCCTTCCAACGACGCAACTGTCAAATCCATCACTACACCTACTTGGGCCGACATTACCAGTCGTCCTCCCACTCCCCTCACTGATCGTAGACGTCAGGCTCTACACAGATTCTTCAGTCCCAAAGATGCAGAACCATCTAATGCCAACTCTTACACTTTTGTGTACCTACATCTCTAGTCAATTGACAAGAACCCAAATCCGTTCGAAACTTCGAGCAATTTCCATCGATAACCTTCGGGTTTTAGATATTATCTTTCCTGCACGACACATCATTGGCATATTGATCCATGAAGCCTATCTCTCGGAGTTTCGCTCGAAACTTCTAGAAATTGACACATCCCTCATCCCATACTTCAATCCTCTAGATCCAGACCACATTGCAGACCCAAAGTATCATGACCTCCCCAAAGAGGAACGCACCCGTCTAGCTCGCTCCCTCCATCAAGATCGCTGCCTCCGTACCCTTTCTTTCGTCCGTCCCAACTTGCTTCCCGGCATTGCCAGATACTTCGTCCGTCAAGGATGGGTACCTGACCATCTCGCCCAGGACGTCCTCAACAACAGACTCCCTCGATCCTCTCCGCGACGCCCTATCCCTTATCCCTCTTCCGTCACGCAAGCCCTCCAATCCACTAATACCACCACTCGTCCTCCATCAAACAGCCTTCCTCATCAACCCTCTGCCATTCATTATGTCTCTGAAGACTCAGAGATGGACGCAGCTCCAGACCAAGTATCCACTCCCTCCAATCCCAATGGATGCCACCCACCATCTCCTCCTTCCTCCCCTCGCAAATTGCGAAAGTCATCCAGGCTAAGAAGATCAAAATCTTGATTCACTAAATGCCTTACCACCCCATCCCCTATCTTACCAACCAATACCCAGATACTCCTCACTTCTAGCATCGCTTACTACCTCATCCATCACCCGTCTCCATTTTTCTTTCCGTCTTTCTCTCCTCTCCCTCTATCATAGGTGACGATTGAAGGACGTTAAATAAAGCATTAATTTACCCTACAAAAAAAAAAAAAACTCAACTTTCGCATAATGGATTATCCAAACTAGCAACTTCATATCATAAATTAGGCTCGTAGGTCCCTTTTCACTATGGCATGTCATTGTGGAAAACTTCATTTTGGGGATGAAAAATGCGATTGTTTGATATTCAATGATTTTTGCTTGCAACTACTCGTCAAAAAATGGAGACATGGACCGATTTGTCATGACCCAAAAATTTTTGAGATGAAGCATCAGCAAGCAAGTACTAGTCGAGAGCAATCATTTAGCACTATTCTGATGGTCTGAAACAGCTTACAAGTAGAGATATCAGTGATTGAAAATTGTCAGATTTGGCTGTGTTTTGCACTTTTACGAGTAAAAAAAGCACTGTAATGATATGATGTATGGATTCAAATACGTTTTATTCATCAGCTTGGATGTGAAGCATGGCTTGACACCCAGGTACTTGGGGTGCAACTGTTGCTATTACCCTTTTAGTGGGTGTAAATCATTAGCACCACTGTGTCACAGCTTATAGCTAACCATTTATCGAGGTGCTGGACGACACATTACACGCTACATGATTTCAATGTATGAATCGCTTGTATGCTACTTGTGATTGACGATTTACGAAAAGATCCAAGCTTTATTATTACTAGTATCGAAACAATACTCGATTAGCAATGCTGTTTTGCGACATGCATTGAGCCAATTTGCCGCTGGTCAATTGATTTTTTGCTTTGAAAGGTATATTTTTTCTGAAGCATCTAGCCCTTTTCATGCATCTTTGCTACTAGTTGATGTAGTAATAGAGTATACAATGTCTCTTGATTTGATTGAAAGCAAGTTTTATGATTTGTGGTATAAAAACCAACCGCCAGATCTAAGCAATCCACTATAATAAGAGGCGAGCAATATCCATTATCGGTCAATTGAAACGGTGTGCCCTTACATGATTAAAAGATGAGCTTAATGTGTCATGCGCTTCTTTTGCGTTGATACCAGCAAGCACTTTACTCATATTAATGCTTAGAATGCTTTCCGGGGAGTACAGATGAATCGATTAGATCGACTCGATGTTGATGCCAGAATCCTGAAAAGTGTAGCCAACAGCCTAATACTCTGCATTTGACAACAAATTGTACTCAAAATTGTTCTAGCCGGATCGCTTACTCATGTCGTCCTTGACATGGAACTCATTCAGCTTGTTAGATCCAAGCTTTTATTTATAAGGTCAGAGGAGCACCTACAGCAACAGCAACAACAACAGCAGCAACAGCGAAATAGCAGTGAATCTAGAGGAAACCTTTGACGAAACTCATGCAAATACATAGACGAGAATATAATCAATTCGTAGAAATGCAGTTTATGGTCCATTTTAGAGGCTTACATTGGAAAATGATCAAGACAACATAATATATTGTTATTAAAGACATGTTTTATTATCAATTACAATTTTCATTTAATTTATTATATAAAAGGAGACTCTTCTTGGTTTCTCAAAGCCATTTATAATAGCAATGATACTCACAGGAACAACTACGTGAAAGTGAGAGTCCATCTGTTCCCAAAAAGTGAAAGGCCTACTATGTTTTACCACAGTAGGTCTTGGGGGGCCCTTCTTGGTTTTTCTAAAAGCGATTAATAACGCGTCAATGATATACTCACGGGAATAGCTAAAGGTCAACCTCATTTGATGCCCCGAATCCACTGCACAGACAGTATTCGGATGAGATACGAATACCCCACTGGCTAGACACCTCAGTAGACCCAGAGATTCTTCCTCATATACCAAGACCGTTAATAAACAACAATGATACTCACAGGAACAACTACGAGAAAGTGAGGACCTGTCTGTTCCCAAAAAAAAAAAGTGGAAGGCCTACATAGATGCCCCGAAACTACCTTTCGATAGGTACCTTTCAGCACTCGGATGAGCTCTGAATCACTCACTGGTTAGACACCAGAGCAGACCTCCCAACATGCATCAACACGGTGTGCTAATACATAAAAGCCGCCAGAGAAAGACCGCGAGAGATACCTGAATAAACAAAGATTAGCGCATTGACTAGAGTAGAGACCATTGTAAGCGAGAATTTACCTTCTGAAGAAGCTTGCATATAATAAGAGAAGAAAGAAGAATGGGGATTCATACTTTGAAAAACTCGCCTCTTTATATAGTTGTATGTCATCTCATTCCTGAAACGTCTCAAGAAGAAAGTCCCACGACTGGTATCTTCTCTAATGTTTTGATGATTTTCTCAATGTGTACTTTACTTTGGGTTTCGAGAATAACACCATTGAACTTCCTCAAGCAGTTTGCTTCAAACGAGTGGTAGCTTTCATGATAAATAAAATCTTTTTGACCATAAACCAATCACTTGCTTGCTTATCTCTCTCTCATCCATTACGTTTTGTTTACCTTTCTCACATGCAACTCATTTTAATTGTTTAATGAGTTGTTTGGATTCGGGAGTCTCCAAAAAGGGTAATTTCACCGAACTAAGATATAAAATGTGCTGAAATAAAATGAATTGAACTAGATGAAGTACGAAACTTATCAAAACTTTGTAGGTGTATTATATACAATATTGATTCACGTTTATTTGATGCTTTTTGCTCTTTTCTTTCATGATTTATGAAAATGAAAGCAGGGAGGCAAGGTTGTGTGTGTTTCAAGGCGAGTTACACCAGCTGTTTACTGCAGCAAGGGTTCTATAGAGAGACAGCCCCCTTATATTGGTAGCAACAGCCATTGAATAAAAGATATAAGTAGTGTGATGTGGTATGTATACATTCATGTACTTTGATTTGCGATTCACTAGAAGATAGAGGCAATAATTTGAATACATTGACATGTTGCAGTTTTTAATTTTTATATTACATCTGTAGTACTTGTGGTCCAAAGATCTACAGTTCATAAGCTACGAAGTGGTAATGCGTCTGCTACTGATAGTTATCCTGTCCACACACACACACACACACTAATTTAATGGGTGAAGCAGCCATCTTTCAAGCTATCCAAGCCTATTCATGAACGACAGTAACCAAATCATGATGCAGATGCTTTTGTAATCATTGATGTCTGGTGTATATACCAGTATAATGAGGTCAATACAACACATTAGTAGTAGTGACGTAAAAACACGAATGAGCCAAATATGCCGAATGCAGTAGCGTAGATAGTTTTCCATGGAATGAGTTGATAGTTATTGAAAAGGAAAAACAAGGAGGTGGATTAGCTACATTGTGGCACAAAAAATAAGAATGTGTGTTTCAAGCACTATGTAAAAAAGAAGCAATTATAAGTGTTAGTGGCAATCCTTGACTTGAACAGATATCAATTGATATCATTAACTATGTAATTACAGGTATACTGATGCAATGGCACTCTATATCCTTGCCTTGTATCATCAACAACAAAGTGAAAATTTCCTCACTGAAAGGGCTCACTTGAAAGGAAGTTGCAAGAAGCGTAGCACGAAAAGTATATGCACTAGTCTAGACACCCTATGAGAGTCTTATTGATACTTGTTGTTGAAAAGCACACGACTTTTTTTCTCGATTCGATTGAACTTTTTTTTGTATAACTTGTGATATAAAGACCATTCCACTGGTTCCAAAAGTGATGTAAACAATGAATTGAGCTTTATTATCGTTCAATTGAACAAGCAGCTGATGACTATATAAGTAAAAAGAAATGTGGGTCGATAACCGTGTGAGTTTCGAGATAGAAAATAGGGAGAGAGACATAGAGAGGCTGCCAAGATAGACCTCAGTTACACTGGTTTAGATTCAAATAATTTTTTTTTGTTTATTTTTTTGAGTGGAAAATGAGCCTATAAAATGGTTTCTGTTGATTACATCTATGAAGAGATGGGGGAACTCGTTTCATGTGAATGTTGAAAAAAGAGCTTTTTGCAATGATAAAATGGATATAACTCGAGCTAGAGAGCAGTTAAAATTATCGGATAAAGCGGGCTAGATAGACCAAATGTCAAACGTCAAAATGGTACCACTCTCGTGTCCTTAGGGAAACAGGGTCTGGAGAAAAGTAAAGAAGAAGATCATTAGATAAGGCAAGGAGACTATATTCCCATGAAATTGATGAAAAAGAGTATAAATAGAGGTCCATTTTGAATTGTGGAATCCCCATCTTCTTTATTTCTTCTCTCTACAAAAAGTCAATTACTCTTTACAAAAAGTCAATTACTCTTTACAAAAAGTCAATTACTCTCTACAAAGTCAAATGCTCTCTACAAAGTCAAATGCTCTCTACAAAAAGTCAATTACACTCTACAAAAAGTCAATTACACTCTACAAAAAGTCAAATGCTCTCTACAAAAAGCCAAACACTCTCTACAAAGTCAAAGCTCTCTACAAAAAGCCAAATACTCTCTGCTTTATTCTATACAAAAAAAATATAAAAAAAAATATAAAAAAAAAAAAAAAAAAAAAAAAAAAGAAAAAAAAAAATATAAAAGAAACAATATCAACAACTATCTCAACAACAACTATCTCTGATAAAAGAATGCCTTGGTCAGCTCTAAAAGTAAGTATTCATCTTTTCAAACAAGCGTACCATTTTTTTTTACTGACATCTTCTCATCATGTAGTGCCTCAAGGGCTCCTAGGCTCTCTACTTTTGTTCTATACATGGTGTCTTCTCTTCAAGCTACAATACTTTCATGATCTCTTCTTGGTCCTCCTTACCTTGGTGAACTGTGCGAGTAAGTATTTCATCTTGTCAAGTGTATAAGCCACGTTCACTAACTTGTACTCATCATATAGTGCCGAAAAGCCACACTTGTGCAAACACTTTTGTGGGAATGAGTAGGGTCACCGCTTCATAATCCTGAGCAGACTGCGGGGCGAATCCACTGATCATGTACTACGGGGTGATCACAAGTTTATTGCTCGCGAGAATAGGTTTGATCTTGGTGGTTGGTCAACTTATGATCTAGAGATGGAGGAGCCCTCAGATGTCAATGACTTTGGGATCATGGATGAAGCAAGTTTACACCTTGGTACCGCTTACATAGTGCCGGTCTCTCTTGTTGGTACTCAAATCAAGCTTTCAATCAATGTTCCAAACGGTATATCACAAAGTCATGCTTGCAAAATATTGTAGACTCATTTGGTCTTTTTTTTTTATATCTAGTTATATAGTCTTCTGGTCATCCATCATCTGGTTCATCTACAAGCATTACTATCAAAAGCTATCAAGAAACAAGTTGTGCTGTCTCTATATGTCATCTCTTACTATCAAGCCATGCTATTCTCTCTGCTGCTTACTCTCAATGCAATGTCAAGACTACTCCAATACAAAATGTCATCTATACATCTACAATCAATCAAGCCATACTATTGTCTATGCTGCTTCTATTCTACAAACAAGACCAAGCTATACTTTTATCAATGCGGTCTCTTACTATACAAATCTATACAAACTGTCTATCATCTATACAAATTCAAAACAAATCTTGTAACATACATCAATACCAATAAACAATAAAAAGTCTTGCATTGCCTCTCAAAATATAAAACTATTTATTTTTCGTCATAAAAACTTTGTAACAACTTTCTATGAACATTGAATTTACTTTTCATGTGCAAAAGAGAATATGTGATGATCTCAATTAGTAAAAATCTTTGCAATAAACCAAGTGATGAGCCACAACTACATGAATAAGGTGAAGAAGAGAAACCGGTGGCTGGTGCTTGTTGTAGTGGTGGTGGTGGTGGTGGTGGTGGTGGTAGCGGTAGTGGTGGTAGCCTTCATGACTCTTGCTGCTATGGTATTGATTGCACTTGTTGTTGTGATCCTAAGAAACATCATGTTACAAGCTGATCAATTTGAGGCAAATGATACTATACCTATATCGCTTTGCTCGCTTTGTTTGTAATGACTAGATGTTATGATGTTTATCATCAATTGAATGATGAAAAAGATAGTTTGACACAGTATTAATCAAGTTGAAAAACACACACACACACACACACACACACACACACACACACACACAACAAAGCAAAACAAAAAAGGGGCGATAGAAAAGTAGATAAGCTACTTGTCTTTTTTTTTTTTTTTTTATCCTCTTTTCTTTTTCTTTAGTTCTTTACTTTTAATTCTTACCTCCATATAATCATTGTCAATATGCTTAGAGCAACAAAAGACACAACCCAAACAGCGTACAATAGTGAGACAGCACCATTTGACTTGTCAACTGTAAAAACAAAATCTCAAGAACCTGAAGTTGGTAAATCCAATCGATTATTTGGTATTCAAGAAGCTCCCACATTCTACCCAACAAATGAAGAATTCAAAGATCCTTTAGCTTATATTAAAAGCCTTGAAGTTCCAGGAAGTAAGTATGGGATTATCAAAATTGTCCCTCCAGCAGATTACAATCCTGAATTCAGCTTAGACACAGAGGTTTGTGTTCATTCATGCTGATTTTCGAATTGATGTTGACTGATTTTCTCTATAGTCCTTCCGCTTCAAGACACGTGTCCAGAAGCTGAATGAAATCGATGGAGAGACCCGTACTGCTGTCAACTACTTGGAGCAAGTTAAAAGCTACTACAAACTGAGAGGCAAGTCCACTACCAACATCCCAAAGCTTGATCAAAAATTTGTCAATCTCTACAGATTGAAAAAAGAGGTTGCCCTCCGTGGTGGGATTCAAAGAGTGACAGGAAGAAAGCTATGGGCTGAGGTTGCCAGAGAACTAGGCTATGTTCGCAAAAACTGGACACGCGTATCAAACACTCTCAAAACTGCTTATCAGAAAGTCATTTTACCCTATGAAACTTGGTATGGCAAGCATAAACGCGATACAGGAAAGAAAGGTATGTCTATATTTCATTGCTACATCAATTCTTGTACTCATTTCATTCTATTTAGCACAATATTACATAGTGAATGGTCTAAATACTGGCATTATTATTGAAGACGAGAAGTGTGAAGTTTGCAACAAGGATGAAAACGAAGATAGCCTACTCTTATGTGATAACCGTGCCTTCCACACCTATTGCTTGAACCCCCCTCATTCCTCTGTGCCAGAGTTAGACTGGGATAGCTTCGAGATTGTAGCTGCTGTAGGAAAAGATTATGATTTCAAAGATGGCAAGGAATACAACCTGAAGGATTTTCAAGCAGTGTGTGATGATTTCAAGACAAACCATTTCAAAAAGACTCATCCAGAGGGTAGTAGCACTGTGACGGAAGACGAGTGTGAACGCAAGTTCTGGAAACTAGTAGGCGACCCTAACGAGACTTGCCAAGTTGAATATGGTGTTGATTTACATGGAAGGTAAGTTGAATGACCACGTTACGCATGCAATGTAGTTAACCACTGTCTCTCTAGTGGCTTCTCTACTGCTAATCTTATGTCTGACCCATGGAATCTAAATGCTATTCCTGTTGCAGCTCAGTCTTTGTTCAGAGGTAACAAATCCAACATCAGCGGTCTAATGCCTAGGTTATACGCTGGTATGTGCTTCTCTGCGTTTGGTTGGCGTAACAAAGACTACTACACCGGCTCTATAAGTTACATGCACTGGGGTGAAACAAAAACATGGTACAGTGTCTCAAAAGACGATTCTGAAGCATTTCAAAATGCAATGAAAAAAACAGTTCCTGAGCTATTTAAACAACAACCTGGCCTATTGTTCCAACGAGCGACAATGCTTAGTCCTGAACGCTTGAAAAAAGAAAACATCAACGTTTACGCTGTTGATCAACGTCCTGGCCAGTTTGTAGTTGTGTATCCCCTGGCGTACCACTCTGGATTCAATCACGGTGTAAGTACATATTAGAATTATTGGGATTAATGCTTGAACACAGCTAACACGTTTTCATTATACCTAGTTTAATATGAGTGAAACTGTTAATTTCGCTAATAGACCACCAGTGTTTACCTTGAGCCCCAAAGCTAAAGCTGAACCAAGACGACCTTCGTCTCGCGAGATTGCTATGAATCTCTTGATAAAGAAGAACCAAATCTTTCGGGCTCCAAGTAGTTCAGTAAAGCCATCAGCTATAAAGCTACTAAAATCAATCAGACGTCATTACCAGCCTATATTTTTATCTTCATCATCCTCATCAAGATCAGCATTAGCACGAGCATCAGCATCAGCATCAGCACCACCCTTTACCTTCTCCTCCATCCATTATTTCTTAATACTATGTAACATTGCATCAACTTCTCACTCGCCAACAACATCTCTCAGTAAAAAACGTAAGCACAATCAAGATGATAGTGACAATGACAATATCAAACCTAGCAAAAAATCAAAGTAGTAAATAGTACAAATCACAGTATAAATGGCAGAATTTGTATCAACAAAGGCAGTACACTTATCTTTATAGTTAAGTTAATCGTTTACCTTTCGCGTCTAACATTTTTTTTACTGCTTCATTCCAGGCATAATACATAATGTAGCACTATAATCTACGCACTAGTAGTCGTGGCAATGTTTGTTCCTCGACTGCATTGTCATGGAAAGGTGGGCGTAACTTTCGCTGACTACAAGGCTCACTGGAGCGCCATCTCTGGTGTAGGTTGTCAACATCTTTCTATAGGCTGAGGGTCATCCAACTTGGCATTGGGGCACCTGAAGCAGCTATTTTGTGTAAAAGCCATGTGTGCAATCTATACTGTGTTGAAAGTGACAAGATAATGCCTTTTGTGCTCAAACTCTGACCATCTCAAACTCTGGACATCTTTTTGTTTTTCTTTCTCTTTCTCGTATATATGATACGCAACGTATAACTCTATACTCTCTGCGACTTAATGTGGCGGTCAAAAACAAGACTTGAAAGAAAAAAGCTGCTGTAAATGGAAAATTTCGCAACAACAAGAATGTCTGAAGTCTGCAAAAAGTCTTATGAAGGTCTTTCAGCTAAAAATCAAATAAATAAAGAGTTGTAATAAAAAATAACTAGACCTTAAATATGTTTACTGTATCGTAATCTGGATACCTCCTGAATACCTGCGGGATACTAATATTTATGCCTTCACTCATACAGTACATGCCACATTTTTATTTTTTTGGAAATAAAAAATTGATTCCTCCAATAAAATACCTTTATTTCAACTCAGAAATTTCTAAATACGGTAAGGTCGAGTTGATAATACTGAAAGCAATGGTAATGATACGCCAGAATCTGCTGGAACTTTCTCAGTATTATTAACTCATAACTTATAAATACTGGTTTCCCTAAAGTTTGATTTACTATCGAAAATATAAACATATTTCTCTCAAAAATGACATTCTTGCCTAATAACAACACTGCTTTTAAGCGACGTCTAATTAAAGAAGATCCTGTCGAAGAAGAAGAGGAAGATGATTGTTTGTTCGAAAATCAGGAAAGTGAAAATTTAAGCGAGATTCAGGTACAAGCAAAACAAACATCAGGTTTCATGCACGATGCCAGCGTTGAACATTTGAAATTTCAGCCTGCAAGTGTAATTGCTCCTCCTAAAGAGGCATCCAAGAAAGCCCGTAGAGGTCATCCACCTAAAAAAAAAAAATGCCTCTGCTACAAGATCAGTAGCAGAATCTCCTGGATTAGCAAGTGGATCTACTCCTACTAACCCTTTGAGCAATCTTCCAGAGTTTGGTCTTGCTTAAAGCCATGTCATTGAAAGTGCGTCCTAGCACTGCAGCAGCTTACAGAAAGTCCTCGAAAGAGTGGCAGGTAAGCGTCGATTTATCAAAATATGTCGGTACCAGATCGATTGTATTCATGTTTTACTGTCATTCGAATTGGGAGGATTTTTGTGGAGAGAACCGACACAGATATTCTGTTGATTTTCGGCTTCCATTGACTGTTGGACCTACTGAATTTGTGCTTGCTTACTTCAAGGAGTCTGTTTTGAAAAGAACCTACAAGAAGAGTATTTCGATTGAAACTAATGTTAGAACGCAGATTGCTTTGCGAAACGACGAAAACGAGAAAAGTGAATTGACGTTACTTGAAAGTAATATGGCATTGTGTGAAAAAAGGCATCAAACATACTCATCCATCTTTTTTTTTTTCTAGTAGCAGAGAATGCTCCTTCAAACAAGAATAGCAGTAAGGGAGTCATTGATATTCCATTGGGCGTTGAGGCTGTCAATTAGTACAAGAAAGTTTTGGTTGTCGCGTATGGTTATCAATTCGAGCATCAAGTAACCACCTGAGTGTCTCCGGAGAAGACCAAAGCGATTTTAGATTTGATCAAGAAGTACAAGCATGATCCTGTCTATGATCAAGTTCAAACCAATGCTGAAAGGTCAGCTCGTTGCGTGATTCGGGGTTCTGATAAGTCTGGCGAACTTATAAGAATGCTGAAAACCCAAAGGGTTTTCAATAGCGAAACAGGTTTGCGCGAGGTTTTCTCAATCTCATCTCATCATCATCTGCTGATTCGTGATCAGGATTTTGGACCGTCATGATGCAACAACAGTGCCTAGAAGCACAAACACTATTGTTGATAGCTATCAACAATGTTCATCAACAATGCCACTCCAAAGCAACTTTTTTACTTCTTTCATCAATAATCGTTATTCACAATATAAAAAGACACTTTCATATATATGTAGACAAAACTTCAGTATATTTGTCAGACTTTGACTGATCAATAAGCAGGTTAGATTACCTGTGATGGTACTATTATGTAGAGCGAAACGTCTTGAATTTTATGGTTTATAATGCTTTATATTTTGGCTTTGGGGGTTTTTTTTGGATACATTTGTTTCTGCTTGGAGAAGCCTCAAATGTGCAACATATTATTAAACAAGATATTTGGGACCTTGTGCAACTTGGCACGCCCCTCCAATATACATGTTATATTAAGGCAGGTTCAAATGACATACAGAATGTCTATGTAGCATGAATATCATGACAAATGACAATTCTTTGCTCTGATACTACATAGCTGCAGCCCACATGGGTTGATTCGTCGATTTAGCAGCGAATCAAGAAAATCCACGGCTAGAAGCTAATCTATCAGTTGATTATATCTGGTCTATTAGTTGATTATATCTGGATTGCGTGGTTAAAGTCGCTTGCCATCTGTGTTCTCAGTATTTCCTCCCTTTTCTTTTCCTTGTACAATTTTATATGCACTGCTACCATTATGAGATTTAAGACGAAGCAACTAGACACTTACACTGAAGGAGAAACCGCCATAAACCCTCCAGCTTCCGTAAAGCCTCCAGATGGGGCACGCAGAGCCAAAAACCTTACATCTGAAGACAAGCAGCTCTACATGAATGCGCTACAAGCACAGTTCAGAAGAAGACTTAGAGCTATCATTACAAAATGCAATGAAGGCAATAAGGGGTTCAACGATCTGCTAAAAACACAGCTTCAATCTCAAAGACTTCCTCGAGGCATCGTAAAAGATGCTGAAGCAAGCATCGACGTTGTAGGCGAACCCATTAAAAATTTCTTGTGTGTCAACTATAGCGCCAAGAATAAAAAGAGTGTGGACTTGTGGAAAGAATTCGTGCGCAAGAACTTTGAGGCAATCAAGACATCCATTCTCAACAAGGAAGACGATGACGATGACGATGACGATGAACAGGATTCAGATGATGAATCAGAGAATGATTTGGAAGATGATGGCGAGTTTCAAGAAGATGTCCAGCACAGAGCATGCTCCACATCCTTCTCCTCAATCATACGAAAGGATTTGTCACCAGCAATTCGAACAGCTTTAATCAACACAATCAATACGACTCTGGAGCAGGTATCCGACTATATAGCAGACTTTAGCAAGCAAGTTTTTAAAATCGCTCTATTATTCGCTGAAAACGAATTTGTGAAGCAAGACAGAACGTTGGCCCTGGTACCTCAAGAGGGTAATAGCCTGGCCCCTCTTTTACCGGTGAACTATCTGCAAGAGGATGTCACTGTCCCAAAGCCCATAAATTCTGATTGTCTCAAGAATGATACTTTTAATAACCAATACAGACAGCTCTTCCAGCAAGGTCACCTGGGCCTTATACATTCAACCTACTACGGCTCCTTGGGTGTAGAAGAAGGATCGTTGAAAGCCTTTCCTCTTCATCAAGAGATTATGAAACATTTACCTCGTGATGGCTCTGGCTCATACGAATCTTTGAGCTCCCATGTAATGAAGATAGCAAGAAAACTTTATGATACAAATCTTCAAATCATGTGGTCTGACAACACTCTTGTGAACAAGCTGCTTTCAAGGCTCTTGCGCTTCTTGCTGCTGGTACACCTGCGCCCTGATGACGATGGTGAATTCAAACGTAAAAAACAAGAGTTGAAACGCAAGAACAAGGGAAAGCAAGTTCTCAAAGACACCAACGGAAGCATCCCGTTAGAGTCTATCTCATTGATAAACATGACTAGAAATGGAAGAAGAAGGCTGTTCCGCAAGGAAGAGGAAAACATGGAAAAGTATTTGAAGAAAGGGAATACCCGGTCAGCAGAGTTATGTCAAATGAGACTGAATACATACAGAGAAGTATTGGAAAGAGAGGTAAGTGTATTTGCATTATGAATATATCAGCATCACTCAACATCATTCCCCATAAACAGCGCCACGCAAGAGACCGGCATAAGAAGCAGCAAGAACAGCCCATGGAAAGTGATGACATTGAAGACCAACTAGTCCAGGATGAAATCAAGGTTGAAAAGTCCCAAGATATCTCCAAAAGACGGTTGAATACACTGATAGGCCTCACCAGATCAGCGCTGTTTCTCAAGGATGACATTTCCAGACCGTATATTGAAAAGAAACTCAACAGTGCCAGCGAGCAAGAGATTGATACAGTGATTCGAATTGTGCAATTTGTCAAGCCCTACATTCCAGTAAAAGCCAATTACAGGTCATTTGCTTTTCAATTGCCCTTTCTCTTGATGGCTAACCAGGTGCTCAGATCAATTGGTCGTGAATCTCAGGTGGTAAAGATTACGCCAATCATCAGTCCTACGTCTTTGAAGGCACTGCTCATTGATACAACAACTCTGTTTTCCTTGTTCTGTTCCAAGAATGTTGCCGACAAGATGCACATTTATGACTTTAGCGGTCATCTCATCAAATCAGGAACAGCGCTTGCTCACAAGGATGCCGTCTTTAGCAGCTTTTTTGACATTGAAAGATTGAAGTCGGTTACAAAGAGCTATGGCTTGGAATTTGCCAACAGAATTCATGTGTTACCAGGGTTGAAGGCGGTCAGACTCTACGGTGAAGTTACCTTTACGCGAAGAAACACCAACACATCAGAATCGGCAAATGCAGAAATAGACTCGATGGAGGATCAAGATGATGATGAGATGCTGAAAGAGCTGAAGAGTCGAAAGGCAGCCTTTGAGCAACTTTTAAAGGACGCGACAAAGGAACTCAACAAATGCCTAGTTGAAAACAACAGCGTGCGTAGTGAAAAGAGACAATGGAAAGAGAATCCTGATGACCGTGACATGCACTATCGTCGTGTTCACTACTTGAAATTCATGAAGAGGGGATTAATGCTCAATGTTCGAAACGCCAAAGAGCAGCTGCAAGCAACGAAGCGAGAGATTTACGAACATCGGCATCCTGCTAGCACTACATCATCTAGTCCTATCATTGTCAACAGCGAAGAACCGTGCCTTCGTAAGGTAGAGGAATGTATGATAGATGATAGTCAATTGGATTTGAATCAGGCAGTCTTTTCAGGAACTGACAACGGCTTGATTAAAACCACTGAAACTGTGTTTTTTGGCATAGACCGCTTCATATTCCATCTGGAGCTCTACAACCGCTTCCAAATCCTAGGTAAGCTTTTTCTTAGGCTGATGTGTATACGGCATGTTGCTCATTCAGACGATGCTTAATTTTAGAGGATCCCATGGACACGGATGATGCATGGGAGTCAGGGTGTAGACAGTTGCCACCAACCCTCACGCTGGGACCAAAGGAGATCAACCAGCAAAGTGGATTAGCTACTTACACGGCCTCGCTTGTCAAGAAGAAGAAGAGAACAACACTGGGCCACCAGGTATTGCAATCTGAACAGTTTCTTAGTGAGTGCAGCTTGCATCAGTCTGCAAATACGAATGAATTGGATTCCAACTATCGAGAGCATGAACAATGCAGAGAGCCAATTCGCTCGTTGTATTACAGCAACAGTCAATGCAAAAAAAGGAGACGCCTGGAGCTCAGTAAAACAAAGCATCATGACAGAGTGGCCGCTTCTGAAAGAAAATTATCCAATCACAAGAAGCCCATTATGTTTGTGGGTGATAGAGGTCATGGCGTTGGTTCACGTATCAAAGGACACCAAAGGTTTGGTGGTGCGTGGAAGCAGGAATTACATGGTCGCTACACTCCTACCTTGATCACCAACGAGTATAACTCCTCGCAGACTTGTCTTTTCTGTTTCCACAAGCTTTCACATCCCATGGTTGCCATCAAAGACAAGGTCAAAGCCACAAACGGATCATTTGTTTGTCTCAACGCTCAATGTCCCAATGCATATACCGTAGTTTGCCGAGATCAAGTCTCTGCCTTGGCAATCGGTCTCGCTGGCCTTGCTAGCCTTTTGTTTGGTGTGACATTTCCCTGCTTCGATGAGCATCCCAACCGTGTCAAACGCGACGAATTCAACCAATCAGCCCTTTCTTTTTTGCATAGAAAACAGTTACAGGGCTCGCCAATCGATGATGGCAATACTTTTTGAGGTAAGCGAATGTGTATAAAAGATTGGACTTTGGTACTGACCAGTTATTTACTACAATTCATTGTCATATCACAATCAATTCCCCTTTTGGTATGTATCTTATTTTTTTTTATCAAATCACATTTGACTAACCCATCAACTTCCTTTTTTATATAGATGATTATTTATACCGTTACAGTACATGCCACATCATTAGAAAGGTATTCATACTAAAGTTGTTGGTTGATGATGCCATGATCATTTACATGCTTTTTATCAACTTATTAGGTCATAGTGAGAGGATATCTAGCAAACATTATTGAGGTAGTAACAAGGGGGAATCAATGAGATTGCATCAAATAGGTATCAATAATACGGTATCAAATAGGTGTTAACCTGGACTCTCCATTTGAGCTTAGTACAATTCTTTGAATGTATTATAGATGTTCTATTGGCAGCCGAATTAAACCATTCCAAATTGCTTTTCAACCGAGTTTATTACAAGTGGCCTCTACTTTTGGTACACTTACAATTATTTCCATGTCCATAATGTACAGGCCGTTGCGTTCTTGAACTATCATGGCTTACGTACTACTTGCAAAATAGATGGTAGACCTTATTATAGTTCATTGTGATGTAGACTCCAGCCTAATAAGTTCATCCTCTCGACTAAAGTTTAATTCTTAAAGCAAAAAGGCTCCGTCGCTTATAGAATACATCAGATCTTAAAAGCGTTATAGCTCACTATCAAAAGCATAAACTAACTTTTACATCTGGATTTCCAACGATGTCTACATATCTACTCTATCTAAATCTCGGATTTTATATCTCTATGTCATTTCAATCTTTTACATGATTGCAACCACATGGACTGACAGGGTTGCAGGCGGCATGGAAAGCAAGGTTTTCAATACTGTTCGATGAGTCAGAAGCTGATGGAAACGGCTATAAAGCCTAATAATAGGCTCTAAATGGCCACTTGCGTAAGAAGAGATAACTACTAGCCTTGTTTATTTTAGTACTATATAAATATATATTAATTTTATTTGAAATTTAAAAACAAATGCTATAATGATGCATTTTCGGGGTACTATGCTACTTGGAATTTTGATACAAATGTTGCCATTTAAACTGTGATTTATATTATTTACTTTAATTTTTTGCAAGGTTTGCTGTTGTCATTCCCACTATCATCTTGACTATGCTTACGTTTTTTGCTGGACGATGTTGTTGATGGGCGTGGTGTTATTGGTACAGCGGTATATAATGGTGCGGGGTAAGGGGAGGTAGTGGCAGAGGAGGTTGGGGATGTCGGCGATGCAGGTGAGGGTGATGGAGATAGGGACGGAGTGGAATGGTAGTGTTCAGCAATTGGTTTTGGTAGTTCCAATGTCAATTTAATGGCCTTTGTGGGTCGCTCAGGAGTTGGTGATGGGTCTACTGCAATGGCCAATTTTCGCTTCAGGGTATGATTTATAGGATTTGTGGTATCAACTAACTGTAGAGTGGAATTTGCAGATTGAGCGGCAGTGATGAGCTGGCTAGCAGGCTGGATGTCATTTGCAGCAACAGGATTTTCACGCTCTTTACCCTTTCCACGATGATTTGTTGTAAATCTCTCCTGACTTGAAGATTGTTTATAAGATAGGCTTGAGCCCATACACGAAAAATTGGGTGGACTTGAAGCAGATGATGAAGATTCTTTGTAATCAATAGTTCTCTTGAGAGCCGAAGATCGTTTGGGTTGAGCATAGGTCCTGATATTTTCAATCGTTGAGCCCAAGATAGGCAATGGTTCCATAGGAGATGTTGGTGAGATTGAACCGCTTGCTTTGATACTCTCGATGAATTTTGTAAGCTTTTGAAATTTAGCAGAGTCAGATCGGACAAGTACTCCTTGGTCAAATATGGATTTTTGGCGGTCTATATCATTTGAAACAAATAGTTCTTCTGTAATTTGATCATCCACACCTTTGAGCATTGCTGCATAAGATTCGATATGGGGTAGAAGAATGCCCTTGAAGCTAAATCCCTTGCCTGTTTCCATCAAATCTTGACATCGCTCGTATCGAGTTTGTGTTTGTGTTTGTTTTGGGCCATCTTGTCTTGGTTCCACTAAGCGTTCAGCACCAGTATTTGAGTCATCTAGGATGTTTACAAATGCCTTTACATATTCAACGAACTGGTATGGTACATTGTGAGTTCTTGCCCTGTCAATAAGACCTCTGAGATTCAGTATATTGATGTTTGTTTTGCATTTCAACCAATATTCGAGCAATTGGATCCAAGAATCACAAGAGCCATCAACACGTATGACACTTTCTTCTAATTCAACAAGTTTTCTGTCTGTGAATTGTACATGCATCACTTTGCTTTTTACATCACAGGCACACAACTAGTATTATTGAGAATGACAGGTCAGATTACGGAAATCTCAGTGTAGGCAAAACTTGTGCAACTTACCTTTGCGACATGTTCTAGACAGGCTATCTTGGGGGTGCAGCTACAGCCAATGTATGATAAATAGCAGTGGCGGTTACAGAATGCACACTGCAGCCCTTCACGGACATCATCTTTGGCGACAATTCTTTCCTCCAATTGCTTGGCTCTGACATCTTTTCTTTCTTCCATCTCGCTGAGCCGCATTTCCCTTAGCTTGAATCTTAACCAATTGCCATGCTCTGGGGTATTACGGCTTTGTAAATCTGTAAGCAACTTGTGGTCATATGAGAAGTAAGGCTGTCGTCTGTAACTTTTGTAGTTCTTGAGCCACCCCAAACTAAGCTGTTTGTCAGGTGCGAAATTAACAGCTTCACACAAATTAAACTAGGTAATAAAAGCATGTTAGCAGTGCTTGAGCATTGATTCAAATGATGCTAGTACTTACGCCATGATTGAATTCACTGTGGTATGCCTGAGGATAGACAACTACAAATTGGCCAGGGCGTTGATCAACAGCGTAGACATCGATATCTTCCTTCTTTAAGCGTTCAGGGCTAAGCATTGTTGCGCGTTGGGATAATAAGTCAGGTTGTTGTTTGAATAAACCAGGAGCTGCCTTTCTCATTGCATCTTGAAAACTTGAAGCCTTATATCCTGGGACGCTGTACCATGTTTTTGTTTCACCCCAATGCATATAGCTTATCGAGTGGGTGTAGTGGTCTTCGCTGTGCCAACCTAACGCAGAGAAACACATGCCAACGTTTAACCTAGGCACCATCATGCCAGTGATATCAGGTTTGATGTCTGCGAACAAAGATCGAGACGCGACAGAGATAGCATTCAAGCTCCATGGATCAGACGTAGGATTAACACTAGAGAAAGCACTTGAAAGACTATTGTTAGTTACATTGCACGCGTAAAATAGTCATTCAACTTACCTTCTATGTAAATCGGCACCATATTCAACTTGACAAGTCTCGTTAGGATCGCTTACTAGTCTCCAGAAATCGCGTTCGCACTCATCTTCTGTTACAGTGCTAATACCCTCTGGATGAGTCTCTTCAAAGTAGCTTGCCTTAAAATTATCACACTTTGTCTGGAATTCTTTCAGGCTGTACTCCTTGCCATCTTCAAAACCATAGTCTCTTCCCACAGCAGCTACTTTCTCGAAGCTAGGCCAATCTTTCTTTGGCACAGAGGAATGAGGGGGGTTCAAGCAGTAGGCATGGAAGGCACGGTTATCACATAAGAGCAAGCTATCTTCATTTTCGTCCTTGTTGCAGACTTCGCACTTCTCGTCTTCGATAATAATGCCACTATTTAGGCCGTTCACTATGTAGTATTGCACTAAATAAAATGAAATAAGTATAAGGGTTGATGTAATAATGAAATATAGACATACCTTTCTTTCCTGTATCGCGTTTATGTTTGCCATACCAAGTTTCATAGGGTAGAATGACTTTTTGATAAGTAGTTTTAAGAGTATTTGACAGGCGTGTCCAGTTCTTGCGAACATAGCCTAGTTCTCTACCAATCTCGGCCCACAGCTTTAGTCTTGTCACTCTTTGAACCCCACCACGGAGGGCAACCTCTTTTTTCAATCTGTAGAGATTGATGTCTTTTTTATCAAGTTTTGGAATGTTGGTAGTAGATTTGCCTCTCAATTTATAGTAGCTTTTAACTTGCTCCAAGTAGTTTACAACTGTACGAGTCTCCCCCTCAATTTTATTTAGCTTCTGGATACGCGTCTTGAAGCGGAAGGACTATAGAGAAAATCAGTCAACATCAATTCGAAAATCAGCATGAATGAACACAAACCTCTGTGTTTAAGCTGAACCTAGGATGGTAATCTGCTGGAGGGACAATTTTGATAATCCCATACTTACTTCCTGGAACTTCAAGGCTTTTAATATAAGCTAAAGGATCTTTGAATTCTTCATTTGTTGGGTAGAATGTGGGAGCTTCTTGAATACCAAATAATCGATTGGATTTACCAACTTCAGGTTCTTGAGATTTTGTTTTTACAGTTGACAAGTCAAATGGTGCTGTCTCACTATTGTACGCTGTTTGGGTTGTGTCTTTTGTTGCTCTAAGCATATTGACAATGATTATATGGAGGTAAGAATTAAAAGTAAAGAACTAAAGAAAAAGAAAAGAGGATAAAAAAAAAAAAAAAAAGACAAGTAGCTTATCTACTTTTCTATCGCCCCTTTTTTGTTTTGCTTTGTTGTGTGTGTGTGTGTGTGTGTGTGTGTGTGTGTGTGTGTGTGTTTTCAACTTGATTAATACTGTGTCAAACTATCTTTTTCATCATTCAATTGATGATAAACATCATAACATCTAGTCATTACAAACAAAGCGAGCAAAGCGATATAGGTATAGTATCATTTGCCTCAAATTGATCAGCTTGTAACATGATGTTTCTTAGGATCACAACAACAAGTGCAATCAATACCATAGCAGCAAGAGTCATGAAGGCTACCACCACTACCGCTACCACCACCACCACCACCACCACCACCACTACAACAAGCACCAGCCACCGGTTTCTCTTCTTCACCTTATTCATGTAGTTGTGGCTCATCACTTGGTTTATTGCAAAGATTTTTACTAATTGAGATCATCACATATTCTCTTTTGCACATGAAAAGTAAATTCAATGTTCATAGAAAGTTGTTACAAAGTTTTTATGACGAAAAATAAATAGTTTTATATTTTGAGAGGCAATGCAAGACCTTTTATTGTTTATTGGTATTGATGTATGTTACAAGATTTGTTTTGAATTTGTATAGATGATAGACAGTTTGTATAGATTTGTATAGTAAGAGACCGCATTGATAAAAGTATAGCTTGGTCTTGTTTGTAGAATAGAAGCAGCATAGACAATAGTATGGCTTGATTGATTGTAGATGTATAGATGACATTTTGTATTGGAGTAGTCTTGACATTGCATTGAGAGTAAGCAGCAGAGAGAATAGCATGGCTTGATAGTAAGAGATGACATATAGAGACAGCACAACTTGTTTCTTGATAGCTTTTGATAGTAATGCTTGTAGATGAACCAGATGATGGATGACCAGAAGACTATATAACTAGATATAAAAAAAAAAGACCAAATGAGTCTACAATATTTTGCAAGCATGACTTTGTGATATACCGTTTGGAACATTGATTGAAAGCTTGATTTGAGTACCAACAAGAGAGACCGGCACTATGTAAGCGGTACCAAGGTGTAAACTTGCTTCATCCATGATCCCAAAGTCATTGACATCTGAGGGCTCCTCCATCTCTAGATCATAAGTTGACCAACCACCAAGATCAAACCTATTCTCGCGAGCAATAAACTTGTGATCACCCCGTAGTACATGATCAGTGGATTCGCCCCGCAGTCTGCTCAGGATTATGAAGCGGTGACCCTACTCATTCCCACAAAAGTGTTTGCACAAGTGTGGCTTTTCGGCACTATATGATGAGTACAAGTTAGTGAACGTGGCTTATACACTTGACAAGATGAAATACTTACTCGCACAGTTCACCAAGGTAAGGAGGACCAAGAAGAGATCATGAAAGTATTGTAGCTTGAAGAGAAGACACCATGTATAGAACAAAAGTAGAGAGCCTAGGAGCCCTTGAGGCACTACATGATGAGAAGATGTCAGTAAAAAAAAATGGTACGCTTGTTTGAAAAGATGAATACTTACTTTTAGAGCTGACCAAGGCATTCTTTTATCAGAGATAGTTGTTGTTGAGATAGTTGTTGATATTGTTTCTTTTATATTTTTTTTTTTCTTTTTTTTTTTTTTTTTTTTTTTTTTTATATTTTTTTTTATATTTTTTTTGTATAGAATAAAGCAGAGAGTATTTGGCTTTTTGTAGAGAGCTTTGACTTTGTAGAGAGTGTTTGGCTTTTTGTAGAGAGCATTTGACTTTTTGTAGAGTGTAATTGACTTTTTGTAGAGTGTAATTGACTTTTTGTAGAGAGCATTTGACTTTGTAGAGAGCATTTGACTTTGTAGAGAGTAATTGACTTTTTGTAAAGAGTAATTGACTTTTTGTAAAGAGTAATTGACTTTTTGTAGAGAGAAGAAATAAAGAAGATGGGGATTCCACAATTCAAAATGGACCTCTATTTATACTCTTTTTCATCAATTTCATGGGAATATAGTCTCCTTGCCTTATCTAATGATCTTCTTCTTTACTTTTCTCCAGACCCTGTTTCCCTAAGGACACGAGAGTGGTACCATTTTGACGTTTGACATTTGGTCTATCTAGCCCGCTTTATCCGATAATTTTAACTGCTCTCTAGCTCGAGTTATATCCATTTTATCATTGCAAAAAGCTCTTTTTTCAACATTCACATGAAACGAGTTCCCCCATCTCTTCATAGATGTAATCAACAGAAACCATTTTATAGGCTCATTTTCCACTCAAAAAAATAAACAAAAAAAAATTATTTGAATCTAAACCAGTGTAACTGAGGTCTATCTTGGCAGCCTCTCTATGTCTCTCTCCCTATTTTCTATCTCGAAACTCACACGGTTATCGACCCACATTTCTTTTTACTTATATAGTCATCAGCTGCTTGTTCAATTGAACGATAATAAAGCTCAATTCATTGTTTACATCACTTTTGGAACCAGTGGAATGGTCTTTATATCACAAGTTATACAAAAAAAAGTTCAATCGAATCGAGAAAAAAAGTCGTGTGCTTTTCAACAACAAGTATCAATAAGACTCTCATAGGGTGTCTAGACTAGTGCATATACTTTTCGTGCTACGCTTCTTGCAACTTCCTTTCAAGTGAGCCCTTTCAGTGAGGAAATTTTCACTTTGTTGTTGATGATACAAGGCAAGGATATAGAGTGCCATTGCATCAGTATACCTGTAATTACATAGTTAATGATATCAATTGATATCTGTTCAAGTCAAGGATTGCCACTAACACTTATAATTGCTTCTTTTTTACATAGAACTTGAAACAAAAATCCTTGTTTTCTTTTGTGCCACAATGTAGCTAGTCCACCTCCTTGTTTTCCTTTTCAACAACTATTATCAACGCATTCCATGGAAAACTCACTACGCTGTTACACTCGACATACTTGGCTCATGTTGCGTCTATCTACTATCAACAACTTTCAGTCATACTCACCACAGACAATCCAAGGATTGCGCATCATTCGCTGAGCAACTGGTGCAATTCAATGGTGCTTCAGTAGCATAAGTGTGTGATAGTGCGTCCCGAGATGAATAATTGGTTTATTATGGTTGTCAAAAACTGGCTTGATGTGTGAATGGATGCATTCATGTCTATTGAGTGGATAGGCGCACCTAGTACCTCTTTATACAAAGGCTATAACAGTGCTAATGTCTACCAATAGCGTCAACTAATGCACATTACCATAAATCTTGGTCCAGATACAACGTCTTTCGCAGCCGACATGTCTTTAACAAACTACAAATTCCCATCACTGTTGCCAGAGCCCTATCGCTATGATATCATTCTATCACTGAGTGTGAGTTGCCGTATACATGGCAAACAGTGTGCATTACCTCGGATATGACTACACATGTCAGGTAGCTTTCATTGCCTCCATCTTGGTTCAAGTCAAATTGGTCTGACCGCATACCTTTTACATGTCTATATGCATGTTAGTCATAATTACTGCATGTTTTACAAAAGACATACCCTTAATAGCTTTCAGATACATACTATGCCTACAAAGCATTGATAGATTTTACACCTCACCTAGTTCAATTCACCTAGTTCAATTCATGTTAATTCAACATACTTCATATTATAATTCTATAGACTTACCCTTTTTTTTTTGGACACTCCATGTCTTGAGTCAAAACAATTCATTAAGAGTATAGTCAGTACAGTTCAATGGTCAGAAAGATGGTAATGCGACTATTTATTGTATCAAATTAAGCATGTATTGTAGCATGCGAATATACTGAAAAGAACTACGTATAAAATGAAAGGAATTAAAGTGTTGTAGAATATGTAAATGTAAGGTCTAATTGTCTCTTTCCGCAAACAGATCAGAGTAAAATCTACGTGCAAATGTTAGCCACCTATCCAACATACTTGCTGAATAAACCTACATATTCTGACAAGAATAACTTGGCTCAGTGTTGATGAGCCATCTCTTCTATACACTCTTTTCGAAAGACACAAGGACGCGGCGTGTATGTATCTGTTACTAATCTGCATGCTTGGTGTGCTGATATCGCAGTACTTCTCATCATGGAGCTCAACACATGACAACTAACTACAATGCCATTCACTAATGGGCCAAATATATAGTTTCTATGTTACTATCCCTGTGCTCATTGTTCATTCAACCAAAAGACTTACCAATGCATTCTCATTCAACCTTTGACTAGCTAGCAAACTTTCTGGTAAATTACCATGAGGAGGTACCAAGATATAAACCCAGCAGAGCCCATTTGCATTGTGTTTGAGCGGGTTGATAGAGATATACACCATTGCTTTTGAGTTAACCGATCTGTATACCTAGATCAAACTTGCTAACGATTTACAGCGATCCAAATCTTCAATCCAAATAACGCAAACATGGTCGTCTGAGGAGATTTGTTGATGTATCTTGGATATAGTGGTCGTGTTGCTCCATTCCATAGTATCAGCAGCAGGTGGTGTCTCTATAAGTTCTGGCCATGTTGTACTACCTGATTCTGCATAATAAGCTGATATGGAGAGATGCAGCCTCGTCTATAGGGTAACTAGAATCAGTTTTGTGTGTCTGCTTCAACTTGTTAAGTATACTTTACTCGTTCAGCATATCCAATGTCTCCATCTCTGAAATCACAGAATCAGATATATGTAATGGTGTAATATGATTCCTGTTCTTGGGTAGCAAGAATCCAATTTGAGAGAGCAAGAGCCTAAATCCTCTTGGGCTGTTGAGATCAATGTTGCAGGCGGAGGGCGCTATGTGACACTTGATGAGCGCACCTTTATTGTGTATAGCGAGTGATTCTTCAGATGCCTCTTGTCTTTGCACGAGTACTTTTACCATCTCCCATTGGTTCCATTCATCTGAATTGGGTGGAAACACCTTATCCATGCTGAGCACCTTTTTCTCAGTGACGACTGTAGTTGTAAGCACTGTGAGCTGTGGTTGTAATTGTGGTGGAAAAGGAGGCGTTGATTTGTGAATTGAAGATTGCTTGTCATGGATAGACGAAAGATCTTGAATAGTCAGATGTGCTGTCAGATGTGTTGCCATTCTCACTGCCAGTTGTTGCTGTTCTTGCTGTTCTTACTGCTCTTATTGCTGTTGTCGTTGCTACTGCTATTGTTATTGTTGTTGCGGAAGAAAAGAAGAGGAAAAGACGGCAGAAAGAGAATAGTGAGCCCATGAAGATTGGATTTACCACCATGGGAGGAAATCCACATAGCTATGGCCTACCGCTCTACAGTGCTCATTGTCGACCTCAAACAAGTACATAACAGCATTGTTGCTGAAACGCACTCGCCGAGGATCCCTCTCGTTGCTAATGGGAGCTGGTGATCAGGAGGTTACGGTTGCTGGTGAAAGAGGAGGTAGTGGTAGTGGTGGTGACAGCAGGATACTACATGTAAATGCTATATGAATACCAAATGTTGCTATCTTGTGTTGTAGTACTTACTTGATAATTATAGCCAGAGCGTAATAACATGGCAAAAACTACTACTAGCGAAAGAAAAGGGTACATAAATAAAATTTGCGGCATTTACTCTCTTAAATGCCTTCAACTGCCTCTGAGAGTATAGTAGCTTTGTTATTGATAGCAACGCCAGTAAAAAGGATGGCAAAATGAAATGACACTTTCCCCCATGTATTCTAGCACTGATTTGAAGCATCACCAAAAGTGAAGCAACTCTCAATTACCATTCTTCATAGAGATATAAGCAAATGTAGTTTCGAGCCTTCTTTCTCTTCAGTTTTGCCATGGCACTCTTGTTAACAAAAGTTTACAAGCTTTTATGACTGTGTAACAAAGCAATCACATGTTCACAGAGGGTTTCCGCTTTACTAAACTTGCGATTTACAGTACATTCAACACACCGTTGAGTCTAGTAAAGACACACTGAACAGAAAAAAAAATGCAGTATTTAGATATCTTTGTCTGGTATTTCTGAGAGTGCAAGCTGATTTCAAGAAAACCTCGCAGTGAAAAAGTCTTAAATCTAAAACGGACAGGGAATTTGCAGAGCCGTTATCGAAGCAGTAAATGGCACTGGATTTAGACATTTTCATATCAAAAGGTGTGATTCGTCAATTGGATTTCTTCAACACATTAGCACTTGTTGTTCAAGTGTCAATACAATTAGAGTTGCAGCCACCAAACCTTTGCTGCGTTTAAGAAGGGAAAGTGGCCAAACAACAGAAGTGATCTGAATAACCAAAAGCAGCATGTTAATCATAGGGATTCATTCGATCAAAGCAACTGTGCCTACATTATTTGATGATTATAAAGATTATAAACATGTGGAGACAATGCTGATGCATGCATGAATGAATGAATGAGTGTAGTAAAAAGAATTAATCATGGGCAGCACCACGATCTAAGTGCTCAGATATGCAATGACACTGTCAATCAAATACCATGGACAATGCTAAAACCTTTATAACTTGACTTGTAGCTGTGTATATAACTCTTCTTTGATACTCTAGGTGTATATCAATGGAAAAAAGCTGGTGTATGGCTGAATATCATACTTACCATCACTCTTACTACTCAATAATATACCAAGACAAAGCCAAAATTGGATGCATTTGACGAGTGATTTCTTGAGCTAGAAGCTGCTTTAGACCACTAGAATAGCACCAAACTAGTACTCTCGACTAGTAGATACTCACTGATGCATATTCTCACTTTTTTTTTTTGAATCAAGAAAACATCGATGAAAGTCGACGCAAACCATGAGCTACCCCTTTACTGAAACATTGAAAATCAAATAATCGCTTTTTTGATTCCAAAAATGAAGACTTTTACTATGGTATACTTAAGATCAAATGAATTCTAGCAACTCAGGGCAACATCTGAAAACACTTTTGTGAGACCTTTGTATGCGAAATCTCGCGATTTTGGCAATAAACCACTTTTCCTATTTTTGAGAATTGCTTGATATTTTTAGTCAAAAATTTTGATGTGATTAGTACCATTGGATCCATCGTAAAAAGTTCTTGTAGATGTACTAGAAAGTAGGGTACGGAGGTTGTAGTCTACATAGTTGAATTTGCCAAAAACGATGTTTGGTGATCAATGAGCTGATTTTTCTTTCACTGAGAAATCGAATACTTAAAGCCAGCCGTCACAACAATAACGATGTTTTCAGTAGATTTTTAGCATACCAATGTCTGTTTATTTGAAAAGGCAAATCGAAGGAGCTATTAGCCTATTTGTAACATGAATACGCTCTTAAAAATCATGCAATTCATGTATTTTGAGGCGGCGTCATGGTACCTGAAGGATTTCATAGGCTTGAAAACTACGGATCGAGAATGTCTCTACTCAGACACACCTTCTTTGTATGAGATAGCAAGTACTGTATTCTATTTAAACGATGCCTATTTGTTTACTTGCTTGCTTGTGAAGCTTCTGTATGCCTTTCAAACAGTAGTAAGAATGTAGATCTTAGTGATGGTAACACTAGTTAGTTATTTGACAGCTCTGCTTGCATACATACAAAAGCGAATATATATATATTATGCCCCCAAAACCCTACTGTAAAGCTCTACTGATAAAGGTTCCGCTATTGTTTACATTTCGCTCAAGCTTTTAAATCCAAAGCGAATCAAATTGATCAATTTCCGTTATCAACCGATTCAAAATGTGAAAAGCAAAAGTAAAAAAAAAAAAAAAAATATAAAAAAAATAAAAAAAAAAGTAAACACATTTCATGAATTTATACTACAATTATTGTGTGTATTGTATTAATGATGCATATCATATAGAAGAAAAACTCTCGATGATTCCAATAATGCCAGTTACATTGTGTTTAGGTGCAAATAGTGTTTGAAACGTTTTTTTTTTTTTTTTTTTTTTTTTTTTTTTTTTTGGCGTCTCCTTAAAAAATACTTGCCATGGAAAAGGTATAAAAAGGAAAAAGTTCTCTCTGTTTATTTTCATACCCTTTCTTCCTCATAACTTTTTTTTTTTCAAGGCAATAGACACTCATAGAATTATGGTTATCACGTAAGTATACTTATCTTTTCTGCTGGCAACGGGTAGTAACATGCTGTTAAGGATGGCTCAACACGCAAGGCTCAACACGCAAGGCTCAACACGCAAGGCTCATAGCAATTCAAGACTGGCTCTCTGGTACTGTTAGATAGATGATTAGATAGCTTTACTATATTCCTATTCTTTGCACGGGGGCCTTCAATGGCGCGTTCTAAGGTGGTAAAAACTTCTGCTTCTGCTTCAGAGGTTGTAAAGGCTTATTCTCCTGAGGTTTCAAGGCTTATTCTTCTGAGGTTCTCAAGACCTAGCATTCTGAGGCTTTCAAGACCTAGTCTTCTGAGGCTTTCAAGACCTAGCCTTTTGAGATTTCCAAGACCTAGCCTTCTGAGATTTCCAAGACCTAGCCTTCTGAGGCTTTCAAGACCTAGTCTTCTGAGGCTTTCAAGACCTAGCCTTCTGAGGTTTTCAAGTCCTCGCCTCCTAAGGTTTCAATGCTAGGCCTTCTGAGTTTTTCAGGTCTTTGTCTTCTGAGTTTTCCTGCCTTTTGTCTTTGAGTTTTCTAGCCTTTCAACTTCTGAAGTTTTATATTTTGCCCCGTGCCCTTTTTTTTTGGGATCAGATGGACTCTCACTTTCACGTAGTTGTTCCTGTGAGTATCATTGCTATGTATTATAAATGGCTTTGAGAAACCAAGAAGAGTCTCCTTTTATATATATATATATATGATATAATAAACTGAAATAAAAATTGTAATTGATAATAAAACATGCCTTTAATAACAATACATTATGTTGTCTCGATCATTTTCCAATGTAAGCCTCTAAAATGGACCATGATATGCATTTCTACGAGTTGACTACTTTCTCATCAATGTATTTGCATGAGTGTCTTTAAAGGTTTCCTCTGTAGATACGCTACTATTTCGCTGCTACTGCTACTGCTACTGTTGTTGTAGATTCTCTTCTGACCTTATAGATAAAAGCTTAGATCTATTTAGATCTAATAAGCTGAATGAATCCCATGTCAAGGACGACATGAGTAAGCGATCCGGCTAGAACAATTTTGAGTACAATTTGTTGTCAAATGCAGAGTATTAGGCTGTTGGCTACACTTTTCAGGATTCTGGCATCAACATCGAGTCGATCTAATCGATTCATCTGTACTCCCCGGAAAGCATTCTAAGCATTAATATGAGTAAAGTGCTTGCTGGTATCAACGCAAAAGAAGCGCATGACACATTAAGCTCATCTTTTAATCATGTAAGGGCACACCGTTTCAATTGACCGATAATGGATATTGCTCGCCTCTTATTATAGTGGATTGCTTAGATCTGGCGGTTGGTTTTTATACCACAAATCATAAAACTTGCTTTCAATCAAATCAAGAGACATTGTATACTCTATTACTACATCAACTAGTAGCAAAGATGCATGAAAAGGGCTAGATGCTTCAGAAAAAATATACCTTTCAAAGCAAAAAATCAATTGACCAGCGGCAAATTGGCTCAATGCATGTCGCAAAACAGCATTGCTAATCGAGTATTGTTTCGATACTAGTAATAATAAAGCTTGGATCTTTTCGTAAATCGTCAATCACAAGTAGCATACAAGCGATTCATACATTGAAATCATGTAGCGTGTAATGTGTCGTCCAGCACCTCGATAAATGGTTAGCTATAAGCTGTGACACAGTGGTGCTAATGATTTACACCCACTAAAAGGGTAATAGCAACAGTTGCACCCCAAGTACCTGGGTGTCAAGCCATGCTTCACATCCAAGCTGATGAATAAAACGTATTTGAATCCATACATCATATCATTACAGTGCTTTTTTTACTCGTAAAAGTGCAAAACACAGCCAAATCTGACAATTTTCAATCACTGATATCTCTACTTGTAAGCTGTTTCAGACCATCAGAATAGTGCTAAATGATTGCTCTCGACTAGTACTTGCTTGCTGATGCTTCATCTCAAAAATTTTTGGGTCATGACAAATCGGTCCATGTCTCCATTTTTTGACGAGTAGTAGCAAGCAAAAATCATTGAATATCAAACAATCGCATTTTTCATCCCCAAAATGAAGTTTTCCACAATGACATGCCATAGTGAAAAGGGACCTACGAGCCTAATTTATAATATGAAGTTGCTAGTTTGGATAATCCATTATGCGAAAGTTGAGTTTTGGACTGAAAACGTGTTTTTAGTTTTTCCTTATTTAGAACAGATTTTTGGTGAAACATGAGAGAGTTATTAGCACCATTCGATAGAGAATTCAAGCAAGTACTCGAGACAATTAATACGTAAAGTGTATTAGATATAGCGTTTCCCGAGAAATCACTGAAAAGAGGAAAAAAAAGTTCAGATCGGCCATAAATCCATCGCTCAGGATTGAAGAAAGAACAGACTTCGGGAGTTGAAATTCGACAGCAGCAATCATGAAGGTCATCGATGTTTGTAGTAACTAATCTGTAGTAACTAATCGTACACAGATGCTATGTAGCGCTAATCGTATCCAATGGCTATTGTATATAAAGCTGTTAAAGTACTAGAATTAATACTTGAAGACTATTACTTGCTCAATGTATGGGATAAATGAACTGAGAAGAGATAACTATTAGCCTTGTTTATTTCGATACTATATACTAATTTTATTTAAAACTTAAAAACAAATGCTACAATGATGCATTTTCAGGGTACTATGATATACTTGGAATTTTACAGAGATTATACGCCAGGCTTGAAAATAACACATGGCTAAAGCTTTGAAAACTCCATGGTCATTCCTATTATATATATATATATAAGCACCAACAAAGATTCAGACTGTATTCGTTTCATACCTCCAAAAAGAATCCCAAAAGTGCAGTGTTCTTTGGTAGAAGAGCTGACTTGCAGGCGAAGGTGCAGTTGTCTTTTGCAAATTTCTGCCATCCTTGCCCTGTCAACTCTTTTGTTTTTTTTGGGGGGGGGGGGGGTTTGACCTCCCCGCAGCCAACTTCAATTCCCTTATAACAAATCATTATTATGTCAGGGCGAGTGGCTACATAAACTTTAGGAATGTCTTCCATCAAACAAAAACGATAAAATATCCCTATAACAAAACAGCGGTTTTCAATTTTTGTGGGTGTGCCCAGTATGATGTCTGTATTTACCAGTCAATAGATACTTGATTGCTTGATGCAAATGTGTTTTGTACTAGAACAGAGGCAAACTTAATAATAAAGTCTATTTCAGACTGGTGGTAATTGCATTTGACCGCCCTTCCAGCTTTCCTATTTGATTCCTTATTAAACAGAAACCTGAAAAAAAAATATGAGTATCTTATTTTTTTTATCTTTTGATGTAGTTTGATCTTACAAGGTGGATAAAGTATTGGCAATAGCCATTTCTTCGGCATTGGTGGGGTGGGGCAACTGTAAAAACACCTTGGCATTTTCTTCAATAGCCTATCACCTGCTTTTTAGTAAACGTAAAAAAAAAATTACAGCGTATCTTATACCTTCTTCCAACGCTCAACCAATTCATAGCTGCTGCCAGACAACTTGAACTTGGGGAGCTTGGCCGTGTTTGTGATTGAAATTGAAGAAAGTGCCCTAAAAAAACAAAGCATAAATATTATTTGCTTACTCTTATGAGTGATATACTTACAGGCGTTCCTTTAATGGCAATTTTTTTTGACTGAAGTTCCGCGCACGGCATAGAGGGCGACATAGCAATACGTACAGTCAATGATGCTTTGCAAAAATTGGTGCCTGATATTGAACGATATAGCGAAGAGCTTGCTTCTGCAGTTAGCACTATTACCTGGAAATGTAGGCCTTGAATTTAGCTCATTTTCTATAAGATAAAAATGACTAGCGTGTAGTTGTAAAAAAAAAATAGAATGAAAGGAAGAAGGAGCGGAAAAGTAGTAGTGTTTTGTTAGTCAAGCGTATAGCAAGTTATGACTCTGTTGAAAGTGTCTGCGGCCAACTTTACCATTTCAGGGAACTGAAACCAGTTATGTTGACTGTCTAACGAAGTTTCGTTACAAAGGTACTAAGAGCTAGGCTTTGAAGAAGGAAATTTCCAAAAATTTGTTGATAAAACACATTTTTCTTGTTCAAAATAGCAATCACCTTGGCCTTCAATAGCTTGTATTGCTCTTGATTACCAGTAATAGCGAGAGCAAGGGGTCGAAAACCACAATTTTCATCCGGCAAAGGACTGAAATGGCCAACAACTTGTTTCATGCTCGAGCCATCTGGAATAGGAATGTATAGCTTGAATAATCAGAATACCTTAGACATTGTCCTTGCTTCTTTTTTAAACTTTATAATCTTACCAGTAGCTTGGCTTTTCTGGCTTACTTCTTTTTCGATGCGTTTTTGTATATATTTAGTATTTGTATATACTCTTAACCCCAAGAGATATTCACCAAAGCTTTGCTTCTTCAGTCATGTTTTTATGAGTTTTTGGAAGAAGATGTGCACAATAGGTACATAACAAAGAATGTGCTTAAATATAGGAAAAACATGTTTGATCAATGATTAATTCTTGTCATCAGCGACAAAGTTGTTTGGAAGAAAACTCAGATCCATCACATTAGGCCAAGCAGCCAACCCCAAATTGCTTCATGACCCACTCATAAGACTCTTTGAATTCATGACGCATCCAACATCCAGCAACATGGATTATTGCAAGCTGCTTCCTGCCATATTCAGAAGCGATAGTTCCTGCAACGACAAAGTTAAGCAATTTCAATTGATGGCTGTTTGTCTTGTATGTTGCATCAACCACAACGTTCTCAGGAAGATGTCTGAGCTCTTATTTTGCATGATTGCTTCAAAAAAACGCCGGTGATTCTTTTTTCTCTATCAGTTTTGATTAGTACTTGATGATTGTGATCAAGAACCTCCTGACGAACCTCCCAAGCGTTTTGAGCAGCACATCCTACTGAAGCGTAAATGCGGAAAGTGCATTGCATTCTATCAGTCTTATACCGTCCTGCCCCCTTTTATCTTTTCGATATTCACCCCCGTGTCTACATTGCAAAACCAGGAACTGATTCTTGCTGCTTTTAGCAGTAGTAATGGGATAATTGAATCGTTTGCCCAAACTTTGAGCCTTCCCGCGAATATCCTCGATCGTCTTATGTTTTGTGCTTACGTAAAAGGCCCTGCCTAACGTTTCTTACATATCGTGAGGAGATTCATTGAAATCGACTACTTTTCCTCATCAGACGCAAACTCACCTAGATCCACAGACTCTACATCACTAAAGTCGTTTCAATCGAATGCATTGCCAAGTGATTGAACCTCCCTCTTCTGGGAGGCAATAGCAGTGATGTGGGAATCGTTCATTGATAACTGAGCACTCATATTGAAATAATAGAAGAAAACTTGTCTACAAACAAATGCATATTATCATTTGATGTCCATATCTTTTAATATCAGGCACCAAAATTTGAAAAATATTATTGGCTATTCGTATAGCTACGTCACTCTATGCCAATACCTTGGTGCGCAACCTTGGTGCGCGGAACTTTAGTCCTTATTTATGGGGGATTGATTATGTCTTGATCTGTTTCTATCAGCTGGGTACCAGTTCATTTATCCCATACATTGAGCAAGTAATAGTCTTCAAGTATTAATTCTAGTACTTTAACAGCTTTATATACAATAGCCATTGGATACGATTAGCGCTACATAGCATCTGTGTACGATTAGTTACTACAGATTAGTTACTACAAACATCGATGACCTTCATGATTGCTGCTGTCGAATTTCAACTCCCGAAGTCTGTTCTTTCTTCAATCCTGAGCGATGGATTTATGGCCGATCTGAACTTTTTTTTCCTCTTTTCAGTGATTTCTCGGGAAACGCTATATCTAATACACTTTACGTATTAATTGTCTCGAGTACTTGCTTGAATTCTCTATCGAATGGTGCTAATAACTCTCTCATGTTTCACCAAAAATCTGTTCTAAATAAGGAAAAACTAAAAACACGTTTTCAGTCCAAAACTCAACTTTCGCATAATGGATTATCCAAACTAGCAACTTCATATTATAAATTAGGCTCGTAGGTCCCTTTTCACTATGGCATGTCATTGTGGAAAACTTCATTTTGGGGATGAAAAATGCGATTGTTTGATATTCAATGATTTTTGCTTGCTACTACTCGTCAAAAAATTGGGATCTGGGTCGATTTGTCATGACCCAAAAAAATTCGAGATGAAGCATCAGCAATCAAGTACTAGTCGAGAGCAATCGTTTGGTGGTATTCTAGTGGCACAAAACAGCTTCTAACTCGAGAAATTACTTATCGAATGCATTCAATTTAAGCTGTGTCTTAGCGTACTATTGAGTAGTAAGAGCTAATATAAGTACATTGTCTATTCGTATACGAATTGCTTATATTGATATAGACTTGGAACTTTGTGAAAGAGCTGTATTTGCAGCTAAGAGTGATCAGATTGCAGTAGATCAAGATGTTCGAGCCGGTTATCTTGGTATCGGGAATTCCAAAAATTGTAAAGTACAATCATTTTATTAGGTCATGAAACTGTAGCGATATATTTTCAACTGATAGCCTATGAAATCAGAAAAACTGGGGTTTACTATCTATGAGTTCAAGCACATTTCATGTCGGGATTGCAATTACTGTACGAGGCAATCAAATGAGACAACGTTGTACAGCTTCAAAAGCGTCTCCTTTGGTGATACTTTCGTAACATCCAAGCAATGCTACTTTATACATGTATTTATTATCAAATTTGAGATTTCAAGTAATTTGGCTTTCGATTAAAATTACCTCAAATGAAATTTTTCAAAATTTTTGCCCCAGATATGCCATACAAGCCGGCAGAGATGTCGACACCATTATTTTTTTGATGTTGTCAATATCTTTATTTTTTTGTAGTAATGTCAACAGAGGGAGAAACCGATGCGCTCTTTCTCTCTTTACCATTTGCCAACCGTCCAAGGACAGATTTAGTGTGCAAACGCATTTTACAGAACGATGAAGTGAAAAACGCCATAGAAGCAGTGATTGGTAAGTTCCTACCTGCTCTGCTGGGAATTAATGTAAACTGATCTGCTTTTTTTTATTGTTTGTATTAGGTCGAAAGGCCATTGACCACTATTGGTCAAGACTCACCGAATGGCCAAACCGAATGAAGTCTGATCTTTTGTATGCCACCGCTATGCAGGAACCATATTTTGAACAAAACAACCAAGACCAAGTCAAAGCCATTTTTTTCAAGTTTCCGTGCTACCCATGGGCAAATCAGTGTTTCCTCCTGAGCAAAGAGCTAATCTCTTCGCATATGGAGAAAATGCCATTGAATCCAATTGTCGTTCTTGGTTCGTTCTTCATCGAACAGAAGCAATCCTTGGCCGATCATGCTCATCGTCATGACCGCTTCCTTCAGCATTTATACTCCAGCGCAAAGCACATTTTTCAAAAATAGGTTGCGGTGGATGAGTCAATGGCAGGTTGCCTTTTACGTGCTGTCGAAGATGCAGAATTGCGATATCACAAGAACATAGACATGCTTGAGTAATTAACTGTGTGTAAAATAATACTTGTACTCGTAGTAGTGAACAGTAATGCTTAGAGCATAGTTGTACAGGGAGTGATATACAACTCTGCGTACAGTAAACTTATGTGAAAAGTAGCCGATATTTGTGCTCAAAGTAATGACTGAGCAAGTAACAATAATAGAACAACGTATAGGTATACGGACAACAGTCTGATGCTTACCTTCTTTTTCAATGTACACAAGCTCTGAAGCTTCACCAAAAAGCGCGCAGACGCTCAACAACACATCTTGCAGTTGCACAAGTCTTTCTTCTGATACTCAATAAAGATGGTTTTAGTCTCAGTTACATTAAACAAACATAATTTACTCTTTCTTTCTCTGTAAATATAATATTAAATGGAAGACACATCAAACGAAAGACCAAAGATGAACAAGTCTACATCTCAAAAGACACTGCCACCTATACCGTTTAATGATATTGAAACCAACACAAATGAGAAGACGAATAAGTCTCTCGGGCAACAATCAAGCCCAAACGCTTTAAAAGAACTGGATATACTTTTGAGAGAACCTACGCCTGAGGGGGAACCCGATAAAGAGGTACGTAGTAATTATATGCCATACGCGCCATAGTCGACTGAATCTCACCCTATATCTTCTAGCTGAATGGTACACATAGTTTATCTGATAGCGAAGAAGATTCACTAGACGACGATGAATTCGACTTTAATCAATTGACCTTTGACGAAGTGGATGGTAACGATCTATTTGTAACGCCCAATTCGAATATTTGGCTCAATAAAATCTATCAGACCAGATATTGGCTTTTCAAGAGGACGAAATAGTAAGCCAAGCTCTGGAAAATGAAATGGATTTGCGTGAATATGCAAAACAAATCGCCCAAGAAAAGACATCAGTCCAACGAAATCTGGAAAATAATTGTAAATACAAAGGCATTGGAGATAGAGTTCGACGCTAATATGTATACAACTTGCTGACTAGATATCGAGCATGTTCAATCATTTGTCGATTTGCACGCAGAAATTCAGGTAACACTCTTCATACACAACAGAGCGCATTATTTCTGTGACATAACGTTCATTTAGACTTGCGACGAAGTACTGGGTCGCATGGAAGAGCTGTTGAGCGTATTTCAAAGCGATTTGGGCAACATCAGTGGGGAAATTCAAACATTACAGGAGCAATCAACATTCATGAGTGTCAAATTGAGGAATCGCAAGACAGTAGAAAGTAGATTAGGAAAGGCGCTACAAGGCATGGTTATCCCACCTGATGTCATCAAGAAAATCACAGAGGGCGATGTGGATGAATTGTGGTTGGAATACTTGTTGACAATCAACAAACAGATGAGATTCGTCAAAGCAAATCAGCATAGACCCATCAAAGCGTTGCGCAATGTAGGACCAGAGTTAGAGAAACTACGTTTAAAAGCTGCTGCCACCATCCGAGACTTCTTTGTGTCTCGAATCCAGCTATTGTGTGTGCCTAATGCCAATATCCAAATCATGCAACAATCCGTTTTCTTAAAATACAAGGAATTACACTTTTTTGTACTGGAAAGACATCATGAGGCCGCTAGAGAGGTCAGACAGTCGTACATGAATTCGTTAAGGTGGTATTTTCAGAATCACTTTGAAAGATACAGTAAAGGACTTTTGAAGCTTCAAGTGAGTATGGGAAGGGGTGATGTCGTATACAAGGAAACTGATCAAACCGACATCTAGACTGTATCTGCTGACAAAACTGATTTGATCGGTGTAGAGGAGAACAATCGTAAAGGAGGGTTATTTGGGACTAGCAAGGTGGCATTGAAAGACAAGACAAATTTATTTGCACTAGGTGATAGAAGCGATACCCTTAGAATTCAAGATCCCGGTGTGATTCTTGTGCATGTGGCAGAAGCAAAAGAACAGGTACTAGAGCTGTGGGTTTGCATGAGAAAAAAAAAATACTGACAAGCGTTACCAGAAATATCAGTTTGAGCAATTGTTTAGAAGTTTCAATCTTACATTGATTGATAATGCCAGTTCAGAATATTTGTTCATCTACGAATTCTTTTCCAGAGATCCCAAAACTGCTGCTGATACTGCCAAACTTATATTTCAGTTCATTTTTGAGCCAACAGAGAAAGTCGGCATGGTAATTACAACACAAGATCACACCGGTCAGAATGTGTCACTAATGTATATAAATCATAGAACTTTACCAAGGCGTATGTCGAGAACTGCTACGATGCAGTTGGACTCTTACTGTGTATTCGAATCAACACACAATTAGCGCTGGAGTTACAGAGAAGAAGAGTACCAGCACTAGAGGGCTATACAAATGCGACAAACATGCTGCTATGGCCAAGGTTCCAATACGTGATGTCTTTGCATGTGGAAAGTCTGAAAAGGATGTTTAACAGCAAATCAGTCATGAGTGCAGTGAAGGACATTCATCCACATTATGTAATGTATATCAGTGTAAAAGCTGGACTTGGCTAACGAATTGCTGCAGATTACAAGACGATACTCTGAATTTGCAGCATCTTTACTAGTGCTGAATGATGGTTATGACGATGCTATCTTATCAAAGAGGTAAATGGAACATGCATCTTATCGCTTACAGACACTAAATTAAGTCATGTAGTGTTCATAAATTACGCGATGAATTCGAGGCAGTTTTATCACGCATGTCGCATGAGTTTCCAGAATCACCTAGACGAATTGCATTTCTCATCAACAATTACGACTTGATTGTGTCCGTCTTTCAGGTAATTGGCATGCGAGTTGGTTTTGAAACACGATTAAAGTGTAGTTATGTATAGGAGACGCACAGCAGAGCGGTGGATGGGGAACTAGATTACATGAAGCAATTGCTTGCCTTGCAAACTAGTGCATTTGTGGATGAACAGCTTAAACCCTATTTTGGAGCATTGATCGACCTAGTCAAGAAATCAGAGCACATGCAAGATTTAACTAGCATTGAGATACCCGACCTCGAAAGAATAACCGCTCACTTTGCACAGACATGGCGACAATCACTTAAATCGATCAACGCATCAGTGATCCAGTACTTCTCCAACTTCAAAAACGGAACAACTGTGTTGCATGCCGTATTAGGTCAGTTGATTGTTTACTATACGAAATTCTTGAACACCCTTGAAAGAAGAGGAGGAGGAGCTTCTCGAATTCAACCCGTGGGCGTTCAAACATTGATGGTAGAGATCAAAAAATTTAGAAGTACATTTTAGATGTGCCACAGGAAATAAATTTACATACCCACAATTTGGAGTTTTGAAATTTGCATACATATCCCGCTTCTTGGCCAGTCCATTTGTCAAAATTTTAACATCGTTTTTAGCTAGAGCTCGGGGCCGGCAATAAGAGGGTCAACCGAGTGTGGACAGGCGATGAAGATTTAATCTTTTACTGAATTAATATTAAATGAAGAATTAGTGTCTTGCTTACTTGAACCGTGGAATACTTCGCGGTCCTGAGGACTTCTTTAAATGCTGGGTTAAGTTCTCCAACGTGTACTAAAAGTCCAAACACAGCTCGTCGAGTGTACACAGTATCGAGTCATTACAACCGTCTCTATCATATTGGAGTCAATATCTCTTGGATGATGCACTTCCTGTGCATGTCAGAACAATAAGCTATGATTTAACTCTGCCATCTGACAGGAACAACATCCGTATTTTACCCGGGATAGTTTTTCCTGAATAGCACAGAAACCGAGATATAAATAAAAGCTCTACCGTTTGACAGATTTCACCATATTTAGACATTTACAATTCAGCATTGTTTGGATATCGTTTGGAAAAAAGGCAGTAAAGTTATTCATCACTGCAAATACACACCAAGAAATTCAATAATGAGCATCTAACTGTGTCATTGTGAGCATATTGGGTCATGAGAAGGGTGGAAGCATGTCAGAAACAATGTGAGACAGAACTATTACCAAAGACTGGGCTTGATATGTCAATTAAACAACCGTAAAGGTGATATGTATAGCATCTCGCGCGCACCATGTGCAAGCCTTCTTACCTCTTCTTCTTCTCCTCTTTATCTTTGCACCAATGTCAGCATCAAGAGAAATACCTACAACGAGACATAGGCTCGATACATCGTCCCAATCCTCTGATGAATTTCTGCAGCAATTTCCTGCTCCTCCTGTACCTCAGCATTTCTCTGACAGTAATGGCGTTGACAACAATAGGTTCGGCCGATTGAACGAAAAGACCTACATGGACTCCAATGCTCCAACATTGAGTAAGTGCTGTGTATGTAATCTCAAATCGACAGATACCTTAATGTGTAATTAGATGGTCATCCAATGGCAACCAGCGGTTTTGTACAGAAACCTAATGACATCCATGATCGTACAATCAATCATTCTTCAAATGCTACACCAGCTCCTTTTACACAGGGACAACCGAGCATCCCCAATGCCTATCAGCTGAATACAGATTTCAAATTTGTGGATAGACAGGAAAAAAAGGTGCATTGGACAAAGCGCAATTGCTTTTTGAGATGGGTATGCTGCAGTATGTGTTTTCCTCCTTGGGTTGCCTATATACTGTGGTTCATTGTTATTGCTGTCATTATCTGTATCATTGTTATCGGTGCTTTACTTGGGAGTTTCAAGATGCCTACCATTGACTTTGCAGGACTGAATTCTACGTTACCCAGCGGTACACAACAGATTGAATTCAGTAGCACTGGTGTTGTTATTCATGCAGGCTTACTTCTGAACGTCGTTAATCCTAATGTCTTGAGTATGAAACTGACAAACCTCACAGCAAAAGTAAGACGCCAGAACGGACAAACTCTAATGCCGCCAACGAATTCTAATTGACTGTAGGCATACTATCCTATCAATGGTACCATGGTTCAAATTGGAAAGGGCTATTTAGACTATCAGTTCATTCCCAAGAAGAGTGATATCAACTTCACCTACCCCTTTGAGATTGACTACAACCCTTCCGATCCAAATTCTAAATACCTGTTGAGTAGTATCTCTCAAAAGTGTGGATTTACCGGTGACACGCCTTCCGACATCGACATCAGTTATGATGTATCGTTGAATGCTCAAGTTTTATTTGTGCATGTCAGTCCTACAATATCGTCATCGGCTAGTTTTGCTTGTCCATTCCAGGTAAGTATCTGATAAGAATTGCAGGCCTGTACCTGACATTTACATCTGTAGAAGGGCCAATTGCCTGGTTTATCATCCATTGGATCATCAGGTGAAGGTGGGTTAGGTGGCATTTTAGGTGGCCTAGGTGCTCAGGTCAATGAAACATCATCCACAACAGCGTCTGCAAGTTCCAGAGCCACTGCCTCATCGTTAGCATTATCAACAACAACCCATGTATCAACAGTAAAACCAACATCCTCAAGTATCACATCTACCATACGCCCAACCACTGTACAATCTACACATATCAGCGCTAACAGCACTACAAGCTTAAGCCCAACATCTGCAGCATATCAAGCTCCCCCTTCAGCATCTACTATGACTACTATGAGCATTGTGTCATTGTCCACTTCTACAGTTGTGATTCCCACAACATCCAGAGCTCCTCCTTCATCCACCTCCGTTGCTGTGTCTCTCCATTCCATTAGTGCTCAACCTCGAGTAGTCTCTACTTCAACTACCAATCAGTCTATAGCTAGAACAACACTAACAATACACAGCAGCTTGATTGCAGCCTCATCAGTTAAACCTACTAGAAGCAGCGTACCTCACCCAACAACTACGCCTGAAGACAACGATGACAATGACAATGACAATGATGATGGCGATGATGGCCAAGACGATGGCGATGATGATGACGGCAATGATGAAGATGATAGTGATGATGATGGTCAAGACGACGATCAAGAGGATGATGCATAATTCCAATATTAACGTCCATAAAAGAAAACGCACACACACACACTTTAGATATGCCAAACTACGAGTACTAGCATGATACCCGAAATTTTAGAAACGCATTTTGATAGTTTATTTACATATATGATTATTAAAAGGAAAAAGAGAAAAACAGTGCTATTATTTTAATGCTGATTTGGGTTGCGTCTTGTGTTTGGTGTATACCGTGTATTTGTTGCAGTACTGCGAACACTTTGGTTCGATATGGATCCTGCCGAGGACATGGCAGTCGCTCTTCTATTATGACCTGTGTGTGGTTGTTGTTGTTTGCCCCTTCGCTCTGTATCTAAGCTGGCTGAACTGTCATTGCTGTAAGGCTGTTGGTAACGAGGTCCATTGGCTACACTGCTGCCACTGCTAATGCTAGGTGAGGGCATCACTGGAGGAGAAGCAAAAGGTGGATGCTGCTGTTGCATCATGTAAGGATAAGCCATCATACGAGGGTCGTACATCATCATTTGCTGTGATGGCATCATTCTGGGGTCCATCATAGGCATCATTCTTGGATCCATCATGGGCATCATCATGGGCATCATGCCGTTATTGTAAGCAGGCATATACTACAACAGCCAGTTAGATCCAGCCCATATCACACAAAAGGCGCTTTACATACCTGTTGCATCATCATCATTTGCTGCTGTCTTTGCTCCAACATCATACGTTCACGCATCGACATCTGATCATCCATGGTATTGCTACGTCCGGCCTTCTTTTCACGTTCCTTTTCAGAGATTACACCCATGAGGCCGGCACGAGGAGCCATCTTTTTGTTGGTGTTGATATTGATCATGGGTTGTCCAGTTGCTCTAGCGTGGTGTTCCACTTGTTTGGCCGAGACTCTATCATTTCCAGCATGATGTAACAGGCTATCGCGAGTAATGAAATTATCTCCAATAGGTACATTGTCGTCTTCATCAACTTCTTCTTCTAGGTTTCCAGCTGTGCTGCCTGCATAGTACGATCGAGGCTGATGGATGGATTCATGGCTGCTAAAGTACGATTGCTCTCCTCCCGTCATCATACGAGGATCGACAGAAGATGTCTCCCACTTGTTTGCGCTGCTGCTGTTGTTGTTGTGCCCATAGAAAGAGGAGGGATAATCCCCCATGACGACTGAGGCAGTTGAGCCAAACATGGGCCAAGGCTGCTGAGGTGGTTGAGACAGGTGCATCATGGAAGCACTGCGTTGTTGAGCATAGAATGGTTTGCTGCCCACAGAGGTTGGCTTGTGACTGGAAGACCCTTCAGATTCGGATGTGCTGCTGGCGTGTTCTTCCGTTTTGTCGCTGGGGTATTTTTCTGCTGGATGAAATCGCTGGTTGGTTTGAGACAAAATGGTGTTGGCGAAGCTGTCATCAATCATCATGTCAGTTACTGGAGGCAAGAACAGATCGGCAGTGGCTGGAATTGTAGCAGGCGAGACTTCTGATATTTCAGAGCTTGATTTGGACGTGTTGGGTGTGATGGGTTTGACATGCGATACTTTGTCCAGTGTGTTTACTGGCTTTTTAGGTTTAGCACCTAATTTATACAGAGATTCGTCGCTGTCACTGTCGCTTGCTTCTTCTTCTTCCTCTTCATCACTAACATCGCTTGCACAGGTTACAGTTCGAAGCTGCGTGGGCTGAACAAAGGCAGGATTGCTTCTCGACTGACCAGGAATAATGGGCCGATTTGAAAGTCTGCGGTTGTTGACAAGTCCAGTGCTTTGCGATGCTGATACGACGGGTGTTGGTGGTGGAGGGGCTGCTCTTTCAGGGGCTGAAGCCGATGTTTTGATGGCGGGTCTAGGCAATCCATAGAGCAATTTCTGCTGCAAAAGAGCAGTGAATTCCTTCTTGGAGCCCAAAAGAGTGCTTCCATGACCGGCATCCACGCTCTCTACCTCATCCAACTCCAAGAACAAGCCAATGCTCTCTGCAAAATTCAGTGACTGAGGATTCTTGGGATCTTGCAGTAATGTCGCTGGTCTTCCATACAGCTTAAAAGCATCAAAAGAGCCGACGAGCCATTGCACTAGTTCGTTCGTGTTTGAGGACATCATCAAAGCACTGGAGGACGCACTGACCAGCTGTTGGCCTCGACCGTTGGGCTTATTCTTGTACAGACTACCTTCCAATTTAAACAGCGTTGCCATGTTGATCAATTTGGGCGATTCTGGGTACACAGTGTAGACTTGTACCACGTTCTCCAATGTCATCATGGGGTATTTCGCTTTTCTGGTCTCAAAAAACATCACTTGTCCATTTGTCGGCACAGTCTTTTTGTTGAACAATCGCTTCTCGACCTTGAAGTTGGAAACAACAGCCCAGAACTTTTTCCATCCTGTTGCGCCCGGGAATCTCACTTGAACAAATCCTTCTGTTGTCGTTGTGCCGTTCGGTTTCTTGGATTCTAGCATGCTCTTGAATTGGGGACGACTGATGAATAATTTGGTGTAGATTTCCTGAATACGAGAACATTCAAAACACGATAAACGAATCGCCAGTATCCATCGATTTGTCTCTTCTCGGGTAGCGGCTTGCAGCAGAAAGCGATTAGCACCAGCTGAATTCAATGAAAATAGGTTGGGCCGGGTTTCAGCAGTAAGACGGCTCTCATTGACAACAGTCGAATCTGTAATGTTGATGTACTGGGGATACACATCTTTGTTGCCCTTGCTTTCAGCATCCCACAACGTCAGTACAGGGCCGCATAATTCAACGTACCAAAGGCTCCATTTCTTGGATCCACATGAAGAGCCATTGGAATTGAGATCGTTTCTCTTGTGAAGATAGCCTTCCAAGTATACCTTTTCAGTGTATTCTTCCATCAACACATGCGCTTCGGTGAATTCAGCAGGAGGAACATCATTGTTCCTTTCAGACTTTTGTGGTTTGATGAATCGAGCTGGACGCTTTTGAAAGGTGCTGTTCTGAACGAAGTTTCGGATAGACAGAGGACGTTTCACAGGATTGTCTACTATGGCTTGTGTATTTGGAGCAAAAGTGGCTGGTGATGTTGGTTCTGTCTCAATTCCTTCAGGCTCGTCTGTGAAATCCATGCCATGATCTTCGTCAGTAGGCGTTGCTGAGTTGTTGAAGTCATAATCATCTCCAGAAGTATGCCATCCTGGTTGGTTCAATCCATATTTTTCTAAATACAGCATCCTTGAATGCCTACGTGTTGCCATGGAGACCTTTCTCTTTGCAGGTCGAGGACTTGGGGTATAATCTGACTGACTCATGCTATCTGAATCAATGTCCATTGTTATATCACTGTTGCGCTTCTTATTGTTATTGTTGGTATGTGTTGTGTTATCATCATCCATAGCTGTCATCATTATTTTTTTTTTAAAAAAAAAGCTGTACAATATGACTAAGGGAGAAAAAAAAAGGGGGGTGGTGGTAAGAGTGAATACGAAAAAAAAAAGAACCAAGGTATATGAAAGTAATTTGAAAAAGGCCTTTCTTTTCGAGAAAAAAGATAAAGAGTGTGTGTGTGATTCTTCCTCTATTATTAACACTTAATAACTAATAATAAGGAATATCAAAGTGAAAAGAGAAGAAAGAAGAAGAAAATGTAAAAATAAAGAAAATAACCATATATAATTAAGTCAGGTGAGTTGTTGTTGTTGTTGTTGTTGCTTCTGTATTTTCAAGGAGCAAGTTGGATTTTTCATCGTATCTGGATCCATGTGGACTCATCCTTGTCTCTTTCAACATCACCTCCATTCAATTCACTTTTATCGTCTTTTTCATTGCCATGGTAATCAAATAAATGGCGCTGCTGTTACCATGACAGCGGAATTCAATGTGTAAATCTTGTGTATATATATTCTCTATTAAACATCATCATCCTATATTCTATTTACACACGTTCTCTTGATGAAATTAAGACTAAATTCGTCATACAAACTGCTAGTAATGCCCATAATCGTCTTTCTGCGGCACTACTGTTGAGCATGTTTGTGCCACTGGTGAGGTATCACTTTTATGGACTTTGTTGGGATTATATCAGCTTGACTCAATACTTTATTTGTGTTTGTTTTCTGTATACCAAAATATATCATCATCGTCTCATTTTTCCGCATAAAATGATGTTGTACAAGATTTGAAATACATGTAACTACTGTAATGGCAATAACGTCAGTTAGATAGCATGCATACATCATGTATCTCTCTAGTTATTTTGTACATGTGCAGATCGAGAGGCAGTTAGGACTATGTAATAAGATGTAAAGGCGAAGGCCATCACTTTTTTTTACAGCCAAAGGTTTGGAATTCTTGTCCCTTTGGGATTTCCTTTTGATTTTTGCATACATTTTCCTATAAATGAATCCATTATTATCATGTTTTTTCGAGTACATTATGATACGAAACCTCGGCACGGGCTAAAAAAGGAGACTCAATACGATTTACAATGAAACCTTTTGTCTTGATTTTCAATTTTACTTCCTTTGGATCCTGTCAATGCCATCATTAACAGAAATTGAACAAAAGAGAAGACGGCTTGATATTTGGAAATGCCACAATACATTGCCTTTGGAGGGAGAAGCCCAAAAATTCAGCGTCTAGGCGATCCAGAGAGCCAAAGACGAATGTCATGACATTCAGAGAGATAAAAACGGAGTGCAATCAGAAATTGAGCGCCGGTGAAGTCTTACCCGGGGAACTACACAACAGAATAACTGCAAATTATTTATTCTGACATATGAAAAGGTCAGCAGATACTAAAGCATTGATGCCCTGCAAAGACTGGACCCAGAGCTATAAATGAATTGAGTCACGGTGATCTACATGAGGAGGCCCATAAGACCAGGCGATTCGATTCAAGTTGGAAATGTCAGACTGAGCTAGCTGGTGGAGTGTCCTACACAATTTTAATTACTGCACTGTGCACAACTAGCCATCATCAGGCCCATGGAGTAGTCGTAACCAGTAGCATATTCCGATGACTGAAAGGATTTTCTTATAGCATAGACAAAACTATATCAGAGGAGGGCTACAACCTTGGATAGTACGTTGAGCCAGTAACAACCACTGGGCAACGCTGGCAGTAATTTGCTAGCTTCATACATAATGCCCCTAATATATAATTGGCATCCGCGCGGGATTAGCTACAAAAAACATCGCTACAGTGTTTCTTCATCAGAATTGCTACTAAAATTCGTATTTGATGGCATTATATAAAGAATTCCTTCTTTGGTTATGCTTCAAGAAAAGAATTCAAAATAAACCCATACCAAGCCCTTATAATAATTATCCTGTAGTAGTATTTCTGTGCATTATGTATACCGTGATTATGCTGTCCAATGTACGGCATGTATGTCTTGCTCTGACAGATTTTAATCCAAATAAATGAATCATCTCTTATACTCAGAAGACAGATAGCCGTTATTTACTCACCACCACAGAGTAGTATGCTTTGGTCGTATGCTTAAAATCCAAGTCTTGTATGACACTGGCTTACAGACCTCAACAATACTGTACTTACACAGTAGTAATGCATATAATATATGATGTAGATATTTGTGCCATAACAAGCTGCTTCACAATAGCATACAAGTCCCAGAGCTTGCGTATCGATCCAATATATTAATGATATGGCGAATACAAATAGACGAGTTTTTCTTTTTTTATTATCTTCATTCTCTTCCCCTCTTTCTTTCATTTTCATTTTATACATTCTCATTCGGCTCTATATCATGTATGTATCTACGTAGTTAGCAGCAGATACATTGTCCACTCTTCTATTCTAGATGCCAAGGTGCTCTCCCAATGGTATGGTGTAATGGTAAGCGCTACGTTGAAAACATGATCTTTCAAGGCTATTCGAGATGCTACTCGTTCAATATGCCTCCTACTCACTTTTTGCAAGACCTCACTCACGCTCTCTTTTGGTCTGACATGCATTTCTGCTTGCGCGTCTTTGGTATAGTTCTAGAACTCTGAATGATACAGGCCCTGCACTTACTGTACTATCATAGGAATGTCATTCTACAAGCTCTCTCTGCTTCCATGAATACTTGCTGAACATGTCTCTGTTCTCTCAATCCTTATTTGTGCTCATTTATGCAGGTAATGCTTTTCGAACTCTTATGCGATCTTTTACTTACTCTCGGGTAATAGGGGCTTATTTACTATATGTCTAATGATCTACTGAATGGTGAACGATGAATGGCATCTCTCTCTCTTCCACACGGTTTTTTTTCCTGATACCACTTCTTTGGGTAGGGTTTCTTTCAAGTCAGAGGTCGTCTTCTTTATGGTTTAATGCTTGATGTCTATCAGTCCAATGCTTGTAGTTCCTACAGATTTGTTGCATGCTCCACATGGGGTTTCCTTAGTTCTTAACATGTCAGCCAAATTCATGTGATTCCTCGTTATGGTTGGTCTTCTCTATACCAAGAATGGCTTCCGGTTATCTCATACAGGAAAGTGATGCTTTATGTATCTATAAAATACTATCGTGCTTAGCGCTGTTACAAGATTGCTTTTCTGAGGAGTACTAGTCATTATTCTGGTGGTGTTAATTCTCTGCGTCTTGTCTTCTCGCTTAGGAAAAGCAATCATATGTAATTTCTGTTGTGGTCAGCGACGCTTTCCTGTGGAACTGGTCCGTTGCGATTCTTTCCTGAGGATCTTTTGCACTATCGTTTGGTACAGTATCCATGCAACTTCGGAGGCGATTTATGCTACACACTTGCGTGTACGACGGTGACAGGGCGGAAGGTCTCTAAGTGAGTTGTTGGACAAACATAAGCGCTTCTGCAAGAATAGCATGGATTTACTTCACCAAATATCTCTTTTCAAGTTTAATTGCCTTCTTACGAAATTGAAGTGAATCAACTGTACTTTATTTAAAGAATGACAAGTAAATACAAGGTAACGACGGTAAGGATAAAAAAAATTGCAATTAGAGAGGCTTGCTTTTAGCAGCCAAAGAAGCAGATTCAGCGTACATTTGTAAAGCCTTAATAATGTGCATGGGATCCATATCAATCGCCTCACCCAACTTTTCCAAAACACCAGCAAAATGACCCACTTTCTGTAGATACAAGGAAGACACAGCGTTCTATAAACAGTATTAGACACTATACGTTGGATATGCCTTGATACACTTACCTCTACACGTGCAACACAATTCTCCATCATGATGACCAATTCCTCATCAGTAGCATCTTCACGGATATGTCTGTCCAGCATTAAGCCTAATCCCGAAGGCGCGGTGCTAACAGTGTGTGTAGTATCCTCGTTTCCCTCGTTGTTCAACGTGTATTCGCGATTAATTGAGCTACCAGCCATGTGTTGCGACAAAACATTGCCCGACGTTAATCGCTCTAAACGGATAGCTAAATTGCTCATGGCACAGACCAAGTTGGGATCTATAGTCCGCACGACCTTGCGAGTATTCGTCTGCTTGATAGGCCTTGCTGTCAAATAGTCCATGGGTGTTGTTGATACACTGCTATTGCTGGTCATGTTGTTGGAAGAGTCAGTTGTACCAGCTGTATTTAATGCCGGAGATGCCTCGATGGACGAAATAGCTTTGGGCGATACAATGTTGGATGGAGTGACAATAGGTGATGAGCCAGTTGCCATCATCTCACTCTTATCAATCTCAATTCGTGCCAGTAATTGTTTCGAGTAAACCAAACTGAGAGTCTCTGGAGTTTCCAAACCCTTGAGACGTCTTTCGCCCAGTTCAACGACGTGAAAACCTAATTGCTTTAGCTGCAACAAATCTCGGCTCACTGGGAAAGTACCAGAGAAAGCATCTACTTCTGCAGAAGAGTTTGTTTGGAGTTCCGCGTCTTCATCAAACATGCTAGGAAAGTTTCGTAGAGCAGCAATCACATCAGACGACACGCAGATTTGTCCACCATCAGCAGCATTACAGATACGACTTGCCTTGTTGACTACAGGACCAAAATAATCCATACGTTGCGTAATAGGATTACGCTCAAACACAGGCGAGCCCCAGTGGATACCCATTCTCACAGACAAACCCTTATAAATAACAATGCCATCCTTTTCAATTTCACGGCCTTCTTCTGTATCGAGGATACCAGCAGGCCAATCTGCCTCCAAGAGTTGCAATTGCACAGTAAAACACCATAAAAGAGCTGCTGTGATGTTTTTGAAACAGACCATGAACGCATCTCCTTCTGTCTTGACTTCATAACCACCTACACTACGCAGAGTTCGACGCATAATGGCATCGTGGATCTTGATGGCCGATCGCATATTTTCAGGTTGTGTTTCCCAGAACTGTGTAGAGCTTTTGATGTCTGTGAAAACCAATGCTAATTGACTGACTGGCGGTGCAACTTCTCTTTCGAGACGAGCAAGTGTCTATTGAGGCGAACATTAGTATACACAGTTGTTGCGATGGCAACAACACTTACCGAATCTCCAGGTACTTCTTCTTTTCCTCTACGCTTACTCTTGACCAGTATGCCATCTTCTGCTCCAATGTCGGCACCAACGCCGCGACCAGGGCCCATATTGTTTCCACGGTTGCCACGATAACGCTTTTCTCGTTTATCAAACAAATCACCTACACCAATGACCATGACCATCAGATTATCAGTAGCGCCATAAGTAATAGCAAAATCACGCAACTTTTGTGCTGCAGCCATCAAGTCGTCCTTTTGAGTGCGAGCAATGTCAACAGCTGTTTGATAGGTCATCTTGTCCCACAATCCGCGAGAAGCCATAATGACAAACTCGTCGTTTTCAGTCAGATCAATGGTGGACACAAATGGATTACAGTTGACGACAGGGACCAAGTGGAAGTGACCAAAGCTTCGTGATACATGAAGTTCATTGTTGAGAAGGCCAGAGTTGGAGACATGACCACCAGCTGCTCGGATGCGCGACACTTCACTAGGATTCAGAGGTATATGCTTTTGTGTGATTTCAAATGCTTGACCGTTGTTGCGAGAAATGACAGCCAAGGCATCACCTACATTGGCAACATACAATTTGGTACCTGAAATGTAGCATAAAACAGCTGATGCGCCAGAATCCTTATCCACAATATAAGGCGAAGTACCTAGACTTTGCTCCAGACCCAAGAACACTCTACGTACAGCAGAGACAATTGTGTCATCGCTCTTGATAGAAGCCAGCTCCTTGGTGAACTGAGCTGTCAATGTATCGTTCAGTTGCTTTGTCAAACGACAGCCAGACTTGGGATGCTTGGATCCATCAAACAGTGCAAATATACACTCATCTTCTTTGCTTCTGAACCGTGGCATGACCAAATCCCAAGTGGATAAATGATCGCTGGGGCCCAACCAGTCAGCTACACCGTACGACATGCTATTCACTTCAGAGGGAGACGTTCTTACACGGCGGTCGTGGAACTCTTCAGGCACAGAGACGCCAAGGATCGTGATGTCCATCAGACCCAACATGCGCAAACGAGTCAATGCACTGAAATCACTCAAATCCTTGTCTTTGGGGTTGTTGGGATCAGGATGCATCTTTTGGATCTCTAACCGTTTGTTGCCAGACAGATTCAGGTACTTGAGCCCCAAGTTCCAATTCCAATTCCAATCATAGGGCCAATTAGCAATGTTGTATTTGAGTACGTTGTTACCAACGTCCAGCACAAGAAGTTTGCGAAGTTTACCAATCTCAGCGGGAAGTGTTTGGAGTTTGTTGCCATTAACAGCCAATACACGCATGTATTGTAGTCGTTCAATGTCGTCCGCGGGTAACGAGGTGAGCTGATTGCCGGACAAGTAGAGTTCATACAAGTGTTGGTGGCAGAGACCATCAGGTGGCACTTCGTATAGATCGTTAAACGACAAATTTAGAGTACGGAGCTCCAGGAACAGTGACAGGGGCGACCAGATATCATCTGTGAATCGATTATCGCCCAAAAAGAGCTGTCGCAATGATAGCGAAAGAGGGGGTGGATGGTTTCGAGGACTAGCAAAGAAGCTAGGTGGGTTAAAGTTGGGAGCGGGAGGTGGAGACGCTGATTGCTGTTGTTGCTGCTGTGGTGTCAAATGGTGAGGATGCATAGGTTGATCTGGCGAATAGAGATTAGAGGATGTGCTTGGGCTTTGAGTGCTGGGCGATGATGCAGTAGCATAACTGAGTGCTTTCCCCACGCTGGGCGTTATTGGAGACGGTGTTGATGAATTGGACGACACAAACGTAGCTCTTGAAGTAGAGCGAGTCATGGAATTATAGTCGAGCAAGTGATCCAAACGCTTGACGACACCTTGACCAGCATTCAACGCAGGCGGGATAATGTTCATCATCATGTCGTCGTCCTCATCGCAAATCAAGGTCATGTCGGATATGTCATCGCCCGTCTTTTTGTTGGCTAGCGGTGTAGAACACGGTGTGATGGTGGATAAAGGCTCAGGGAAAGATTCCAGCAAGTTGGATGAGCAGTTTAGTGTTTGAAGAGAGGAACAGAGCCAGATTTCCTTGGGCAGTGATTTTAAATTGTTCTTTTGGGCATCCAGTGCCTTGAGTTCAGATAATTTGCCAATTTCAGCGGGCAGTGTCTCGAGATTGTTGTTCTGAATAGACAGTTTGACAAGCTTTTGCAGTGCACCAATGCTGGAAGGAATGGAGTTGAGGGTATTGCTGTCCAGAACAAGACGCTCTAGTCCTTGGGTATTGTTGAAGAGCTCCTCGGGTAAGCTTGACAGTTTACAGCAGGAGAGATTCAGCTCGGTCAGACAGGTACCGCCGCCAGGGCCGCTTGTCAGGTTGAATTGCGTCAGATGGTTTTTGTACATTTTGAGCTGCTTTAGGCTTTTGATTTCAAAGTTAACGATGCTAGTCGAGTTGTAGTCAACCAGCAAGATTTCCAGACGAGGCAGATGAGAAACGACATCTAGATCAGTGATCAGGTTTTGACGGATATCCAACTCCTGCAATTTAGTCAGATGCACAAAACTAGCTGGCAAAGCACCTGTGATGCGATTGGCAATGGCAAACAAGCCCACCAAGTTTGTCAGTTGCCCAATCTCCTCTGGAAACATTTGAATCTTGTTGAAGCTAATGTCGAGGTATGCCAATGTCAAGATGTCGCAAATCACCATGGGGAATTTGGTGAAGGAGTTGTTGGATATGAACAGTGTTGTCAAGTGGTCGAAGCAGGTGGCAAACGAGTCGGGGATCGATTCCAGCCTGTTGTTGATGGCACGCAATGTTCGCAATCCAGCAATTTCGTGCAGATTGGCATGATCCAGATCGCGTAGTCTGTTGCCAGAGATGTTGAGATGCTCCAACGATGAAATGTGCTGAGTGGAAGGAGGCAGCGTCAGGTATTCGTTATTAGCTAACCAGAGTTGTTTGAGGCTGGTGCACATTTGAATAAAGTCGAGCGGTATTTCAATATGCAGGTTCTTGGATATGTCCAGAGAGACAATGCGAGATGCGTGCTTGTAGAGGTAGATGGGTATGGTTGCTAGCGATCTGGACTGCAGATCCACATGCTGTCCAAAGTCTTTGTCTTCCTGAACTGGCTGTGCAATGTTTGGCATCATTTGAAAGCGTACGAGATATGTGCTGTCGTCGATTTTGTCTTGATCCATGTAGCCCATCTGTTCTTGCAATAGCTTTTGAATCTGAAGTGGACGCTCTGTCAGCCCCAAAATACGCTCTAAAAAAACAAGTAACAGTATTTAGCACAACTCTCTTCTATTATTGTGATTAACCTGGCCCTTACCTATATTGTGTCTCTTCATAACAAGATTAAACTTGGTTATGTCAGACATAAAGAACTTTGTTGCCAGCTTCTTGAGGATCTCTAGCGTGGTTGAATTCAGAGGCACATGCAGCGTGTTGTATGTCTTGTCAGGCCTGTAAATCTTGATGTTGGCGTTCTTCTTGGGCACATCCCATTTCTCTTGCACGTCAATTTGATAGTCCTCGAAATCAGTGTGATCCTCTTCCAGCATGTTTGTTGAGGCAGACATGATAGAAGGAGGTTGCACACCCCAACTATCAGGTGGAGCCCACGACTCTAAATCAAGGCCCTGTGATTTACGCTCGTTAGTCAAACAGCAATTTTTCTCAAGCTGACTACTCTGTCCTTACAGTTATGTCCATGCCATTGGGTGTTAAATTAGCGCTTGGAGCATTCATCGTGGATGGAAGCATAGCAGCAGCAGCAGCAGCAGCAGCAGCAGTGGAAGTCGGTGCCGGTGAGTTGGATTTGTAATAGTCCTTGTTGACAATACCGTCCATCTTTTCAAAGTTTTGATCCACTTTTTTTCAACGAAATTAATCTCTTGCGACCCCCTCAAATGAACCGTATCATTGTGTACTTACACTTTAGATGCAGCAATTGATCTCGTCCATTGTCCCTGTTGTTCTTTTTGTGGCTGTTTCCGCTACCATTGGAGCCAGCAGAACGTTTTCTCTCCTCCTTCATCTGTTGCTGGTAGTAGTATCTTTGGACGTCTGAAGCAGGCGTATGAGCGTCTGATAGCAGAGACCGATGATCTGCATCGTTTGACTTTTTGCGAGGAGACGTCATGTTATTGTGGTTAGAAGACGTGGATGTCGCTGTTGTGTTGGATGATGATGCAGTTGAGGTTGAGTTGTTTGCAGACGCAGCGGCAGAAGCATTGGTAGGCGTGGTAGGATAGTCTATAGTCGAAACGGGTGAGTCCTGCCATCTCAAGTGGTGCAGCATTGGGTCGATAACTTACTCTTCTTTTTTCCAAATCGAAACAGATGTCGCTTTTTGGGCGGATGGTCTGTGGACACAACATGCATGTGAAATGCCGTTAATTTTCATGTATTACCAATTGATTATGTGATGTTACCTTCAGGCAGTCGGAATTGATTGCGCTCAATGGAGTTGCTTCTTCTCACAAGATGCGTATCAGCATGATTCTGTCCAATCTGTCTTCCGCCCCTTGGAAATGGCACAGCAGCTGTGTTGATTTTTGGTACATTGATACCGCCCCTTGGCTGTGGATGATGAGGAGGGTGTTGGTGGTGGTGGTGGTGATGCGCAGTGGTAGATGGTACAGGACTAGTCGTTACTCGTGCTGATACGGACGAAAGCGGAGTCGGGGTAGGTTTCTTGGAGACAACATTCTGACCCTCCATACCATCAAACGAGCGTCTTCTTTGCATTTTATTGAATGGTGTATGTGGTGGTATAATAGAGACTGGATTCAAAGGCAGGTGTCCTGTAGATGAATTACGGCTATGACGCGATTTTCTTGTAGCTGGAGTAGATGGTATTAATGATAGATTTAGAGATCCCTTGTGAGAATCAATGGTTGTATTACTTTTAAAAGGTTGATTTTGATGATGCTGATGATGCGAATGATTTGAATTGGATGACGGTGGTATAGGTGATCCAGCTAGAGGAAGATATAGGTGTTAAAAAAGAGAGAAAAGAGAGAGAAACAGAGAGAGAGAGAGAGAGAGAGAAAGTAAAGAGTAGAGAAAAAAAAAAGGTACTATATATATATATATATATATATCACACACACTCTCCACATCTCCCCAAACATCACCCCGTATAATTAGAGTATGTGTGTATATTATGCCACTCCTTTATCTCTCCTATTATTTACCTCGAGAAGAATCAGAAGAGTGATGACCAAACACACGGTTAAAGAAAGAGTCAGAGTTACTATGTGTTGCTTGATGGTGTTTGCTGCTGCTGCTGCTGCTGTTGCTACTGGATGTCAGATCCTCTCTTTTGCCACTTTCCCAGCTAGGCGTGTGATTATGCTTTGAGTGTGGTATATTCATGTTTAACAAGTAGAAAAAAAGATGGAGAAGAAAGAGTGTGGGTATCACTATTTGCAGCAATATATATGTGCTTTTATATTCATTAGAAAAAATTTCGTTGGGTGTAACCTTGATTTACCATGTATTTGCTTGTGTAATTTTGTCCTCAAGTATTTCTAAATGTGCGTCATTCCATCTTTTGGTTGCCTACAATACTCGTACCTTGAATTTCTATATAAATTTGGGTCATTTTCGTTCTCTCTTCTTCTTCTTTTCTTCTTCTGTCTGTTTCTAGCGCTCAAAGCATACACACACATACACTCAGATACACACTTCATGGAGCGTATAGACAGCACTCACTCCGAAAGAGAGAACCCAAGACCCATCTTGGTCACACCGCCATCACTGTCTTCATCACATCACCATGCTAGAAGATCCATCAGTGGTATCGACATTTTGAATGGCCTCAAGATAATGACAAGCAGTACGCTCAATAATGACAGCAATATGCCGCCTTCCCCTGTGCCTTCTCAGTTATTATCAGAACATCATTTCAGTCAAATTGATGATTTTGAAATCAAAGAAGCTATTGGTAACATTACAAGATGGCACACACACATACAAGTGATCCTCATGCTCTATTTGTTTTTAGGCTATGGCTCATCTGCTATAGTGTACAAGGCTATTTATAAACCTCTAAATAGACGCATGGCGCTCAAGATGATTGACCTCGACAAGTTTGAAAGAAATCAGATTGACGAACTCCGAGTAAGTTGTTGAAATGCTTCGTTTAAGGGGGGGGGGATGATACACACTCACACTGCGGCTTCTTAATTTCATTTAGCGTGAAACAGCATTGATGGCACTCTCAAAGCATACCAACGTATTGCGTGTATACGGCTCATTTGTGCATGGATCAAAGCTGTACATTGTTACCCCTTATTTGGCTGGAGGATCTTGCTTGGATATCATGAAGACCAGATTCCCCGAAGGACTGGATGAAGCTAGTATCGCAACCATCCTAAAGCAAACATTGGAGGCTTTAATATACCTGCACAAGAATGGCCATATTCATCGTGACGTTAAAGCTGGCAATCTACTGATGGATGAAGATGGTACAGTTCTACTGGGTGATTTTGGCGTATCTAGTTCCCTGATGGAAACAGGCGAACGAGGCATGAGAAAGACGTTTGTCGGCACTCCCTGCTGGATGGCACCTGAGGTGATGGAGCAAGCTGAATACGATTACAAGGCTGATATTTGGAGCTTTGGTATCACAGCTATTGAACTGGCTACAGGCCATGCTCCTTTTGCAAAGTTTCCGCCTTTAAAGGTATAGTTTTATTGAATAGGACAGCAACATCTGATCAGCTAAAACAAAATCAAAACAAACATACAGGTATTGATGATGACACTTTCAAATGAACCGCCCACTTTAGATCGTGACAATACCATCCACAAGTACTCCAAGTCTTTCAAAGACATGATTGATATTTGTCTATCCAAAGATCCTCTGAAAAGACCCACTGCCGACAAGCTATTACAGCACCCGTTTTTCAAACAAGCCAAGAGAAAAGACTATCTAGTCAAAACCATCTTGTACGAATTACCCCCACTGGAGCAACGACCTCGCAAAAAGATACCCCAAAAGCAAGTTACCATCACAAAGACAGACGAATGGGATTTTGACGACGATGATGAAGATGCGGATCCCGAAGTAGACGAGCTCTTATTATCAGATCAGAATGGCCCTGCTGCAGAACAGTTGATTTTGAATCATCAACCACAAGAAAACACAAAGTCAAAACCGTCAAAAAGACACATTTCATTCGGTGATGTCGTTGTTCGTAATAACAGCATGCTTGTGCATCCTTCTGATCCGGTTCCTACGGCAACATCAACTTCTCCTCCATTGTCCATGACGCCTCCAAAGAAATCCCGCTTTGTGATTGAAGAGTCGTCTCAAGACACTTCGTCTTCTGTCAGATCATCGAGCCCCATGCCAGACGAAGAATGTGAAGTGATGAAGGGTAGGTTCTATGTTAAAGAAGATCAGCAGCAACAGCAGCAGCAACAGCAGCAGCAGCAACTACATAAAATGCCCAGCCAAGACTTTTTAGCGACCAATGATCGTAAATCAAGATTCGAAGTATCTTCCAACACAAGTTCACCCATGCTGTATCAACCCATTCCACTTTCTCGTGATAGTTCTTCCTATTCCTCTTCTTCTGCCAACAGCAAACCAAACACGACTGCAGTAACAGAAAAGCGATACCCACCACAGGAACTATTGACCTCAGAAAATATTGCGCTACTGACCGAATCCTCCAGAAAAATAGGCAGATTCGAGCTTACTGGCGGTTCCAGTAGTTCTTCTGTTGATGTCACTCCTAGGGGAAGCATCTCTTCCAGCCATCTTGATACACATCATCAGCATCCAGCAGCGCCTGTGATCATGAACCCTCAATACCAGATTGAAGAGTTACTGCGTTTCAACGAGTCTCAAAGAGTTTTATTACAGGAATTAAGGTTGAACTTTAAAAAGACAACTGCTCATCCTGCAATCACCAATGAGCATGAAACTGAGGCTTCCTCATCACAACAGTAAGTGCTGCTCAATGAGTTTGAATAGACCCTGTGATTAACATGTTGCTATAGCCATCACGATGATCTGACTGCTACTGTGGAGCATCTGGACAAGCTGATTCAACAGACTCTGAAAGAAAACGCTCAATTACAGAAAGAGAATGAAAGCCTAAGAAAGGAACTGAAGGAATTAAAGTTGAATTGATCGACAGGAGAAGAAGAATATATTCCGCTGCTTTGGTATCAAAGACATCACTTAGCTATGATGCCCCGTACAACTTAATAAAAATAACCATCAGATGCTCTCCTCTTGTACTCCATTTTTTTCTCTTTTTTTTCGTTTCTCGATTGACCCATGATTCCATATCAAATGCATGAATCAAAGTATTTCCCCGACTCCTTTTTCGAGCAACGTAGATCTCCTTTCAGTCTTTGAAACAACCTCCGTCAAACCCTATCTTTTTTTTTTTCTCTTTCCCTCTCTTCTTTTTTCTCACTATTCAGTCAATTCAGCACAGAGAAAGATGGGTAATGTACATTCAAAGAAGCACAAACGAAGGCCCAGCGTCATCCGAGCAGACAGTGATATACCAGACAATGAACACTCTAACACAACAGCGACGTCAATGAACTCAATATTAGTCAATCACAACAACAGCAGCAACACTGGTAACCCAAATCCCACTGACATGTCACAGCAACACCAGCCAGATGCTAGAAACGAAGCATATCCATTCCCAAATGCAATGTCGCCAAGAAATACTACAGAAAATACACAGTCGCCAGGCAATGATTACGAAGATCTGAATCAAGACACTGTCATGTCTGCAAATCAGATAAGCTTGAGCTCTCAAAATCAATTGACGACCTCATCTGCGCAATCGTTCGGAAAAAACTTGGATGTGGATGAATGCATCAATAGACTGATAGAAGTAGGCACTAGCGGAAAAGTAACAAAATCAATTTGCTTTAGAAACTCGGAAATTGTAGCGATTTGTAAAGCAGTGCTTGACGTATTTATGAGCCAGCCTACGTTGATCGAATTGAATCCTCCAGTCAAAGTCATGGGCGATATTCACGGCCAATACCATGATCTGATTCGATTATTCGAAATGGGAGGGTTCCCACCTGACTCGAACTATCTACTGCTGGGTGATTATGTGGATAGAGGAAAGCAGAGTTTGGAGACTATACTGCTGCTATTTTGTTACAAGATCAAATATCCTGAGAACTTCTTTCTGCTGAGAGGAAACCATGAATGTGCCAATGTTACTCGAGGTAATCACAATAGTTGTATATACACACATATATAAATATATGACGAGCGCTTGTATTGACTTGAACAGTGTATGGATTTTACGACGAATGCAAGAGACGCACCAATGTCAAGGTTTGGAAGACCTTTGTAGATGTATTCAATTCGTTGCCAATAGCAGGATTAGTGGCAGGAAAGATATTTTGCGTACACGGCGGCCTCAGCCCATCACTGACAGCAATGGACGACATACGAACCATTATTCGACCTACAGATGTCCCTGAATTTGGCTTACTAAACGACTTACTATGGGCAGATCCGTCGGACACAGCGGTTGACTGGGAAGATAGTGAGAGAGGCGTGTCGTACTGCTTTGGAAAAAAGGTTGTGAATGAATTTCTATCGAAATTTGATCTCGATCTAGTGTGCAGAGCGCACATGGTAGTGGAGGATGGATACCAGTTTTTCAACGAAAGAACACTTGTTACAGTGTTTAGTGCTCCAAATTACTGTGGTGAGTTTGATAATTTTGGTGCCATCATGAGTGTGAACGAGGAGCTATTATGCAGCTTTGAATTATTGACACCAATGGACCATCCCGCTGTAAAAATCCCTTATAAAGAAGGCAGAAGACAGAGGTATGTGAATCATACACAGAAGCATTCATGCATTAACATGACAATTCCTAATCAAATCAAACAGCCCTCCTATGATGGAAGTAGCTTCTTCTTTGGAAGATTCTGCTGCCAATCAATAAATATGTATATAGTATCCTTTCATTCTTTACCGATTTTTAATATGTGTATAAATGACCATGTCTTGGATATATCACGTGCGCTAATTACTACCAACTATATAACAGTAGCTGCTATGTTCAAACAAGATATCTTCTTGTCCCCCCCCCCCCCTTTTTTTTTCCCACTTTACATATTTTCTTTTCCTTTTCTTGATTTTGGCATTATGGAAGACATGAGCCATTCTAATAGACGCAATAATAGCAACACAAATGCAGCAACAAATTCTTCCAGAGCTAGCTCTTCCATTGCCAGAGATGCACGTTTAACCTCAAAAGTAACAGACCATCCGTGGCTCACCATCAGCACACCTTATTCAGATCAAAGTCCTTCGCCCAGCTCATCCATGGAAGCGAAATCAACCAATTACAACACTTCAATTGCCACAATGTCGTCTCCCTCAAACATAACAAACATAGCAAGCAATTCAAAATATGACTGGCGACTCCACTCTTTAATGCTTTGTCGACATATTCTCACACGCGGTCTCATAGATGGCATTGGAAGCGATATTCAAGTCTTTGTGCCTTCATGGAACAAGACTTATCAGTTGCATCGATTGGTGTTGGACCAAAATCCATATTTTAAACTATTGTTGCAAGGCGGGTTCCGAGAAGCCGAGTCAAACAAGATCACATTACACTTTGACAAAGATAATCCATTTATCACAATGGAGTCATTTCAGTTTGTATTGGAATATTTATATGGAAAAATTGATGAGCCCTTGATCACTCAATCCAATGTGAGGCAGATATTGGCTACCAGTTCTTATTTTCAGCTGGATGTGTGCGGTATTTGCGTGGATTTCATCTTGAAAAACCTCAATCACCAAAATGTTGTCGATTATCTTTTGTTCACAAATGAGTTGATGGTGCAGGGAAGTGATCGAATCTGCGATGCTGTGTTTACCTTTTTATGCCGAGAAGCGTATCATATGGATCGGTCGATTTTGGCTTCTCTACCACTGGATTGGCTGCAGAAAGTAATTGAAAGCGATGCATTTTGGGTGCCAAGGTAAGAGCAATCATTCAAACTTAGGTACAAAGTATGCTCAACTTTCTTAGTGAGTACGAACGCTATCAATTCATTCAGCAAATTATTCGAGCACGATACAATATCTATTCCAACTCAAAATCCACATCATTCGTACTGACTGAATTGGACACAAATACCAATTGCTATATCATCGCTCAATCTATTTACTACATGCACATGACGTTTGAGCAACTGGAATCCATACAGAATGACATACACCCCCTTACAAAGCAGAGATTGGTGCCTGAGAGAATCTTGAAGGAAGCACTTTGGCAACAGATACAAATGAGGTCGAAAATAGAATCAGCTTCTGAGCGAGACATCAAACTTAACATGACCGTGCCAAACACTGACAAAGAGAAGCAAAATGCAAAGGTCGTCAACAATCTCGAAGACGAAGAGAATAAAGGGGATGAAGATGAAGAGGAGGAAGATGAGAACGAAGATGAGCCACTTGAGAGATATTATCCTATTCCAACAGACGATACCACAACTTATACTGGCGAGTCTGCAATAACATTGGCATCATCTACATCGATTTCAAATTATGGAAAGAAACGTTTGTCTTCACAGCACCAAGCTTCGCCTTCACCGCCTATAATGACACCCGAACAGTATTCTATATACCCTCCGTTTCGTTTCAGTGTTGAATTTGCTGATGTGACATCACTGAAACATGGCATGCGAGTTTACTCTGACACAGTGTTTTATGCAGGGTAAGCTAGATAACGTAAAGTAAGCAAGGATCAAATGACATTCATCATGTAAATAGATCCAACTGGAACATGTATATACAGAAAACAAGATCACAACGTAAAGGTGTGCTACAGTTAGGAGTCTATTTACACCGACAATCCGTGCCTCAAAACTACAATAGTTCTTCAGCATCGTCTACTGAGGCGCAACAGCAACAATCACAGCAACCACACGAAGCATATACCAGCAATAACAATACGTCACCCACATCACCCTCTCCATCTGCTCATCTTAATCAACAAGCTTGGTCATTTTCTCGTTATTCAGATAAGCGAAAAGTGGTCAAGACCTGGTTCAAGATATATTGTCCTACAAGAGGACCGAAACATGCATTGACATTATTTCAGAGTAGTCCTGACAACTTTTCAGTACTACAAAGTTGGGTAAGTGTAGGCTCAATCAGGTCAGAATATTTGTATTCAAACTTTTTTTTTCTCACAAGGGATGGAGAAGTACTACACTATGTGCTGATGAAGATTCTAGCAATATTCATGTTGGTACCGCCATAAGCGCCAACAGTGTCAATGAGCATGCAAGTAGCGGTAATAATAATAACAATGAAGCAGATACAACTGCGTCTTCCTCGGCTACCTCCTCTCCTCCTCCTCTTATTTACACACCACAAACATCATCACATCAACTACATTATTTGCAAAGCACATATGATCTAAGAACGCTCAAATCAGCATTGAATAATAACAACTCTAAAAATAATGCTTCTGGGAAGAGTACGATATCAACCAGTAACAATGGTCCTACCTTAAGATTCACTGTGGTTATGGGCCATGTATAGACGGATTAAGTACAGTAAATAAAATGTTGTAATTAATAAAATGAAGGAAATTACTATCATAGCTTGTTAAAACCAACAGCACGCAACAGGGTTATTGCTATTTTTTGCACACTCGAAATTTTTTGCTTTCTACACAATTATGATACTTCGAGTGAAACTATTGAATATTGATTGCAAAACTTTAACGCCCTATATTATAAGAATCTTCTCCTGCTGCATGGTCCACAAATACCAATATGGATCATGCGTTGTTGACATTATTAGCTTTTAATAACAAGAGGCTCCAGAATTTGACTAACTTGAACATTATTTACCCATCAGCTCACAAGATTTCGTCAAAATCTTAAGTTTACATAAACTTTATAGAACTTTAGATGTTTGTTCTGATTAAGTTGGCCACAAATAGTCTAAATCGGCATAAAGCTGCCCAGAAACGTAGAAAAGCTATATCTATTTATTACCTCTATATACTGAAAAACCTAGAAAAATTTTGCCATAGTTCTCCTCTGCAACGATGTTAGGCGGAATTTGAAGTACTACCCAAAAATGCAATTAGGTAGTAATTCAATTAGACCACCCCTCAGGTGCTAGAGCGTGCCTTACTACACCCCTAACGTGAGGAATTATGTTTATTAAGACCCTCAACTGTCGCTAAGTAAGTAGAATCAACAATTAAGTTTGGACCAGCCTATCTAATCCTAGCCTCGGAATCTTGTTATTGTTGAGCTTCAGTGATAGGCACATCCACTCAACGTAAAAAAAAAAAAGGTATGCTTCAAAGAAACATAGAAAGAAAGAAAAATAGTGATGGTAATAACGTTACATGCAGATGAAAATTAAAAGAAATAAGGGCGAAAAGCCAAAGAAAAAAGAGAGTTAAGGCAAATAAGGGGGGGGGGGGAAATAAACAATCAAAAATAAATAATGGGTTGCCTCTACAACTATTGCTATGGTTGTTCTTGACAAAAAAAATAACTTGACTGATATCCTGCAGCATCCAGTATTAGTGTCCATGATTATTGCCATTCGCTTGCCTACAGTATACATAATAATAGTTGTCCAAAGGATATAATTAGTATTGGATTCTTCCTCAATCAACACCATAATATCATGAACTTACCCAATCGACTTTTAGCAGTTTTAGGTGCATCCAGTATCCATCATTAATTATCCATTAGTCGTCATCGTGACATTATTCTTGTTGTTGCCTACACATCACATCAAAGTAATAATACAACAATAGTCAGCAATGTATCCAGCAACAATCTATATCATTTATACTTACTTGATGAGCAACTCACAACAGGTTGTTCTGTATCTAATATCCTGGAGCACCACCTTGTGCTTGATGCCTATTATATTCTATCATATTCGTGTAATTAGTAGATAATATTATTGAACAGCAGACATCATTGAAACTAACCTGATCCATTGAACTCGAGAAACGTAGCAATACAAATGACTTGCAGAAGATAGCACCAAACCAGAGAGTAACAACGCCGCTTGAGATGACTTGCAGACAGCACCAAACCAGACACAAATAATAGTGCTATAAATGACTTGCAGATAGCACCAAGCGAGAGGGAAAAGCAGTACGCATAACTTGCAGACAGCACCAAACCAGAAGAGAAGAACAGCCTTACTAATGACTTGCAGACAGCACTAAACCAGGCAAGAACAGCATTGCAAATGACATGTTGCAGAGAGTGTCAAAGCAGCAAGAAATAGCACCACCAGAGGTCTTGCTGGAGTCTAGAATATACACAACAACCATTTCCTAAAAAATAAGAGAGAATTCAGCAGTTAGTTACGACGATTCGATGAAAAGTAATAACCAATGGTACGTACCGTATGCAGAAAAAAAGGCAATAATTTGTAATGCTTTAGAGAAGCGGTGGTGGTGGCAATACTGTAAGTCGAAGCAGTGTTCACCAGTTGTTGCGTTTTTTTCTTTTGTTTTGAAGCAGTCGTCGGTAGTAGCTATTCTAGTCAACAAATAAAAAGAATAACTAATTAATAATAGACTTGGAAAATCGATACAGTAAATACACTCACCTGCATATGCTAGCAACTAACAACAACTGCAGGCTTGATGACCTTTCTGCTATTGCCTTCAATAATAGGATGAATAATAGGTTTAGCAGTAGTAAAAGTAGTATCAAAAACGGGGGTATTATGAAAAAAGAAAAACGGGGGAATGAGAAAGAAGGAAAAAGTTGCAAACTTGACGTCACGAGTGTACTCTGGATATAGGGTAACTGATATCAAACTGAGGTTGAAATCCCTATTGCTTCGAATTGGGCCTCATCCATCATAAAATTTGTCATGACTTAAACTTGGCAATAGTTGATAAGAAACAGTTGTTCAAGTTTATATTAAACTTGTGTAGAATTTAAAGGCACATCGAATGGTACTAATCTTGTCTGGTTTGATCAATACTAGACGTCTCAAACAGACAAAACATTTTTCATCAAATTTTGGTGGTTTTTCGATAATATCTCGATCCGTATCAGCATAACATTACTTACAACACTAGTCATTATTGTAGCGCAAGACGTTTTCTATCGTTTTAGCTCTTATTCGAGGCTCTAGCTTGACTCTACATGGAGAAATGAACAAAATTCATCTGACCAAAAAACTCAGATAGGATCTGGGACCTTACCTTCATAGGTCGAAAATCGACGAAATCATGAATTTTCCCTCGACAAGGTTTTTCTGCGATATCTCTACCAATACTAATCAGATTTGAACAGAACAAAGACCATTGGATAGCCCTACATTATTCCCGACATAATCTAAAAGTCAAAAACACCTAATAGACGTTCCCTTCATGAAATAACTCAAAGTCATGTATTTTGATTTGTCTCAAGCAGGCACTACCCGACATATTTTTGAAAATACTAATAATAACCAAACCATCGTATAGAGAATTAAAAGGGAAACAAAAGTCAAGCACTACGCAACATCAACTCGCTTAGTAAAACATGGAGAAATATCCATCCAAAGTTGGATCATTTTTCACATTTTTCCTTCCTACTGCTTCTAGTCGTCTATTACAATCCCAAATTTAACACGCCTTAGTCAAACAAAGTACCACAAACAACTTTTAGTATCCATACAAATAGCATTTATATATCAATTCAATAACTTTTACTAGTAAATTCTCCTCAAAATCGATCAAATCATGAAATCACGGATATCTCAGCAACCAAGACAGCTACGCAAATTTGGTTTGCACCATCGCATTCTAGGCAAGACTTCGTTATGATAACCTGTAAATCTCAAGACTGTACCGGCACTTTTTTAATTTTCGATCGTCAATCGTCCAAAAGTCCAATGTAATGATCTAGTTACAGTCATTACATAGCTGACATTCAGCAATGTCAGTTCCCGATTAGTATAATTCCCTAAACCATATAAATACGCTAATGTCACAGATCAAATGAACCTTAGTGAATTTATCTGTTCTTCTCCCTTCCCTTTCTATATTTATTCTTTCCCAATAAATATACCTTCGATCACATATATACTTAACATCTATAACCAATCGATTATCCCGTTGACCGATCATAGAATCAGCCAATTATATACCTCACATATATAAATCACCATTGGAAATCCTGATCTATTACATCCAAAAGTCAAAATTTGAAAATCGTTTCCAACATCCATGGCCAGATATGAGGTCCCATACACAATATGAGATAGCTTGAAACTATTCTAGTACTATGAAAATGAGGCAAATTTTTAGCTGAGGGCATGGTATTAGAAATGCCTTGTCGTCCTCCAGATAACTGCTGCTGGCATTGGAGAGTGCACAACTTAGCAGGGAGGAGACGCATGCTGCCTCATTTTGGAATGCATAATAGAAACAAAAAAAAAGTTACAACCATCAGTCTTGAAAAGAACACTAATAATAGCTGTTAATAATGTCTTCTGTAGAAGAAGCAAAAATTATTTCTTTTGTTACATCAAAACTGTAACAACTTAGTTTGCTAATCATAGCCCATTTATATATATATGATCTGCAGCAATGTGATGTGTTCTCGCATTAAAAGCTTTACTGCACTTCTTCGAGATCTGGCTAAAGTGTATTACTATGTTGGATTGTATTATCGAGTTAGTCTATATTAAGTTATCTGAAAGAACAATACAGTAGCAATAATGCTTTGATAATAAGTAAAATATTATTGTTGTATCCAGAGAAAGATACAAGTGGAGATAATATAAAAGTAAAATAAAGACTTGTAAAATAAGCCAGATACGAAAAACTAAAGATTTATTAATTGAATTAAGCACACCTTTTATATTAAATCATAATCGCTAAGTCAATCAATCTATCTTATTGTTTAATGACCTGATGTTTGACACTTGTCAAACATGTATATTTACAACACAGCATTTTATCAGGAACAATGGTCTGATATAGAATTTAGGTTGAGTCAGGCATTGTCTCAAACATGCCGCAATCTTCCCAAATCTCTTATTCAGCACAGACCATTTAGAATGTTCTCAAACAACTAAATAGCTTGTTCCTTATCTTGAGACTCTATCAAAAGATCTACTAGCATAAAATGAAGTATCGTGATCCGATTACAACTGAGTTATTCTAACTCAAGTATCCCGCTGGATGCAACAGCCCCCTTCCAGGATCAAGATAATTCATTGATTTGTCCCACAACCTTAAGTCATAGCACCATCTAGATACAAATGCCGTATATACAAATATATACATATATAAATACAAATATTTACAAAGAACAAAATATGGGTAGCATCCGTCATTAAAAAACCTTTAAAAAACCTATCATAGGAAAAATATACAATAAGGTAAAAAGACTAGATCAAACACCATATAGATTCAGCCCTTAAGACCGTTTAGCTTTCTGCGCAGTTCGCTTTGGTTTGCGACTAGCAGACTTTGTGGAATACATCCACTATGATCTGAATTCCGTACACAGTTCATCCAGTTACCATATTCTGATATAAACTATGATGTACACTAATGAATTAGATGTACCCTACAGATTTATACCATATACAAACATAAGCTATAGATGGCACCATTAGCATGGATGGCACTATAGACTGATGCTTGTATCCCGACATTGACTACGGATATTTCCCATATTTGGTTAAATGCCAAGATCGATGCAATATAAGATGTATGCATCAGATGTGCACCACTTGAAGATCCACACTATATGACATATGCTTATATCCTTGATACTAGCTACAGATACATTATGTACTACAGACTTGTACTATATATGTTATGCTATATAGACATGCACATAGTGACATGCTATAGACATGCCATATATCCAGATATGTGCTAAGATATATACAGAACAATGATATACACTCAGACACATGCTGCTGATATAGACTAAGAGACTGTACCTATAGGATACATGCTACTAGATCGATATTAGTGATCCTCATACAAAGGACAGATCAGGGTACTTCGGATAAGAGTCTATTCATTCATCCAGATGAGCTAAAGTATGTTTAGTTCACTGAGATTTCTCTTAGCATGAATTGCTAGGTTAATTAATCTGAATTGACTTATATGTCAATCCTTCATAGTAGAACTTTTATCCATTGTTAGAATATATAAGAAGGATCATCTACCTGGCCAGTAGAGATTCTTCAGTCTATTTTTACACCTGTCAGTTTGATAATAAAGAGATACCTCTATCAAGTTGACATTTTGTTTTTTATTCTTTTTTTCCGTGAATTTATATCTACAAATAGCTATAAATTCCACATTTTTTTCAACTCAAAGGTTATCACATCACACATTTTATTTTTACTACCCACTTTTATTATATCTTCTTATTTTAACAATATTACTATGAACACTGAAAAGCAAGACATCATTATGAAGGAACTCGCTGGAGGTCACCAAGACCCTATTGATGAAAGCACTGGAGGATCTGACACTGGTTCCATTACTGGGTCTGACACTGGATCTGCTTCTGTGGTTAAGACTCCCACTTCATCTTGCCCTGAATCTGCTATCGAAAGATTGCAAACCAGAATCAAAGATGCAAGAAAAGAGCTTGAATCTATCTATACCAATGATGCTTGTCCTGAGGAGGCTTTGGAAGCGGCTGACAAGATTTCCAAGAGGATCTCTAGTTATGAAACTCATTTGAATGCTCTCACGGCAAAGGCTGACAAACAGTTGAGACCTGTAAACCTGAGAGACATTCCTCGTTTTCAAATCACTGGCCAAAGCAAGCATTATGATGATCATCCAAGTTATTCGTCATTGGAGCATTTTTTTGATACTTTTGAGACAGTACTGCATGCCTCAGGCAACGATGTAGAACAAGTCTGGAAGCAGTATATCCCTGTATCCATGCACTTCACATACAAGACCTGGGTGCATAATGATCTTCTCAAGTGTCCCAACTGGGAATCTGCCAAGGCCCTTTATGTTAAGCACTATGGTGTTCCGGTCAACTCAATGGATCTGATCTCTAGGCTGTTTAACATGAGAATGAAGCCATCTGACACCCTTCAGAGCTATACAAATCGATTCATGAAGAACGTGCAAGAAGCTGGTTTCCCTTTGGAGAGCAATACGTTAGCCAAATTTTATCAATGTTCGCTGCTCAAGAAAAATCAGCAAATGATGGTGAATCAAATGTTGGTAAAGAGAGATGCAAATCATCGTTGGACCATAAACGAGATCTACGAGTGTGTGCTACCTTTATTCTTGGCTGATGAACAAGCCCGTGGTGACTCAGAGGTGACAGATCTAAAAGGAAAGCGCAAAGCTGATGAGACTGGTGCATCCCGTTCCAAGGGTACTAAGGTGGCCAATACCGGATTCTTCTGCCCCAGACATGGTGGATATTCTGCCAACCATAATGCTTCTGATTGTCGCTCTCGTGTCAAGAATTTTGGTGCTGACAACAAACCCAACAGAGCTACGTCTGCTTCTCCCTCTCGTGGTGCAAACTCCTCATCCACCAATCCAAACATCTGTAATTATTGTCGTAAGCCTCGTGCATATGGTCATAAGTGTCAAGAGTTTTATGATTGGAAGAGAGAAAGAGAGTCTAAAAAGAACATTAATGTTCATACCGTTCAAGCTATTCCCAATAGCAAGGCTGGTGGTTCTAGTTCTGGTACTACGAAGAATGATGGTGATGCTACTTCCGATGTTGCTAATGTTAGTGACACTGCTGTTAGTAACGCTGCTACTGCTACTTCGGGTTTTACACCGAATGATAGTGAAGACATCAACATGGAGGAGGTTGATGCTTACCTTGATGAAATTGATGCAGAGGACGCCTCGCTCAACTGTAAGTCAAACGTGAAAAACAAACATGAAAGCTTTAATCCATTTCAGTTACTGACTCCTATTATTTTAGAGAGCAAAGAAGGAAAGCCAGTCCGCCTCATTGCTAAAGTAGACACTGGGTCTGATTCCACTTTTCTAAATAAAAACGTTTTTCACAATAAACTATTATTCACTTCCCAAGATATTATTTCTGTTGAAGGCAGTTTGAACTTTTTAAGTCATTCAGTAAAAAGATTGGGTAAAACACCAGCTATAAAAATCAGATATCTTAATGACATTTCATTTGATCACTCGTTTGAACTTTCCAATTTCATTCAGGATTTAGGCGATTTTGATGTACTACTTGGTGTTGATACATTGAGTCGACTCAGAATTGGGTTGACTGGCGTTGCTCATAAATTTGCTGATCTTGGAAATTTGACAGAGGAAGAGAAATCAGATTTACTTGAAAGTATCGATTTTGAAAATGTTAATTTTGATACTAAACACTCTATTAATCCAGAAACTGCATCAATCTTTGAATCCCAAGCTGAGGAAAAGAAGTATATGAGCTATATTCAAGATGCTATTGATGAGAATCAGAAAATCAAGCCTGGAACATTTTGCAACGTGCCTGAATCTGAGATCACTATACCAATCAAAGAAAATGTTGATTACTACGTCAAGCAATATCCCATCGCACATCATGCAATGCCAGAAATCGAAAAGCAATTGAATGAATGGCTGGATGCAGGAATTGTTGAACAGTGTAGACCTAACGGCTTATTCAACAGCCCTCTCATTGCAGTATCAAAGAAGGACAATGATGGCAAACCCACCAAAATTCGAGTTTGTATGGATGTTCGGAGAATCAACCAACATATGCCAAACAATACAAACCAGTTTGAAATACCAAACATCCAAGATATCTTCACCCGGATCAAACAGAAGGGGACAATATATTCCAAAATTGATCTGAAAAACGCGTACTTTTCGTTTAAGGTGTCAGACGTTTCAAAAGACGTTTTGCTGTTTAATTTCAGAGGAAAATCATACCGTTGGTTAGGCTGCTGTTTCGGATTGAGGCCGATTACATCTGTGTTCAGCTCTGTCATGAACATTTTGTTTTCTGATATGCCAGAGATAGAAATATACGTGGACGATCTGTGCCTCGTATCTTCGACACGCTCCCATCATTGCGAATTGATCAGGGAAGTGCTAAGACGCTTAACAAACGCTAACTTGAAGATTGGTGTTGAAAAGTGCTCATGGTTTCGATCTAGCATCTATTTGTTAGGCTTTGTCATTGGCCCTCATGTTTCCAAGGTTGACATGCGACGACTCTCTGATATTGATAATTGGGGTCCATGCAAATCTGCGAAACAGGTCAAGCAACTAGCTGGTGTCATCTCGTACTTACGACCATATGTTCCAATGTTGGCTAAATTGATGGCTCCTATTGATGCTCTCCGAAATGATCCCGATGCTGGTAGCAAGTGGACTGATGAGCACACTAAACGACTTGAGATTATCAAGAAGGTCTTGTTATCTGAAGCTTTACTGACTGCACCAGACATGAATAAGAAATTTTATCTTGAATGTGATGCTAGCTTATATGCAGTTGCTGTCATGTTGACGCAGCGCGATGATCAAGGACGCACAGTTTTTGTTGCCATGTTGAGTAAGTCTCTTACAAAATCACAACAGAACTGGCCTGTCTTGAGACGAGAACTTTATGCTGTATTATTTGGTTTAGTTCGTTTGCGACCCTTGCTGTATGGGCATCCTGAGATTGAGGTTCTGACAGACCATCGCGCTCTGATTTATATTTACACATGTAAATGTCCTACTAGAGTCATTCAAAATTACATGGAAATTTTAAACGAGTATCCCCAGCTGCAGTTCACTCACATCAAAGGTTTAGACAATATCTTACCTGATAGACTTAGTCGCTTGTATGAACCTTTAGAAGATCATACAGAGCTGGCGGGAGACAGTGATAAGAAAATTGCTAAACTGCAAAAGAATATTATGAGAAGCAAAGGTTCCAAGAAAAGATTTATTGGCAGTCAAAAGCAAACAAAGCATTTTGTGACCAAGAAAAAAGTAATTTATAACAGAGACAAGAACTTGAATGTACTTGCTACAAAGATCAAGGAGGGCAATTATGAAAGTGTAGCATATATTGCACCACCTGACAATGAACGAGATCAATTGCTTCGTGAGACTCATGAATTTGGACACTTTGGTGCTGCTAGTATCGTTAAGAAACTACATGAAGAAGGTATTCATTGGACAGGTCTATATGATGATGCAAAAGCAATTTGTCAATCATGTATGGAATGTGCAAGACACAATGTAGTTCAGAAAGGCTATCATGAGCTTAGAAATGTTGTTGCGTATGGCCCATTTGATCATGTCGGCATTGACTTTCTTGGTCCATTCACTCCAACCAACCATGGCAATGTATATATCTTAGTTGTATATGACATTTGCACCAGATTTATCATAACTCGTGCATTGCCCAACAAGCAAACTGATACTGTCGCTAGAGCTTTGTCAACCATCTTCTGTGACTTTGGCGTGGTACAAATCATACAGTCTGATAATGGACGTGAATTCAAGAGTGCTATGATGAGTGAACTCACAAAGGCACTTGGTGTCAATCAAAGATACTCCACTGCTTTCCATGCTAGGGGCAATGGTGCATCTGAATCAGGAGTTAAGAACATCCTTAATGCACTTCGTAAAATGGTCAGTGAACACATTCATAATTGGGACTCGGTTTTGCCTGGAACTCAGTTGGCTATCAACACAAAGATTAGGTATCGCACAGAAAGCGCACCTTTTCAATTGATGTTTGCTAGACCTTTGAATAGATTTGTGGACTATGATGATCCCAAAATTAAGGAAAACCTACCAAAGAAACCAATGACTCTTGAAGAGCTACGCAAGAAGGCAAAAATTATGAACCAGGTAGTCTTTCCAGCGATCAACCAAAGAACACAACGCATTATTGAGGAGCAAGCAAAGCGATTCAATAAGCACCACAAAATTACACATTTCAAAGTTGGTGATTGGGTTATGGTTAGACTTCCACATAGAGAGAGCAAACTTGAGGCTGCTTATGATGGACCTTATCAAGTTGTTCAAAAGAAAAGATCTACATATGTGTTGAAGGACGATATGAATGAACTGTTACATCGCGACTATGTGCCATCTGAACTCAAGTTGGTTGCAATCGACGAGTCTATTATTGAACAAGAAGTATTCGAGGTTGATGAGATCAGAGCACACCGTGGTCCTGAACATAACAGAGAGTATTTGGTGAAATGGAAGACATTTGGTGAAACTGCCAACTCTTGGGAGACTGCTGCATCGTTCAACAATCCTCAAACAATTCGTAAGTATTGGGCAAAGATCAGGGAATATGAGTTGCTTGAGAAGAGAAGACAGGCAAAAGAAAATGACACTGCTTCCTCCAAATCAATCCATACAAAGCGTATGCGCGATAATTCTGACAATGGCTCGAGAAGATCCAAGAGATCCAACATTACTAAACAGTAAGTGAGATTTTCATCATGGGTATCCACACAACATGCATTTGCAGTAGCACCCTGAGTATAATACGATGCATCATGTCTTTGTGAGCAAATACGAAATACAGATCCTTTGATCGTTTACATAATTCTTTGAATTAGTCAACATGCGTTGAAACTGGTGGGGGCCAATGTGGAATACATCCACTATGATCTGAATTCCGTACACAGTTCATCCAGTTACCATATTCTGATATAAACTATGATGTACACTAATGAATTAGATGTACCCTACAGATTTATACCATATACAAACATAAGCTATAGATGGCACCATTAGCATGGATGGCACTATAGACTGATGCTTGTATCCCGACATTGACTACGGATATTTCCCATATTTGGTTAAATGCCAAGATCGATGCAATATAAGATGTATGCATCAGATGTGCACCACTTGAAGATCCACACTATATGACATATGCTTATATCCTTGATACTAGCTACAGATACATTATGTACTACAGACTTGTACTATATATGTTATGCTATATAGACATGCACATAGTGACATGCTATAGACATGCCATATATCCAGATATGTGCTAAGATATATACAGAACAATGATATACACTCAGACACATGCTGCTGATATAGACTAAGAGACTGTACCTATAGGATACATGCTACTAGATCGATATTAGTGATCCTCATACAAAGGACAGATCAGGGTACTTCGGATAAGAGTCTATTCATTCATCCAGATGAGCTAAAGTATGTTTAGTTCACTGAGATTTCTCTTAGCATGAATTGCTAGGTTAATTAATCTGAATTGACTTATATGTCAATCCTTCATAGTAGAACTTTTATCCATTGTTAGAATATATAAGAAGGATCATCTACCTGGCCAGTAGAGATTCTTCAGTCTATTTTTACACCTGTCAGTTTGATAATAAAGAGATACCTCTATCAAGTTGACATTTTGTTTTTTATTCTTTTTTTCCGTGAATTTATATCTACAAATAGCTATAAATTCCACAGACTTATTCCAATTTACTGTTGCAGGTGCAACTCTGCGCTTTCCAACAGCTTTTGCACCATTTCTTCTACCCGAGTACAATTCAATATGCTTGGTAGAATTGAAATTCTCAACAGGTTCCCATGTGTTTTCGATAGGATCATCAAATCCCTTCCACTGCACCAAGTACTGGTAATTACCTGGCGTTCCCTTATGATCAATAACCGCTTGAATTTCATAATGCTCATTCTTGAATTCATCTACAGTTATAGGCTTAGGGTTAACAGCCGCTTTGTACACAATATGATGAGTTGGTACATCTCTACTCAAAAGAGCACCAGTTCGATCCATCAAAGTATAAGCGCCGTTATCTGTCACATTGTGGATAAGATAGGGACCTTCATACCGTTCATCAAGTTTGTTCTGTCGATGCACATTCTTGATCATCACCTTACTACCAATAGGATAAGGGTTCTCAATGATCTTGTGCTTCTTAGCAAACTTCGCATGATCAGCTTTCTGAGTCTCCAAAACACGCTTTGAAATAGCAGGTATAAGAACATCCTGCACAAATCTATATCGCTCATCGATAACCTTCTGATCAGCCAATTCTGAACTAGGAGTTGGTTCCACCTTTGAATAATCAGCAAGACCGTTTGGCTGGCGATTAAACATAAGTGTATAGGGGCGAGATTTGTGCAACCTAGCATATTTCACATTTATACAATAATTTACCCAAGGAATATAATGCTCCCATTGATCACGCTTTCCTCTAAGCAACTTAACTGTCGTTGTCTTTGCATGTTTAATCCAGCTCTCAGCAATTGCGTTTCCTAAGGCGTTAAAACTTAGAGAGAGCCTTCTATCTATGCCACTGATGTTTATCATTGCTTCCACAACCTCGTTAAGCCATTCAGAACCTCTGTCGGATGTCAAAATTTTAGGCCATCCAAAAAGTGAAAAGACATGGAGTAATTCACGAGCAATTGTAGTAGCATTCTTATCAGGAATACAACGAATAACAGTAAATCGAGTAAAGATATCTGTTAACACAAATATGAAGTTGCTACCGAATGAACTTGTAACGCCCATATCACCAAGATCCATACACCAATGATCCAACGGTAAGTCAGCTTTGGTACTACGTGATGTGAACTACTGGCAGTCTTTCACACCATCTAAATAGAATTAGTCAGAAACCCTTGGATGAGAACCAAGAGTCAGATAAAAGAGTATTGATAAACTATTAAACATAAACATTTAAAGACGGTTGTACTACCAGACAGTATAAACAGTTAATGTGTCGTCTATATTTCCCATAAAGATGTCAAATCTGTCAAGATCAAATTACCAATTAGTAATTTGATTCATATTAATATCACCAGTATAAATATCAGAGATTATTGAGAATAGAGATAGATCTTTGCTTTACTTTTATACTATAACCCTTTTAATAAACCTAGAAGAGTTATAACTGTATTCTTGTTTCTGCTTTTATTGATTTTTACTGCACTACGGAAAGGATGATATCCCTCTCGAGCAATATTGTACTTGTTACATTCAATGCAATCACCTAAGTTCCGTTCGATATCCTTACGCATATTTGTCCAATGGAATCCATCTCGATGGATAGCAGTTTCCACATGTTTAATTCCAAAATGACCAACCAAATGTTGAGCAATAATCATATTGTCTCTTTCATTAGCAGGTGGAGTAACATAATCAGCAAACTTGAGAGCACGTAAGATCAATTCCTGTCTCTGCTTTGACGAGGCAGCTGATGTGGTACTTTCTTTCATCAAAGTAGGCTTCACATCAACATGTCGATCACTCGCACAAGAATTCACTTTCGTAACCCGCACAGGGGTACGTTTCATTTTAATAGATGGCGTTGTAGTCTTCAACTTGGAACCCATCTTCTTCTTTCGCTTTAACTTTTCACCACCATCAGCATAGTACCTGCCCCCCAGAAGATGACGTGCAGAAGCATCTTCATCTTCATAAAGCCGAGATAAAGCATCAGGTATCACATTAAGAACACCAGGTAAGTGAATAATGTCAAAATCATACGAAAAAATGTTCTCCCACCACCCTAACAAGAGCGTATTGGGGATCTCTTGAGTATTCAAATAAATCAAACTCTTATGATCCGTGTGCAAGGTAAATTTTCTCATATACAAAAAGCGATGAAACTTTGCTAATGAATAACAGATACCAAGCAACTCTCTCTTCGTCGTGCTATAATTTCTCTCTGAAGGCGATAGTTTACGCGAAACCAAACCCACATAGCGAATTTCATCCTCAATGACTTGGTACAGTATACCACCAATTGCAGTGAGACTAGCATCAGTAGCCAGATGAAATCGAGCAGAGAAATCAGGAGGAGACATGACCAACGCTTTGGTTAATGCTTCTTTCAAAGTAGCGACAATCTTGTCATGGCGTTTAGTCCATACTTGCGACAAATCCTTGTATTGCTTCAAAGAATCAAGATCCTGAGTCAAGCGAGAATACAACGGAATAGACGAACGAAAGTATGACATTAAACCCAAAAAAGAAGCAAGCTGTTTGCCCGTTTTAATAGCAGGCCATTCTGAGATATTGGTAAGTTTTCGACCATCGGGTACCAACTTGCCATTAATCACACTCCATCCCAAAAGATAAATGCTACGCTGAGCAAATACAACCTTCTCAGGATTCAAAACTAAATTAGCCTTTGTCAAGCGACGAATCACTTCGGCAACAAGCTTGTAATGATCTTCCAGCGATCCATTACTACTACATAAAATATCATCGACGTATATGGTTACAGAGTGAGCACCATCAGTGGGATATGTAGTCGCAGCAGTCGACGTATTCAAATCAGACAACAAATTCTGCAGTGTACGGACCACAACTGATCCAACATGACGAATCCCGTAAGCAGCCTTCTTAAAGGTGTACTGAGTATTGCAAAACGGTGACGTAAATGAAACTTTGTGAGCATCCTTTGGTTCCAGTCCAAAACTGGTAAAACAAGCGTGGATATCTAAACAAGTATGGATCATCTTCGTCCCAATGTTCTGATGAATAGTCGAGATCAAGGGTAATTGTTGCTTGTCATCCACCTCCAAGATCGAATTCAACTTGCGCACATCCAACACCACACGGGGCTTTGACATGTCGTAGTTGCCATTCGCATCCTTCTTCTTCACCACCAACAAGGGATGATTAAAACGAGTATGACTAGCCGATCTTTCAATTACACCTTCATCAAGCCAAACTTGGATCTGTTTGTTCACAGCATCACGATAGGCTTCAGGCAAAGGATACTGAGCTCTCCAGGCAACACAACCAGGCTTGGTATCCAACTGGATAGTAGAATCGGGCAAATTACAACGAGTATTTTTCATGTCAATTTGCGAATTCTCCACTAACAACACATTTAATAGTTTCACAAAAGGAGCACGGTCCTCTTCACTACCAAATGGATCTGCATTAGGTTTAATCGAATCATCAATTGGATCTGGTAATCTCGGACCAGCTTGAAATCCATGTCGACTCACTAAACCACTAATGCCAATGCCAATCTTAGAGAGAATATCCATTCCTAACAAGATATGCACATTTTCTTCAGAATAAAACGAGAATACTTCAAACAGATGGCTTTTATTGATTCTATTATATTCTAAATTAAGCTCCACAGAACCAACACGAGGCACAGTAGACACTTCATGAGCCAATTGAACGACACCATTGCCATCATTAGCACAAAAACCAGGATGAGATCTTCCTCCTAAATAGTTAAAGAACTCATTAGTGATACAGCTAAACGTAGCACCCGTATCCACAATACCGAAACACACAACATTTTGAACCACAATAGGAACACAAATGGAGTTGGATCGCATTGCAGGTGGTGCACTAAACACAGCATCAAACTTACATTCTTGTGCCGCCATGTTCAACAACAAGTCAGCATCATTAACACACACACTGGACATTCCGTCAACCAAAGAAGACTGAGCCTTCATCTTAAGGTCAGCTTCATCCTCGACAACAGAATGATCATCGGATTCCGACATCTCAATGTCAGTATCCACAGTGGACACAGCAGCAGGCACAGCAACAGGAGAAGAAGAACCAGTCATAACCTTAGCAGGTTCAGCCACAGCTGAAAAACCAGCAGAAGACACAGAACAAGAAGAAACGCCTTTCTTCTCTTGCACAACACGATTGCCAAGCTCAGAATCCATAGCAGCATCCACCATCGACTGGATGTTTTGACGCTTACGCATCATGCGCACCACCTTGGATCCACCAGAACCAGAGCGAATAGCCGTGCCACAGTTGCCAGCGTGACCCTTGCCATAATGGCCATTACAATCCTTGCATGTACGCTCGGCAATATGTTCAGCAATAGTTTTGCCAAACTTTGACACAAACTTGCCTTTGTGATTGCCGTCATGAGCACCACCAAAAGAACGACCATGTTGACGATTAACAGAGTCACCACCAGCAACAGAAGAGTACTTGGACTTCTTGGCTTCACCAGAAATCACCAAATTAGATGACTCAGCATCTCGTTTCTTGGGTGCACCAGAGAGACCAGAAGCCACCTTGCCAAGCTTCTTGTCAACAGCAATGTCAAGACGACGAGCAACAGAAGAAACAAAATCAACATCATAAAATGAAGATTCAGAGGCTTGCCCCATGGCAACCATAATCAGTCTAGAAGTAGACTCAGGAAAGGCGTCAAAAAAGACCTTGGCAACAACATACTTGTCAGAGACCTCAGAACGCACCTTCAAACTCTTGAATCGTTCCAGAAACGCATCAACAGACTCAGTTTCCAACTTCACACAGTTCAAAAACTCACGAATACGAGCAAAACGGAGCTGTTCCTTGGGGACACCATAGCGAGAAACGATAGCATCCTTAAAGAAGGACCAAGAGACAACAGAACCATTCACTTGAACGAATTCATTGAGCCAATCACGAAGATCATGACCCAAACAACGAGGAAGGAGACGGAGCCAGTTGGAGTCAAAGTCAAGACCATGACTATTGAGGACATCCTCAAAACGACGTAGACACTCTTCGATGTCTGCAAAGGATTCCCTCTTTGCATCACGGATAAAACCAGGCCATTGGAACAAAGGTAAGCCGGTAGGTACCACAGTGCTTGAACCAGTAGCAGCAACCATGCCACCATTGGCCAAACCAGGAGAAGCACCAAAAGTAAAAGAAGAGGTAAGACCTGGAAGACCACGAATCGATTCAAGATCGGCCGTCTTGAGACGCAAAAGTTCCCTCAAGGGATCAACCTCCTCTTTAGGCTTGTCACCAGCAGTAGCAATGTCAATGCCAAGTCGACTAACCTCATCGACAAGACGACGAACAGCATCATCCAAGGACAAAGGAGCAGTAGAATCAGATGGAGTAGACATCAGAGTGGTAAGTGTAGAAAAAATTGGGTTTGTAAAAAAAATCAATAGATCCGGATTATACGGCTTAAAAAAATGTTGTATCCAGAGAAAGATACAAGTGGAGATAATATAAAAGTAAAATAAAGACTTGTAAAATAAGCCAGATACGAAAAACTAAAGATTTATTAATTGAATTAAGCACACCTTTTATATTAAATCATAATCGCTAAGTCAATCAATCTATCTTATTGTTTAATGACCTGATGTTTGACACTTGTCAAACATGTATATTTACAACACAGCATTTTATCAGGAACAATGGTCTGATATAGAATTTAGGTTGAGTCAGGCATTGTCTCAAACATGCCGCAATCTTCCCAAATCTCTTATTCAGCACAGACCATTTAGAATGTTCTCAAACAACTAAATAGCTTGTTCCTTATCTTGAGACTCTATCAAAAGATCTACTAGCATCAAATGAAGTATCGTGATCCGATTACAACTGAGTTATTCTAACTCAAGTATCCCGCTGGATGCAACAATTATCCTTTTTTGCCCCGTGAGAGCTTTATAGTTTACTGCAAGAAGTACATATTTAAAAGCTTTTAAATATCTGTCAACAAGCTTGCTTTACACAATAAGCATACAGGATTTTAGTCAAACAACATCAAACTTTCAAATTTACATGCTGCTGTTTACAGAATTTTACATGTACTTTCGCATAGTGTCGTGTTCAAATCACCTCAAGTAATGAAAACAACGCATGAAACAGCACTGAAACGTAGAAAAGCTATATCTATTTATTACCTCTATATACAAAAAAAACATAAAAAAATTTTGCCATAGTTCTCCTCTGCAACGATGTTAGGCGGAATTTGAAGTACTACCCAAAAATGCAATTAGGTAGTAATTCAATTAGACCACCCCTCAGGTGCTAGAGCGTGCCTTACTACACCCCTAACGTGAGGAATTATGTTTATTAAGACCCTCAACTGTCGCTAAGTAAGTAGAATCAACAATTAAGTTTGGACCAGCCTATCTAATCCTAGCCTCGGAATCTTGTTATTGTTGAGCTTCAGTGATAGGCACATCCACTCAACGTAAAAAAAAAAAAAAAAGGTATGCTTCAAAGAAACATAGAAAGAAAAAAAAATAATGAGGGTAATAACATTACATGCAGATGAAAATTAAAAGAAATAAGGGCGAGAAGCCAAGAAAAAAAGGGGGAGAAAAAGAAGCTAATAAAAATGTATAACTAGTGTCTACTACTATTGCTATGGCTGTTGTCATCCACAAAAAAAAAATAACTTGACTGATAATCTCTTGTAGCATCCAGTAGTGTCCATGTTCATTCCCATTCGCCTGTCTATACATGGTCAAAATGATGATATAATTAGTATTGTTGTATTTTTCAATAATCAACGCCATATGATGTACCTACCTCAACAGCAGTCAGCAGTTCCAATTGCACCCAGTATCAGTATCCATTATTAATCAACCATTAGTCGTCGTCGTAACCTTATACTTGTTGCCTACACATTGCATCAAAATAATACAATAATCGTCAGTAATGTATCCAGCAGCCTACGTTGTTTATACTTACTTGTTGATGGCCAGTTGATCACAACAGGTTTTGCATCTAATGTCCTTGAGCACCACCTTGTGCTTACTGCCTACATTCTATCAAGTTTGTGTAATCAGTAAGGTGTTATTGAATACCAGACACTATTGATGAAACTAACCTGATCCAGTGAACTCGAAAAACGTAGTAGCACTACCCAATGACTTGCAGACAGCACCAAACCAGAGGAGAGAAGCAGCACTTTAGATGACTTGTAGATAGTGCCAAAAAACCAGAAAGACTCGTTACTACTCATGACTTGTTGCAGAAGACAGCACTAAACCACCAGACAAAAATAGCATTGCAAATGACATGCTGCAGAGAGGAGTGTCAAAGCAGTGAGAAATAGCACCAGAGGCCTTGCTGGAGTTTCGAATATACACAAATATTTCCTAAAAATAAAAGAGAATTCAGTTAGTTACGATTCAATGAAAAGTAATAATTAACTAATGGTACACACCGTATTCAGAAAAGAAGAAGACAATTGATAATACTTCAGAGAAGCGGCGGTGGTGGTGGTAATACCGTAAGTCGAAGCAGTGTTGTTCACCAGCTGTTGTTGCGTTCTTCTCTTTTTTAGTTTTGAAGCAGCAGTCGTCGTCGGTGGCTATTATTCTAGTCAACAAAGAAAAAGAATAATTAATTAATACAGTAATAGACTTGGATAATCGATACAGTAAATACACTCACCTGCTGCATATGCTAGCAACTAACAACAATTGCAGGTTTGATGACCTTCCTGCTATTGCCTTCAATAATAGGATGAATAATAGGTTTAGCAGTAGTAAAAGTAGTATCAAAAACGGGGGTATTATGAAAAAAGAAAAACGGGGGAATGGGAAAGAAAGAAAAAGTTGCAAACTTGACGTCACGAGTAGTGTACTGCTCTGGATATAATAGGGGGGGTATATGATATCAAACTGAGGTTGAAATCCGTATTGCTTCGAATGTGGCCATCCATCATCATGAAATCTGTCTTGACCTAAACTTGGCAATTTTTGGTAATAAACAGTTGTTCAAGTATATATCAAACTTGTGCAGAATTTAAAGGCGCATCGAATGGTATAAATCTTGTCTGGTTTGATCAGCACTAGACGTTTCAAAGCGGAAAAACATTTTTTGTCAAATTTTGATGGGTTTTCAATAATATCTCCATGTCTGTCAAAATAAACCTACTTGTGACATTCACTATTATTGTAAAGCAAAACAGTTTCTATCATTTGAGCTCTTACTGGATGTTCTAGCTTGACTCTACGTGGAGAAATGAGCAAAAACGTCTGACCCAAAAATTGTCAGCTAGTTTTTTAACCTGTCAGGGTAAGGTAAAATTGGTCAAAGATGGCCAATTCTCCAAGGACATAACTTTATGTAATACCTCGGCCAATGCTGATCGGATTTGAACAAAAAAATAACCATTCGATAGCTCTACATTAGCACCAACATAATCTACAAGTCGAAAACACCTAATAGACGTTCCCTTTATGAAATAACTCAAAATCATGTATTTTGATATACCTCAAGCGGGCACTACCCGACATATTTTTGAAACTACTAATAATAACCATACCATCGTATAGAAAATTAAGCGAGAAACAAAAGTCAAGCACTAGGCAACATTGACTCACTTAGTAAATCATGGAGAAATATTCATCCAAAGTTGCATTGGATTATTTTCTACATTTTCTCTACTTATTACAACAGCTAGTCATCCTATCTAAAATCTAGTGACAATTTCATATTCTGCGCAAAAAGTCGCTATATCAACCTGCTAGAAGCTAGTAGGATCAATGCTTGATCCAAAGATGATCAAAAAATGGAAGAAAAAGAAAAAAAACCAACTGGAGAGCGAAAGGTAAAATTGCGGCGCCCTCCTCTCCAAGGTATATTCCTAGGTGAAGAATTCTTTAGCACCATTTAGTTTGCAGCAAGTCAACGGTTTGATTTCTGCTGCTGTCACCCAGAAGCTACTATCAAATTGCAGGAATGAAACCGATTGTCTCAATCTAAAGCAACGTATAGTAATTGTTGCATTGAGCTCAGTAGAGAAAAAATGCATTGTGTATAGTAATACGTAGTAGTAAGATTACTAATACAGACTCAAGGATATATATTATATGTGCAATCACACTGTAAGTTGCTGATGGTATTTATACATAAATGTATTAGTAGCTAAAATTAAATAATATATATATATATACAAGCAGGGGAGACATTGCAGAGGCCCATCATCCATTTCAACCATTGATATAGAATGGCTTCAGTAGAAAGAATCTATTGTCCGTCAAGAATGCTAATCGTTCACTGTCAAATAGCTTGATGTCGAGGGGACAGCTGTGAATATTGAAATGTTGAAACAATCGATTGCGTCTTATCAAGTTCAAAGTGCCTGATGCTTCATCACCATAGCAAATTGTTGGATTCTGAAAAGTATCTTGAGGAGTATACGAGTATGTTCTAGCAAATCCCTTTTGCGGAGCAGCTGAATCAAATGTCGATACAATGGTTGGGGTATTACTATTATGCGATCCGAAATCAAGAAGCTGGTGTTTAGTGCTTGTCTTATTTCGAGAGGACAGGAGAATTTGATAAGATCCATGGTCGGATAGTGAGTAAGGATTGAAGTCTACATATGGCATTAATAGCTGTATCTCTACATGGAAGTTGTCATGGCTCTACACAAACCTCCGTATCCATCCAGCCTTAAAAATGTGCAAGTAGATTGTGCGTCCCATATGAATGTTTGATTTAAATTGCAACAGTAGATTTTTGATTCATGATCGACTGTTTTGAAGAACATTGAATGAAGGGGCGTTTTCGATACAAGTGGCGAACTCAGTTGCTCTACATATGTTCTTGTGTTGCGTCTATCGTATACCAATATTCTGCTGTCAGTCAAACCGCACACCACTCTATAGCTGTCATCGGGATCGAAGCAACAGCTCCAGCCAGGCGACGGTAATGAAACGGTATCTGTCACCTCATTTGATATAGTTGATGTAATTTTTACTGATTTGTCCAAGCTTGTTGTCACGATTAATCCATCGTTATTATGCTTGACATCCTTAATAAGACCAGTATGAATTGGCAGAAAATCAGTGCTTGTTGTTCTTTCTGGATTTAGTTTTATGATCCCAGACTCTGACTCTGTTGATTTGAAAGATATATATGCTGTTTGATTACAACTGTCAACAGCCATGACTCTGGATACATTTCGATTTTCAGAAAGTCGATGCGAAAGGTTGATTCTGTAGCTTTGCAACTGCCGTATATCCTCCTCTTTTTCTTCCTCCTCTTTTTCTTCCTCTTCTTTTTCTTCCTCCTGCTGCTCCTCGTTTTCTCTTTCTTGGCTCGACAGAATGATTATTTCCATTTCAGCTGTTGGTATTGGGGTATCTGGTTTTGTATCTAATACAGGAGGTGTCATGATGAGCTTTTCTGATCTATTCAATGCAGTTAGTTAGCATCATGGATACATAGGGTGGCGTATATGGACACTTGCTTGTGCTTGAGTTTTGCCTCTCGAGATTTGATCTGGTTGTTGAGGACAGCTAATGCTAATCGAGACTGATCAAGAAATCGTTCGTCTGCTTTGATCTGCACCTTCTTCTTCTCGAGTTCTGCCTTTAATTGATCTACAATAGCAGTGTCTTTGGCAGCAATTCTGGACGGGATGACATGACGAAGATCCACTAGGCGCGCTATTTTACTACAGGAGAAAATAAGAAGGGATTTTTGGACTACGGTAGCATGATATTACTTGCACATTGGGCAGTTGATGTCCTTGGCTGCGTATCTCTTTGCTCTGCTTTGTATCCATTTTTCAATGCATCTATAGATGATATGTCAATATCCACTGTCAATATCTATTGTTTGGTAACTTTTTTACTTTTTTCCAAATAAATGACCACATGCCAAACTCACTGCACAATGCGAGCCACTTCGCTTCCATGCTTCTGAGCAAATAACACAGGTATTCGAATCCTCAGCATTCTGTGAACTTTGCGTTTGTGTTGTATGATTGCCACCGGAACAAGCTTCCATAGATTTAGACAATTTTAAAAACACACTGCGGGAAGAACCCAGTTTTGTCTTACGGTTCTTTTTCAGTTCCTTTGTTTGTCTGCAATTCAAAAGCCTTGGATGGCTTGCAATAATTCAAGTGGCTGATCCACATGTCAATTATGATGTCTATCAGCAGCAAACATGAACCAGTGCCAGAGACTCTGTCTATCAGCAACAAACATACACTAGTGCCAGAGATTATTCAAATCCGCCATTAAACTTTATTCTGTTGAAAAGTGCATGGATACAGTATGGGTGTTTGGCTAGTTGTTAGCTTTATGCTTCTTTCTATCTTTTCTCGCCTTGTTCTTTCTGTTTCTTTTAGCTTTCTTGCGCCTTTCCTTTGCCTTGTTCTCAGATGCTGCAACCGATGAAGCCTCTTCTTGTTTTTTTTGTGGCTTTGATGGCGCTGGAGTTGGTTTTGCAGGCGTTGGCTGCGCTGTTGATGTTGAGGACGAAGAGGCTGCTTCAGGCTTTAACTGCGAAACCATAAACTCATAGTCAGGGGCATCACTGTCATCGTCGCTGCTGCTACTGCTACTGTCACTCTCATTAGCTGCAGTATTATTTACATTGTTCTTGTTTGTATTGGTTTGCTTCATCTGATTTCTGGCTCTGTTGATGCTTTCTGCTATAGGATCTAGTTTAGGTGGTCTCAGCGGCGTTTCATCATCCTCTTCATCATCCTCATCAGCTGCATCATCAATAAATCGAGATATGCCTGAGGGCCTTGTGAATGGATCTTCAGGGAAATCATCTTGGTATAAAACGCTCTCCTCATCGTCCGAATAATCAGGTCTAGAATACACATGTCCCGGTGCGCTTCCGTATTCTATTTGATCTGGGTTATCTTCACTTTCAGAAGAATTTGCAATCATCTCGGCTGATCCACTATCACTGTTCAATTGGATTAAATCACTATCGCTTTCCTCGTCACTATCGATTAGGAGTCTACGTTTGCGGTTCAGTCTGGGAGGTGAGGGGATATCTTCGTCTTAAAAAACAGATGAGTTAAATCAAGTCTGGATGTGTATGCACCCACACTTACCATCACTGATCTCAATTGTGTTGGCTGTTGATCGTGGACTACTGTGTGTTGGAGAGCGGATAAGAGTTAATGACTCAACATCTGAGTCGTCAACGGTATAGCGTCTACGACTTAGTACGGCGGGGCTACTCATCACATCATCGTCAGATTCCACACCATCGTCAAATTCTACTTCGTCGTCGCTCACAACAAAGCCGTCCAGGTTTGATTCAGGTTCATTCATGTCAGAGTCAATGTCTGATCCACCTCTGGTTGGATCATCTCGGTTGGGCAAATCACCGTCGTATTGTATATTGCATCGCATACAGTAGTTTTCTTCTGTCAGCTCCCAAGAACATTGCGAGCAGCGATGACTATCGATGTCCATTAGTCGTCTTGTTGATGGCAAAAGATGATGTTTAGTACTTACACAATGCCATCCTGATCCTCGTCGACGATATAGGTAATGTTGTTTTCTATAGGGAATAGTGAGACCCAGTTTTCGCGGATCAATCTCTTTCTCGATGACGGTGTAGGCCTTATTAAATCAGCTATGTCGATACGTTAAAATTTTGCTGCGTAATAATGCAATTTGATCACTTGCCTAGCTCTTGTAAGGTAGTGACATGTACAGGCTGTCGAACAATTTTCACGCGGCACATGGGGCATGTTTTTGAGTTTTCCAACCATTCATGAATACATATACCACAAAATGAATGGCCTGTTGAAAGAGGTCAATTGAGAGTTTTTCAATCCCTGATCAAAAAACCTACCACAATGTAAGGCATTGGGATCGTCGAGAATATATGTACAGATAGAACAAGTGAGTTCTAGCTATCGGTATGAGTATGGATTACTATCATCTGTTGAATGAAACCACTACCTTTTGTGATTTTGGCAAGTTTATCAGTCGCTTGGTCAGATGCCATCATGAAATTAAGGATGAAAGGTCAATCAAAGGTCTTTTTCAAGCAACCCTTTTTTTTTTTATTATGTGACCGCTGAGACTTAGTTTTCAACAAATGCATTGTGATCTGTGGTGAATTTAGCACGGATCCACTATACGAATCTAATGGCCTGTAACTGAAGAAAGCATTGAACAGATTTGACAGGATATAGGCCAGCTCCAATCTAGCATGTCACCTCTAGTAAATCACATGCAACTTGGGCAAAATTGTATGGTTGATTTGTACATGTAGCACGATTTAATGTGCTATTGTTGCTAACCTTACCAGCGAAAGAAACTTGTATTAATTGCCAAATACGACCATCGTCAATGTGGAGAAGGAGCCCAGAAGAGGACGATCCCACGCCGTTCTCTTATCGCTTTTCTTTGCAAGGCAACAGTCTTTGTGCACAACACATTGACCATGCACACTGGCCAAGAAAACGCCAATAGGTAACCCCGTTGTAATAAACAATTCTTGCTCTCCTTACATGACACATCCACATTGATGCCTGTAATGATGACAATAAGTGACTACATGCATCGACATGCTGCATTGATTTGAACGGCAGTAGCTGCTCTACAGGACTTGTCTGTAGCAACATGTCGCATTCATGAATAGATCATATTGAGAAGGAAACAAGCGAGTGGAAGAGAGAGAGACAGAGAGATGCTCATCACGGCGTTCATTTATTGTTTATCGCTTGGAATCAGTAACACAAACAATTACTACTGTAGTATACATGCCCCCCACCCAAATAGGGTCGCTTTTGGATAGCAGGCATTCATCCTTTGTATCTTTATTCATGCGATTACTAGAGATAAAACCTTGTTGATGGGAATAAATGCACTCAGAAGCAACAAACTTTGCAAACCTTAAAATAAGCTCAATACACCTTATTTGGGAAGCGTCATCATCTATATAGAAAAATTGCCACCACCACCACCACCACCACCACCACATTGGCCATAGAATCCTCTCTTTTTTTAGTATCGGATACTGACTATGTATGCCATTACAAGATGAACCACGTCAAATTGAACAGTTTTGTGTTTCTTGTAACAAGCTGATATGAGGCTGCTTTAGATTTCTTTTGGTTTCTATTTTCTTGATATGTCCTTACTACGGTTACGGATTTCACTATATATATCCTTGAGTTTCTGCGGTTTTCTGGGTGGCACAGGAATACTACCTCCGGACTTTTCTATGCTGGTACATCCATACACACACACGTGAGAAGCCCTTCTCAATCAAGGTAATGCTTTAGGAAACGCCGTAGACAACTGTCCTAAAAAAGTTGCTGTGTAATTGCAAATCATAAAGAGGACCACCACCGGGATTCAGCATCCTGTCTCCATTTAGTAATTGTCGGTTGCTGTATACGTTTCGCTTGCTGTTGGTAATTTGCTATAAATCAAGCAGATAGATAGACTTTTCTTCCCCCCTCCCCTTCCCCTTTTATCTCTCTCTATCTTTATCAATCATACAAAATATGAACAATTGGGAAAACAACCGCTACTTGAGTGCCAATGTCACTTCATCTCCTTGTGCCAATTCAATGCCTACTCCAGAAGCTTATTATTCTCCCAATCAGAATCAGACTGAAATGTTCCAACAGCCTGAGTACTGGTACCAGAAACAGCAGCGTGGGATCTCTCCTTCCTCATCTAGTTTGTCTCGAGAAGATAGCTACTCTCCGTGCTCGACTCCAATGTTGAATTTGGACGACACTCACATTATGAATCCTCCTCTTTCTTCCTCTTGCTCCTCCCAGGTCATGCCATTGATTGATCCCATGGTGTATAGTAGTAACAGCAACCACGCTCCCGCTGTAGCATCCACATCACAGTCTACATCCGCTTATCAGCAACCGATGATGATGCCCTTACTGGAGCAAGAAACACAAGCACACCATGAAAAACTGTTATCTCACTACAATGCTCATGAATCAATGATGGCCAATAACACCACTGCTACTACTACTACTACTACTACTACTGATATGAACACTTATATGACATACGGCCTTCGTTCTACCACATCACCCATTCTATCAAACATGTACCCTATGGATGCTCCAATTGAAATACCAGCCAACAGCATGTATGTTTCATATCACAACAATTACATAAATCAGCAGCTAGTGTACACTCATAATCATGCAACTACTGCCATTCACCACTCGTTACCAACATCTTCTGTACAACATGCCTATGAACAACAACAGCCAACCTACAGTTACCCACCACAGACGAACCATTTGATGACACCATCAATCAAAGAAAGCAACACACATGTGCCATCATCATCAGCATCCTCTTCCTCCTACAACAACAGCAGCAGCAGTAGCAGCAGTAATATCGTTCATGGCACAACTTCTATTATGAGACACAAACAAAACAGCATCAACAACAATAACAACAACACGCATGCCCAAAACGGATTCCCTTGCTTGATACCCGAATGCAACAAGTTGTTTTCTCGACCTTACAATCTTAAATCACACATGAGAACACACACACATGAAAGACCCTATGAATGTACATATAAACCTTGCGCTTGGAAGTTTGCTCGTCCTCATGATTTGAAAAGACACGAATTACAACATACGGGCCAAAAACCACACGGCTGTCGCTTCTGTCACCGTAGATTTGCTAGAAGTGATGCTCTCAAACGCCACTGGAAAGTAGACATCAATTGTGCACAGGCTTTAAAGCAGGAGACTGCAATGAATGGCGGAACCCAGGTGCAAATGAGACGAAAAAAGTCCAAAAAGAGCTGTTCTACCAAATAACTGCTGCTTGTATTGGTGCATTTGCTTACCGTTTCATCTCATGTGGCTCACAACTGTTTCGATATTTATATGTATTATCATTCCATTTACTTTTTTTTTTTTCTCTCTCTCTCTTTTGTATGCAATCTATATCCAACCATATTCCCCCCCCCTCCTCCTCCCATAATATTTACTTTTAGGCATGTCTCTCTTTCTTCCTCTCTCACTCTTTTTTTTTCCCCCACTACATTGTACATCTAATAAACATCTCTGTATTCATATCAAAGCAATCTACAAAAGGCAATGCTACTCGATTCAAAACAGGTTGATCAAAAGTTGCCCATTTCGGATGGTCTATGCATGTCGATCAGCTTGGAGCCTATATATACATCCATCTCTTTAATATAAATTCCACGTTAATCATTGCTTTACTCGATTAACTACTGTTGTCACCTTAGCAGGAGCAACAAGCTACCCTCTCCCTCTCCCCTTAACGACACTCATGGTTCTTGACTTGCAAAACGCTGACCACATGTCAAAAGTTTAATCAATCTATGTATATATAGCAACATTGCGGATTTGACCCGAATATGAAATACGCCACGGATGCTCTTCCTTTTTTTCAAAAGACTTCATCATTCAGTGGTACAAAACGCTACTTGGAATATGGATGATTCATCTTTTCTCCTTGAATATGATTGATGGAATAATCGACTACAAAGGAAATATTAATATGAAAAATAGAGTGACACAAATGGCTGGTTTATAGTTCAAATCCCAAAAATTGACAAAGCCGAAAGAGAGAAATATAGATCCGAGTGATACACGCACACAGAGAGAACAAACATGTATAACAGTAGCACAATATCATTCGCAAGGAGAAAAAGATGGATAAAACGTATGATTTTTCAAGATACTTCAATTGGAAGCCTTGTGCATGTGTGTGTGTGTGTGTGCTTTATTTCTTTTTGAATTTCAAGAGTGAAGGTAGTAAAATGTCAATTGGACCTGCTTTTTTAATGAAATCATGCTATACAGCGTATTTAGCTCAAGTTTCAACAAGTAAAAAAAAAACAACAACACTTACATCTAGTAATTCGGCAGCTGTGGCCCGAGATTTCACATCGACGCATAGACAAACAGCAAGATAGCTTTTCAACTCTTTGGATAATTTGTCTGGATTCTTGAGCGAAGGGGTGCCATTGGTGGCAATCAGATAAAGCGCCTTCAGAGGCTCCTCATCCAGATAAGGCGGTTCATTCTCAATCATCTCAATGGCCATGATACCGAGTGACCAAATATCTACTTTGGCGCCATATTCCTTTTGTTTGACAATTTCAGGCGCCATCTTGTATATACAAAATATGGTTAACATCAAGAGAGAAAAACATATACAAAAGACAGCAACTTACCCAGTAAGGCGTGCCCACCATAGTAGCTCGCTTGTTGCGTTGGTCTGTCAATTTAGCGCAGTATCCAAAATCACTAATCTTGACTTGACCAGCAAAGTTCAATAGAACGTTATCAGATTTAATGTCTCGATGAATGATATTCTGAGAGTGCAAGTGATCCAACCCCTTTGCCGTCTATATGCTTACGAATTGAGTCCTAGGGTTTGCCCACAGTAAGCCCTTATACACTTACCTCATAACACACTGTAGCTATTTGCTGCTCTGTCATTGTATTATGCTCAATTACGTCTGTCAATGCACCTCCTTCCATGTACTCCATCACAACCCATAAATCACCGCGCACCAAAAAAGAGTCCAGGAAATTTACAATATTACCATGATGAGATTCCTTCATGATCATGATCTCATTGACAATCAAGTCCAACCGCGATTGCTTGGATAGATCCATCTGCTTGACAGCTACTTTTGCATTGGTCGTTTTGTGATCTGCTAGATAGACAGAGCCAGAAGCGCCTTGGCCAATTCGTTTGGTACGCTTGTATATCAAGTTGGGATCTCCACTAGTAACAACAGACCTCAATCTCTCCATGATCTGGTGATCGCTCATGGTACTTATTCTTTGGTCTTGCTTTTTGTTTGTACAGGTATCTTCTGTTTTTGTGGTTGTTGTCGAGGAGGATGGTGTGGCTGTGGCTGCGTTATTGGAAGAAGGCACAGGTGTGGATATTTGCGGTTGAGGGTTGGGTATAATAGAGGATCTTCTTATCGTGTTGCTGTTGGATGGCAGTGTCTGTGTTGCTGCTGGAGGCTGAAGCATCTTGTTCTTGCTAGTAGCGGATACCGACTTTTCCACATCGCGTGTACGCTTCATTAGGTTTTTATCGCGATCCAATGCAGCAGCTGCCTCCTTGAGCTTTTCTTTTTCCCTTTCAAATCGTGTGCTACGATCAGACGGGGCTGCATTTCGCGTGCCACTATTGCCAGTATCTGGATGACGTTTGGTCATGCTGTTCATGTGGGATGTGTTTTTGCGAGGCAGTGAGCCACTGAGCGTCGTGGGCGTAGGTGATGCTGGTGTTGTGCTACTAAAGGGCGCTAATGTCGCGGATTTCAAAGACTTCCTTTCATGATTGCTCTTTGCTAACTCCTCTACAAACATTTGCTTTTCCTTCATGCTCTGTTGCTGCAGCTTTAGCTTCTCCATCATCATCAAAACGTCTTTATCCATTGCTTTGATGTGGTTCATATCTACTTTGGGAAGAGCAGGCTCTTTTTGCTGCTGTTGGACCAGAGTGTTGGCCGCAGCAGATTTATTGGTGGGTCTAGCTGGAGCTTCGCGAATGTGTCGAGGTGCTGGTGTGGATCGACTAGGCTTTGGGTTGGACATTTTCTTTTCCTCTTCCCAGTTGTGATTTTTTCTATACCCATTGCTGCTTGCATTGTTGCTGCTCGTATTGTTGTCACTTGTCTCATATGCGCTTTTTTCCCTGCGAGTTTGCTCAGTATAAAATTCAAGCGCTTCCAGCACGGCTTGTGGATTCTTTGCGGCATCTTCGGGCGTGATTTTTGAGCCTTTCAACAATGCATTCCATTGATCAGGCAAACCCTAATTCGAGCCTTTTACATGAATATTTTTGTTCTCTTGACCTCAATCACCCATAAACACATGTATACATACCGTGAACGCACCAGTGATAGGATCAAATCCCACATGGACCTTGTGAACAAAATTAGTGGGACCTGATGCGCCCAATGGTGACCTCTGTTACCAAGATAAAAGCAAAAGGTATTAGATGTGATACAAGACCCAATTCACGGAAACTCACGTTGTATATCTCGTCCATCCATGAATACAGCTCTTCATCATTACGACATGCAATGTAATACGACTTTGCTTTGGTGCCCAACTCGAAGCAATGTGATTTTAGTTCCGAACGTGCTACAGCTGTGATTTCCTTCAAAAATACGAGTGCTACGCATTGGCCCGTTTGCTAACAAAGACAAGGTATGAGTGTGTATGCATACGTTTGATAGCTTAATATACTCTACCTCGTTGCGGTGAAATGTGATGGTTTGCTCACGCAAAACGACATAACGCTTTGACCAAATCCAAGCTCTCAATCCATCTTCTTTGACCTGAAGATTGCCATCCTTTTTTATCTCCGCCATGATGATGAAGTTGAAGAGGGAGAGAAAGAGAGAGAGAGAACACAAGAAATGAGAAGAAAATATTTAAAAAGAAAAAAAAAAAAAGAGTTAAAAAGAGGAGAGATTGTTGATTGATGAGGGGAGTCAAAGGAGAAGGTCGAAATGGCTTCTGCAATTACCAAGTTAAACTAAAAATCACTCTAAGGGGGTCTCAACCTTGATGTTTTAACTCAGAACAAGAATCTCAGGGGCAATAAATAGAGTTCCTTCTCTCTCATTTTCAACTCTTTTTTTTTTTTCTTTTTTTCCTTGTAAAGCGTTATATGAGAGATATTAAAACGTAGTATGTGGTCAACGAGAGCCAGTTTTAGTGGTACAGTATATATAGATCTAATTGATGATTGGGCGTTTTAAGATGGAAGATTGAAGATCTATGTTTGTGATGGATCTTTTTGACATTGAATGGCCGGTTCATGTGTGTAATTGAAAAGAGCGAGAAAGACACACACACACACACACACAGAGAGAGAGAGAGAGAGATGGGATGAGCCAAAATCTTGAACAATAGAAACAAATTCGGAAAGACTTCCGGAATGTCGAAAATTTGTTTGTTTCCCCTAGTAGATGAGATAGGCTAATAATGATGATTGCCCCACTTTACATGTTGAGTAAATCACTACATCAACGAGAGCAGCATCAAAACAACAATAATAATAACAACAACAACAACAACAACAAGAAAGATGGAGATGCATTATACATACACATGCAGGGCGCAGTATTTGATTGGGAGGGAAACTATGGCTATTTAGTATGCAATACATCATTCATATAAGATATACACATCCATGTGATACAATAGTAAGTATATGGCTGTATGCATAAATACACAAGCCAGCAGATTAAAATGGCGGCTATATGTATCGCCACATTGCAATAAGGAGAGGATAAGAGAGATGATTGCAATTTACGCTTAAAGTGAATATCAACCAATTTGAATGTTGTTGTTACTCCTTAATTACACAGTGATTGGTTACAATCATCGTTGATGATATTTTAAATCAATGCGTGTACTAGCAGGTTTGTTTACCTACAAGGTGCATGTAATTATTTTTTTTCCCTTCTAACCTTGTTATATACATCAGAAAGAATATATACATATATGATAAACTTGATTTTATAGGGTGATGAAGCCCCATTGGAATCAGCAATTTGCCAGTAGAGGAACAGCATTTCGCCCAACCCCGTTTACATGAATTTCTTTGTACATTTGCCTTCAATCCCATCAATTATTGTTATTTTTCTTTCCTCCCCCCCCCCTTGTTTTTCCTTCTTGCTTCTTTTCCTTCTCTTTCTCTCTTTTTGTATTAAATCAACTTGATTCACTTTTTACCTTTTTCTTCTTTCATCTCTATTTGTATTATATATTTACAATTAAAATTGCAAGAAACTCTTTCTTCTTTTTCTTCTTTTTTTTCTTCTCTACTTTATAATTATTAACTATCATCATCGTTATTATATACAACTAAAGCAAAAACATTAAAAAAAAACTCTTAAAAAAAAATCAATGCAACGATCCAGTATGATGAAAACTCATACTTACAGCAAAAAGCAGATGGAGGAAAAGCCCAATCCCTCTGTCGCGTCCGTCTCATCAACCACCTATGGTATGCCACCACCTACCAACAGCAACACTGCCAGTCGATTAGCCCAAATTGACGAAATGAAGTACTTCTTTGCCACTGCAACTCAACATTGGGAGCACAACAAACCTTTAAAACGCTTTGCATTACCTGGCGGTTCAGGAGGAGCAGCAGGAGCACCAAGCGGAGCATCAGTCAACGGTAGTGGAGAAAGCATTTCTTGTGTATTATGGAATGATTTGTTCTTTATTACAGGCACAGATATTGTTCGCTCTCTCACCTTTCGTTTCCACGCATTTGGGCGACCCGTTACCAATGCAAAGAAATTTGAAGAAGGCATATTTTCTGATTTGCGCAATTTAAAACCTGGTCACGATGCTCGATTGGAAGAACCTAAATCTGAATTATTGGACATGTTGTATAAGAATAATTGCATCCGTACGCAAAAGAAGCAAAAGGTCTTTTATTGGTTTTCTGTGCCTCATGATCGTCTTTTCCTTGATGCTCTTGAACGTGATCTTAAGCGTGAAAAGATGGGTATGGAGCCAACTACCCAGGCCGTTGCTGAACCTGCAGCTTCTTTATCTCTCGATTCTACGCAGGAGTTATTCGATCAGCTGAGAAAGAGTATATCTCAATCTGCCGCTGCTACTGCTCAAGCTATTGAAGACGATCTCTCTGCTTCCAATTCGACCCTACATACGCCTGTACCAAACAGTAGCTTGTCTCTCAACTCAATTCACCAGCGTATGTTCACTTCTCTGAAAATTAATGACATGGGCTAACTTGTAGTAATAGATCATTCAAATTACTTGGACACGGATCCACATTGGCCGACTTCGCCCACACCCAATTCGACTGCAAATCACACACCATGGTCTTCTTCCCAATCCAGATTGGAACGTGCCGCATCCCAAGCCAAGAGATCGCGTGTCAATTCGGTACCTGCAAGCATAGGTCAAAAGCAGCAAATGCAACTATTACAACAGCAGCAAAAAAGTCATCGCTTAAGCTATGGTTCTTACTTTGCCGGCAACCCCATCAGTACCAGCAGCACAGCATCTCGTCGTAACAATCGTCGCATCTCAAGCACATCATCTTCCATGCTGTCTTCTCCCACCACCACTACTGCTACAGCCGATGACTTGCTCTTCCGTGATGATGCCAGCAACAGCACTGCTACGACTACTACTGTCGATATGTCTCTCAAGCCCTCCAATTCGTACCGCCATCGCCCTCAGCAGCAACAGCAGCACCCTGATTATATCATGGATCCCATTTCCAACGGAGTCAATCAATTGGAAATCACGCCTTCTTTGTCCAACACGAGTCATAGTACTAGCACAACCAGCAGTGTTTTGCAGCACAAAAACAACAACAACAACAGCAATGTCGTGTTGCCATCCAAATCACTTGACTCGAATGCTATGAAAAAGACTAAAACTATCTTTGGCAATTTGAGCTTGTTTGATGGTTCTCCAACTTACAAACAACGTAGACGTCGTGCTGCATCGGTCTCTTCATCAGTCTTGAATCAGCCCCATCCCTTACATATCACTGCAGGTGGTCCTGAACGTGTAGTTCGTCGTCATGACAAGTGCCATATTCGTACTCCCAGTAGTGCTACTACGAGTAACCATAATTCGACCTCCTCCTCTGCCTCGTCCATCTCTTCGTCGTCGCACTTGTCGTCAAATATGGTAAACAGTAACAGCAGCAGGTTAGCTATGGCAGCTGTCAAGGCCGGATTTGCTCCAAATCAAATCATCTCCACTCCACCGCCTCCTATGCCTATGATGACTGCAAACCACTCGCATGGTTGGCGTCCTTCTACCACTACCAGTACTGCCTCGCAACAGCGAGATTACTACTGCCCTATGCCTGATTGCAGACATTTGTTTAAGCGCCCTGAACATCTGGAACGTCACATTCAATCGTTACACATGTTTATTTGCACAGTGTGTGGTAAGCAGTTTCCTCGATCTGAACATTTGGCTCAACATCACCGCCTTGAACATGAAATTCAGCAATACGACCATGTTTCTTCTTTGAGCGGCGGAGGCGACAACAACAATGACGACGACTCTTCTTCTCCTGATGACTATCAACGTAACTTTATGTTCAATACCACGTTTGGCACAAGACAGCAGCAGCAACAGCAGCAGCATCAGCAACAGCAACAGCAGCAAGTGCTCAATTACAACCAACAACCACAGGACACTGGATTGTATTCTACTTCTTCTCGCCATTCATTTGACGACGCTCGTTCTTCTGGCTGGTCTACTGGTATTTCTGCTGGTGGAAGTGGCAGTACAAGCAGTAGTCATAACAGCAGTCGATGTAGCACTCTGAGCCCCATGCTTGATCTTGATTTTGATATGCCTGATATTCAACCGACCACAACTGCTGCTACTGCTACTGCTACTACTACGGCTGCTGCTGCTACTATGCAACACAATACCGATGTATTGAATACGCCTATAAGTTCCAGTCGCAGTAACACTTCATTGACCACAACTGAATCATCCAGCATCGTCCTGAACGACAGACAACAGCAAATGTTGAACACTTCCTATTATCCTGAACCATCTACTAGCACATTTATCAAGGAGGAACCCCATTGGAATTCCAACGGTATGACAACTGCTGCTCCAGCAGTGCGAAAGAGCTCATCTTCTCTGGAAGATGACTTTAGTTCATCATCTGCATCTTCACCCAGCTCAACACTGCAATACAATGGTGATCCGTTCAACAACAACTATACCTCATCTTCCTCATCCAATTTGAACCATTTGCCCATGACGTTATTATCACCATTCAAACCGACTCAATTGCAACAACAACAACAGCAGCAGCAGCATCATCATCATCATCAGCAACAACAACAACAGCAGCAGCAGCAAATGCAAGATGAACATCATTTATTGCAAATGGCCCACATGAATGAACAGTATTCCAACTTTGCTCATCACCCACAGTTTGACGTTAATATGGACACCATGTTTCCAAACACCAACACCAACACCAACCTTATGAATGATAATAGTCCTGTAAGCAATTATCAGTCTATTTATGCACCCTATGTTGATCAGCAATACTCTCCTTTTATAACATCACCTGATAATATGAACATCGTTTTTGGCGCCTAAAATATATACAAACAACAACACCAACATGAACCCGAAAAAAAACAACAAAAAATCCAACAAAAACAACAACATTTTTATAAGCATCTCATGATTAGTATTTTTTTTTTCTTCTTTCTTGGTAATTTATTTATTTGTCTCTTTTTTTTTTTTTTTTATATATCATTATTATTATTCGTATTATCATCCATTTTATGCATTTTTCATGAAAACCAGCATTTTTTTTTTATATATACATATATGTTCTCTTTCTCTTAGAAGGCAGCCCTCTTATACAACATTATGACAGCATTTCCTCTCCCTTTCTCTCTTTATCTTTAAAGGAAATTTATATTGGCAGTAAAATAAACATTTTTTTATATGAAATCCAAATCACATGAATGATCGTTGTAGCGTTGTGTAGCCATGCATTCACATTTAAAAAGGGAAAAGATTTTAATTTGCTTTTATTTTTTTTTTATTTTTTTTATCTATCTGTCCTTTTCATTATCATGAGGTTTAGATTATTATTGCTATCAGTATTATTGATTTCGGTTGAATCAAAGCACATCAAGACCAAGGTTGTCATTTTGGGCGCTGGTGCTTCTGGAATTTCAGCTGCAAAAGCGTTGTCCAACGCAGGCATGGAAGACTACGTTATAGTGGATGCGCAATCCTTCATTGGAGGTAGTCATACAAATAACTCATAGTAGTCTAGTTCTGATCCTGTGCATAGGTAGAGTACAACATGAAGCCTTTGGTAATAGTTTTGTTGAACTGGGTGCCAATTGGGTAAGTGAGCGGTCAAATTTGACAGTTACGGATGCTTATTCAGTGACAGATCTATGGCAAAGGCGACAATCCAATTCACAGAATGGCCATGCAACATGGGCTAAAGACAACACCCAATGACAAGAACAATGTCGCTTATTTCGATGACTTTGGGCTACTGAAGAATCAGGAGGAGGGTGTCGACATTAGCAATGAATTTGAATCAGTCAAAATCAAACTCGTAGATTATGCAGGTATATTTACATATAACACACACACACACACACACACACACACACACACACACACACAAACACATATAAACATCATTAGCTAATACACAATGATAGAAAAGAGGATGAAACGTCAACAAGTAGATCTATCGAGCAGATCTGCTCTGAGTTTGTTGGGCTGGAAGCCCAATACCCCTTTGAAAGCAGCTGTAGAATACTTTAACATTGACTGGGAGTTTTCTGAGCCAGCTGAAATGTGCTCACTTGATTATGCAACTGGCACGGTAGATTCAATTACAGGCACTTACCCGCTTGGCAATGAATTTGTAGTGGATGAAAGGTGATCTCTCTCTTCTTCTTCTTCTTCTGTTCACTACTAAATACGTTTTTTTTTAAACATATCAAAAGAGGATTTAACTACGTCTTGAAGAAGGAGCTTGCCACATTTTTACACTTGGATGATACCCGTCTCATGCTCAACACGTTAGTTACAGAGGTCATTTACAATGATCAAAATGTGACAGTAATCACTTCAAATGGGCATGTCATTGAAGCCGAATATGCAATATGCACATTTTCGTAAGTTGTTCATTGTTTGTACCTTGTTACTATTCTGACCTCTATTTCGCTGCTACAGACTAGGGGTATTGCAAAGTGATTTGGTCCAGTTTACGCCCTTGTTTCCAGAATGGAAGAGAGAGTCTCTGCTCAGCTTTCATATGACTACCTATACAAAGATATTCCTTCGATTCAAGGAAAGGTTTTGGGGAGATTGGCAGGTGCGTCAGTGTAACAAACAATCAGATTCAATATAAACATATATATATATAATGTATAGTTTGCCTTGTATGCCAATAACGTGACACAGCATGGTGGTTACTATACGGTATGGCAAAATCTAAACGCGCCAGGCTATCTCTTCAAACCGGCCGCGACTGGAGATAACATCTTGATGGTAACAACTACCGATACGGAGTCTCAGAGAATAGAGCGAATGACAAATAGTCAAGTGCAACATGAGATTATGCTTGTGCTCCAAAAGATGTTTCCTTCTGTCCAGGTGGAGCCACCCATCGACATACTGATCCCACGCTGGCATCAGCACCCTCTGTTTAGAGGTTCTTATTCAAACTGGCCTATTGGTGCGCTCAAGAAGCATCACCTGAACATGCGAGCTCCTCTAGAGAATAGATTATGGTTTGCAGGTGAGGCTACATCCAGTGCTACCTATGGTTTTGTACACTCTGCTTGGCTCGAAGGAAAATCAGTTGCAGGCAGTATTTTGGAGTGCATGACGTCTCAATGTCCTGTTTATGAAAAGCATGAATATATCACAGGCTGCGATGTTTATGTGAGAGAGAAGAAGCCTCGTTTTTTTGGTCAATTTTCGCATTAGCTATCAAATAAAGTAGATTTACATGTACAGTTGGGATAAATAAGATTTTCCCTAAAATTTATTATTACTCTTGTTCAACTTGGGAAGAGGCACTGTAATCAGGCATTTTCTCTCGTCTTCTATCACTCATATCTTGTTGCTGTTCACCTGATTGATTGCCGTTCTCTGAAGTAGTATCGGGTGCAACGACTTCATCCTGTGAGACAGCACCTGCTGCTTCTTGACTCGTTTGCTGTTGTTGTTGTGGTTGTTCCTGAGAAGGTGTCTCTACAGGCATCACACTCAAAACTCGGGTCAATTTGATGATTGTGTCCGAGATTTGCTCGTCTACACTGGTCAGCACTCTCAATCTTTGCTCCAGGGCTTCTCTTGTAGTGGTTGCCAAGATGCGCAAATCCTCTTCTGACAGATTGATAGGAAGCGAATTTCCGTTTTGCTGTGATTGTTGATAGTGTTGAGTGTTTAAAGGCACTAGAGGTATCAAACCAGGTATATTGCTTGGTTGATTTGATGGCATCAAGATGTTTAAGGATGAAGAAGGGTTAGTTTGATGAGCAGGGCCAGAGGGAATAGGCAGTTGGTTGAATAATGATTGCGCAAAAGGCTGCTGTGGCGGTTGTAATGGTGCCTGAGGTGGTTGTGGCGGTTGCTGTGCTTGATCAGGAGGCTGTGCTTGGCTTTGATTGTTTGTTTCATTCAACACAGAACGGCGACTACAGAAGTACAGCCAACGATGAATAAAATACGCACGATGAATTGCTGTCTCTCACTTACCATGTAGGACAGGTTTGCTGTCTCTCGAGCCAACTACGCAAGCAGTGGAAATGAAATATATGTCCACAAGGCAACTTCTTGGGCTGATCCAAATTTTGCTCGTTATCACCTCTGTAAGCGGCTGCTTCTGGATTATCCTCATCCATCGTTGTATCCACAATCTGCATCTCCTCTCTACATATAATACAGGTGCTATCGCTTGATCGAGATAAATCTTCAGCAGTTGCATTGGGATATAGTTCATTCATATTGCGCGTTGCTCTTCGGTAACGATAAAGATCTCTGCATTTCTGGATGAATGATCTAAATGTGACATAGACATCTCGGATGATATGAAGAGGAAGTTGATAGTTTAAGCAGATGTACAAAAAGAACACAAGGTAGGTAATCAGCTTGAAGAAATCTAATAGACAAGATGTTGATGAGCAAGGTGCTGGCTGAGCGCTTGTTGTACGTTTGTGTGTGTGTGTCTGTCTGTCTTACCAGTGACAAGGTCCAAATAAAAGACGTACATGGACTTTCCCTCCCAGGTCTGTTCTGTTCGCATATCAATCACATTGAGTATGTATTTTCCGATTGTCGACAAGATGGAGCATATCAAGATAGTGTACTGGTGCTCACAGTTTAGCTTCTGCATGCTTGCATCGCATTAGACGGACTTACCTCGAAACCAAACATGATCATCATATTGGGGCCCTTTGTAAGAGTGACATGAATGGCGTGATTAGCCAGCAATGAATCTACCAAGAGTAGAATTGCCAAGAGATTGACCATTCGAACATGAAATGTAACGCGGTTTGCTGGTGATTGCTCCATCTAGTATACGCTGTTTAGCCAGCGTGCTGCATGGATCCACTGCATTAAACTTACGAATTCAACACGATCCTGACATAACCAGTGGAATATCTTCAAGAACAGTAATGTGGTAAAAACGACGATGAACTGCAAGTCGAACTCTTCTCGGAAGATGGTCATTGCCAGACATGTTTCTGTCACTGCGTACCAAGATCGTTCGTATAAATGCTACAGGGAGAGACTGTAAGTTGCCAGAACGGTATCGTCTTTAATGCTAGCTGCCAACCTCGACTTCAATTGCTCTTAATCGCCCAAAAAAGATGGCCTGTAATGCTTTGCCGAATAGCACTGATATGATGAGGCCCATATTCAATAAAATCTAGTAGACTGCTGTTACTGTATGTAGTCAAGTGAGCGTTCTATCATGCTTACCATCATACATGCGCTTGACTTTGAAAGATAGATGCAAGCAGCATAAAAATTTGAGCGTTGATGCATTGCGGAAAGTACCACTCCAATAGCCAGTATGGAGGATACGCAGCCATAAACGGCCAATCTCATTTTTTGCAAATAGTTTTAATAGTGGTATTAAACAAAAACAAAAAAAAAAAAAAAAGAACTGTTAATGTGTGTATGCTATGTTACCAAGCTCTGTAATAAAGAGCCACAAAGGAAAATTCAACTGAGCATCACAGAAATGCCCGCCACGTATTCATCACCAATGACGTACTTTGATTGATCAGAATTAAGCGGGCACAGCCAGGTAGATTACAGTACCATGGTGTGATATGGCAATCTCGATTCTTTTGAGTGGATAGTATTCAAATCTCTGCATATCGCCATCTTGTTAACAACATGAATATAGGGGATTCCCCCAGATTATCACTGTTGACAGACTGCCCTGAGCAATTGCCATTCGCTACTCTACACAGCATCATCTCGACAGACTACGACGACACTGATGCGATAAAAGAAGGAACTATCAACGCATCATGCACTTTAGAATAGTCTGTAATAATGCTGTGTTTGGACCAGCTGCTGTGAGTATTCAATGTAAGCAATCTTGAATAGAATCCATAAACCAGCATCATTGAAAGCGATTAACAAGCTTGTAATGCAAAAAAAAAAAACACAAGCATACAATTGACTAATCGTGAATACCACACACGTTTGACAACCGTAATCTACCATCTGATGCTCTAATTAATGCAAGCACATTTGTCTACTATTGTATCTGTTTTTATATACAGTAATTGGATTGAAGCATACAGTCTATTTTTACACAGCACAACCCCGCTTTAATTCTCGTGCCTGATTGCCCTCTCCCTTTCGCAATGGAATCAAAGAAAGGTGGTTGGTTGGGTCAAAATATGATTAAGAAAAAGGGAGTATTTAATTGTCTTGTAACTGCTTTGTGATACTCTTGTTCTTTTCTTTCTCACTCTCTCTTTTTTCCCCAACAAAGAAAACAACCCTGTAAATTAGTTGATATCCTTGTGCCCGAGCATCCAGTTTTTTTTTTTTTTTGTGTACTTCCAGCGATCATTCCTTGAATATAGTTTAAAATGGTAAATATACAAACTGAGGGGGGGGGGGCACATGATGGAGCCAAAATGCTGATTTGAAACAGTGTTGTGGAGGAAACAAAGGCCCCAAATGGAAGCGAGAAGTAGTAAAGGATCACAAGTTTGACTACATTGACATCAACGAATTCTACGATCCATCTTGTCCAGCACGAACTAGCTATATGTTCATGTATCTCTTGATGATAAAGGGCTTTTTGGTCTATGTGGCCGATTTGTGGACAGCAGGTAAATCTACGCTACAAAGCAGACAATGCCATCCAGCTATTAACACTATGGAAAAGTTTCGTTATTGGTCATTGGAAACTCGAGCATCAACGCAGACGCATCCATCCCACCCGACGTTGCAAAGTGGATTTTCTTGGGTGCAATTATGATTTCATTTGCGCTTTTGTTTTGGGACATTCGAAAATCGAGAGGAATCGTCGAATCAAGAGATATTTCACTGGCATTTTTCTCAGTGATTGCGAATCGATGGTACTCGGTCAAAGATTACAGATACTTTTGCTTATTTGGCAAAATCAACCGCTCGAGAAAGCAGATTGACTCTATTGCGTTTTTCGTTTTTTTCACTTTGAAAGGTAATACAAATATGAGTGTTCAAGTGCACAAAATAATGGTAATTTACAGAAAATGTTTAAATATAGGTTGGAAAAAGCTACTTTTGGCAGAAGCACCTAGACAAGTAATTAACGTCGTTACACTGAAAACGATTATTCCCGCATGGATTCAAATCAACAATGGCCTGAAAATATCAAACGATGGTTTGGGAAGAAATACGGTTCAAAGAATCATGACAGGCACCATGATCTTCTCTACTGCTATATTTGCAATCTCTTTCATATTATTATGCGCTGCGGCCATTATCTATATCCCCGTGTTATGTCATATTCAAGGTAATCTGAAAGAGTATTGCTGCCATAAGGTGGATAAAAGGTCAGTTTTTATTAGGGAAAGCTATGGCAGTTGTACTCATATCCAAGCGTAATAGAATCGAGGAATTATTAAAAAAGCAAGCGAAAAAGAGAATAGAAAAGAACAAAAAGGCAGATCAGTACAATCACCATCATCATCAAAAGAAATCCTCAAAGAAGGACGATATTGAAATGGAATCACTACCTCAGCCAACTTTACCCAAAGTGGATATGAATAGTCTATCTGTGAATAATTATTACCCGCATCAGCAAGCACCTAGACAGCATTATCAGCATCATCATCAACAACAACCCAGTTTCACTGGAAGCGTAAATAATAATCCTGGCAGGCCAAATTATTACCCACAAGCGTCCTCTTCCAATTCAAGCACGGTTATGGGATCGCAGTTTACGAGACGAAACAGTTTATCATCTGTTGGCAGCGACCAAATTGGCCTGACTTCACATGCCCAAGGTCAACCATGGTCATCAACACCGTATTACCATAGCAATGGAAGCCATAACGGAAGCAGCAGTAACCTGTCGTATAGTATTCAGCACCAGCAATATCAGCAACCATACCAACAATTTAATAATTACCAGCAGCATCACCAAAACTATTACTAAAAAGTAAACAATGTAACCCGTGAATAGTGCTAGCTAAAGTGACATATATTCAACAACCTTAAACAACTCATACATAATACATACAATTACCATTTATAATCAGCACATTTTTTCTTTTATTTGTATAATAAATTGCTATCTACATACTATCTTATACTATTTGGCTCTGCTGGCCTTTTTTATCTCGCTCGCAGTTGTTTTATCACCAACTGTAGATGATTCCATAATTTTGTATATTCATGTCATTTTCCTTATCACTTGACCTGATGGATCAAAAAAGAGTGTTTCAAAGCATAATAGCCATGGAGTGAACGTGATTGGCATCCTTCTTGCTTATGTGCCTCTCTGGAGAATAAACTATTATGTTATCGCAGCTCTCCCTGGTATGGCACAGTTCATTTAAATGTTTGCGTGCGTCGAATCACCCCGTTATCTGATCTTCATCAGCTGTATTCCAGAAGCCTGGGAATCACTTGAAAAGCTTCGACATAGTTTCAACATTGATACTGAATCCTTTGGAATGATTGAAGGTCAATTAGGAACTACTGCTGCTGCTGCCAATGCTTTTGTATCCAAAGAACGTCAGCCGCCTCAGATCAATGAGGATCTCGAGTCAATCAGCAAACAATTAGAGGACAGCATCACCAAGCAACAGCACATTACTCAACACCCCTCCCCCCCCCCCCAATAAACAGTATCAACGTATTTGCAGATCTCCAGATCAAATAGCCAGGCTGATCCTTTAAGGAACAGCAACAACTCCGTTAGATCCTGCCGCTTGTTCCTTTAAAAAGCCACTTTCGTGCAATAAGACCCTTTTTTTCAAACCACACGACAATGTTTAAACGAAAGCAGAGTTCAGCAGAGTCATCCAAAACCAAACAGCCTAAACTAACAATATCCCACAGCTCTGGAGAGCCTTGGAAGCAAGTCTTTTTGGACGCAAATGCAGCGTTTCGAGAAAACAAGTTTAAAGAGTCAGTAGCACTTTTTAACAGAGCACTTGGTATGAATCCAAACCACACTACAATTATGGACTGTCGCGCTGCCGCCTACGAAAAGCTCAATCAGCTTGATCTTGCTCTTCAGGATGCGATGAGCATCATCAAGCTAGCGCCTAAAGAAGCACGAGGATATCTCAGAGCTGGAAAGGTGTTGTCATTACAACAAAAGCACAAGCAAGCCGTCAACGTCTACAAACGGGCATTAGCCCGTGTTGATACACAAGATAAACGCTACCCACAAATTACCTCCATGATGGACATTGCAAACAAGAAAGCATCACCGCCACCGTCGTATGATTTTATGAAGATTTTACCATACGATATTATTTCTCTTATATTCTCCATGCTCTCATTTGACCGACGCATTCAATGCACAGGAGTTTCTCGGACATGGAGAGGATTTGCCCTGGGTTGGTCAGGCATGTGGCGAGATTTGGATTTTGGGGACAGAAAGGTGTCTTATACAACCATCAAAAAGTACCTCAGTTATGCCAAGGGACGCCATGTGAGACGTTTTGCAATGATGGACGCAGATCAAGCCAGAATGAAGAAGATACTGCAATTGCTGATAGATGAAAATTGCCAGTACATTGAGGTTCTAGGTGACTATACATCGACGGTAATGGTGTCATTTTGATAGACTGACCGTACTGAACAGACTTTGTGCGATGTGAGATGCCGATAACATTACTATCACGCATGTTGAGATTAGTCGGCAAACATGTCACAAGCTTGAGAGTGGATGAATGCGGTATTGAAGTAGATACGGTATTCAAAGAAGTGTTGCCGCAATGTGCATCACTGACGCATTTGTCTATGCTGGACATAGAAACAGGAGATATGGAAGATCTGCGACATAGTACAACGCCGTTTCCTGTGACACATCTAAGGCTTTCGATCAGTGGAGAAGCTAATATAAATTGGATACTGGCTCAATGTCAAGGAATAAATGTGCTGGAGATCAAAACGGCGGACATTCCCATTAGAGATGCCTATATCAGCCTTATGACAATGCCCTATCTGAAAGAGCTGCACTATACCGTTGGATCCAACTATAGAGTAAACACAAGATGGCCTTTACCAGATAACACTGCAACCGAACCAGGGCTTGAAAAGTGCAATGTACGCGGTGATATCTCATTTACAGGCGACTTGTTGGGTGGCATCATTAGGAAAGCATCCAAAAGCCTCAGACAGCTCTCCATGCTGGATTGTGCATCGATGGATACCACGCTGGCTCAACTCGTTATTGAACCTGGTTTACCATGTCTGGAGGTACTGAATATTGATAAGATGATCGTTTTCGAAGAATGGCATCTACATACCATCATATCATCCTGTCCGACGATCCAGGAACTGAGCATGTCATGGAACTCGGAGGTTACCGACAGCGTGCTGAGTGACCTCAAGACGGTTACCAAGAAACTACGAAAATTAGACCTCTCTCACTGTACGAACATCACAGGCGTTGGATTACAGCAACTAGTGCAGGCACATGGAGAAACCCTTGAAAAGCTGAAATTAAACAACTGCCAGAGAATCAGTTCAGATGCGATCAGATGGGCATACGATGTGTTGGGCAGACGAGTTGTTGAATGCAAATACGACAATTGAAACCTTAATTCCCCAATTAATGAAAGAGATTAGATGAACAATTAGCCATTGACAGGAAGCCATAACAGAACACACACACATATATATACAGAAAACGGGGATTCGAAATAAAGTTTTTCCCACCTTCATTCCCTGTTTAGCCAATGACAAAGTGGCATCATATCTTTCTGACGTTTTGACAGGGTCCATTGCATTTCTTCTCATGCCACTCTAATACGGAATACTCGTGCTTTGGCAACGCAAGAAATCAAGGTACACAACATGCCACATAAATGAGCTGATGTGAGAGAGTGAGTAGACACCAAATGCTTCTATCTGACATGCTTTTTTATCCCGTTCCGATGGAATTCGACTGGACAGGATCGACTGAGTATAGCCTCATTATTGTACAATTATACCTCAATTTTTTCATGTTCTAAATTTCCTTTTTCCTTTCTCTCTATATACTATATGCTTGCGTAGATTTATAACTATGCCTATTGCTGTGCCATTTTTAACTGGTAGTAGACAACTATCCATTGAATTAGCAGAACCTGTTGTTTTGTTGAGGGGCCCTCCATCTGATCCTACAACACATGTGCTCAGAGGTGAGGTGGAACTTATGTTGTCTAGGCCAATGACTGCCAGTCAAGTCCTGGTTAAATTGGTTGGAAAATCAAACATGCTGTGGCCCGAAGGCTTAGGAAGCAGAGGATCCAAAGTCTACCATGAAAAGACGATCTTGGATCAGAACATTATATTGGATAATAGACCTGAAGACGACCAAATGTTGCCCGCTGGCCTGAACCGATGGCCATTTGAATTCTTGATACCCAATCGTATGGTCGAAACCATTGAAGATGAAATGGCCCAAGTCTACTACTTTGTGTCTGCAACTGTTCAGAGACCAGGTCTAGGCATTCCCAACCTCAGATGTCGTCGTAACATCCTCTTGCTCCGGACGCTTTCCTGGTCTGACGATGTGATAGCATCTCATGCACTCCCGACAACGTCCATTGTTGCCGAAAGAAAAACCGATGCCTGCGATGCGACCATCTACATTGAGAAATCAATCGTATCATCCGGAACCCAGTTCCCCATCTCGATTGTACTCACAACGCAGATGAAGAATGTCAGCTTGGAAGCCATCAATGTCACATTAACTGAAAAGCGGCTCTATCAAGTGCCTGAATACAACGCACGGAGAGCTGAACTGCACGACTTCAAGCTGCAACTTGCTTCTGTTACTGACATGACTGATTCTGAACAACTGATTCAAGCCATGATTCCATCCTCTGATATACCTCTTCAGCAAATTCGTAGGGTTCTCAGCGCCAAAAACGCTCACATCCCTCTTGGCAGTAATCCCTTTCAATACAAGTTTATGTTTACGTTGCCAAACTGTCTGACGCTCAACCACACCACTTATTTCAAGGAGATGAACTTTTTGCACCACTTGAAGATCGATATCGAACTGTCTGTGCCTTCTACTGCAGTTAAACCCAATTCTGAACCATCCTCCAGCGGCGCACCGCCCGAAATGGTCAACACAATTGAAAGAACTCATATTCATCTGGAGACCCCCATTACTATTCTGGACTGTCGCTTAAAGGAAGATTTCACCACACTGCCCACCTACCAAGAGTCCATGTCTGACACTGCTGTCAATGAAGAAGACGCAGAAGATGTGCTCAAAAAGCGAGCAGGCTTCTTTATCTGTCCCTGCTATGTTGACTACAAAAAGAAGAGCAGCAAGTTGAATGGCAAAGAAAGAATGATGATACGTCAAAATAGCGGTATTGAGTCTTGTCCGTCTAGCCAAAACTCAAGCACTGAGAACTTGCTCTTACCTCCTCCTCCTCCCTACAACAAATAATAACTGCATCCTTTGTCATCCTTTGCTTTCTTCCTATTTAGAAATTCACACTGTACCATACGCAAACCTTCATTAATAAACATTTTATCAAAATCAAAGGATTTCTTGGCTGTTTGGTACTACTGGGGTGGCCAAAGTTTCAACGTCTTCATTACGTTTTTTTTTTTTTTTTTTTTTTTTTTTTTTTTTTCATGGTCATCAACTGCTAATCCTTGCTGGATATTGTGTGATTATCACTACTCATCATGTCGCAGCTCGAGTAAAGTGGAGCAGTAGTAGAATCTTTTTTTTATAGTAGCCAAATGACGCCATTTGTAGGCGAATTTCGACACGAGAAGGTAATATTTGCATTGACTTGAGCATCTCAGCTTCTCTAATGTTGTGTCATAAGCATTTCAAAGGAGAAGAAGAGAGGAGGAGGACAGAAGGGCACAATAGCCCAACCTTTTACGTTGAATATCAGGCCTCACTGCTGAATATCAGGCTCATAAATTTTCATCATCTTGGGAAAAATAATGAGCTTTATAATACCAAGAAGGATGTACAAGCCAAGGTCTGATGATCACGAAAACAATATGTTAATATACTACATGTATTGCAACAAGGCTATATTTCTTATCAAAGGAGCTGACATACACTTTCCAAGTCTAATTTGCAACGTTGATAGATGCATTTCACTATAGCCAAAAGAAAAAAAAAGGGCCATATTCAAGAATTAGCTGTAAATGGACAAAACATAAAGACATTTAGGACACCAATGGAAACAGAACACATGCATTCAACTCTCTCATTTTTTGCCGAAAACATAAATGCATTATGCCACACTGAAGGCATATCATCGAGATCTGTTCCAGTGTGACACATTTGACCCCCCCCCCCTTATATATGCGAATTTACCCCACTCTTTCCTTCATGAGAACTCGTATATTAATTGTAAAATTAAGTTTTTCACTTTTATATAAATAAATAAATGTGATGGATGATAAACAAGTAATTTTGAAATGATCAGATTTCATGATGAACTTTGTCAGAAAAATAAATAAATTGGGAATACAATATGAGGGAGGAGAGGAGCGGTTTAAATTAATCTTGTAGTAGTAGTAGTAGTAGTAGGGGAGCGGGAAGGGAGAGATGGAGGGGATGTGTATGCAGAAAATGAAATAATACAAAATATTCTATATATTCTTCTTGAATGGTGTTATCATGCTGCATTCAAGAAGAACTGATCTAATCGACAGTACTTGGACTGGCATCGGCGTAATCCGGAATTCGTCACAAGAGATACGTTGGATTCAGTGCGTTGCAGCATATCAGTTAGCAATGATACTGGTTTTGATAAGGCAGAACTTGCCGTGCTCGAGAAACTATTGAATCGAGTCGTCTTTTTGGTGAACATGAGCTGCTCGGGCTCCTCATCCTCTTCGTCCTCTTCATCCTCTTCATCCTCTTCATCCTCGTCCTCTTCTTCATCCTCGTCCTCTTCTTCATCCCCATCGAGATGAGCTTCATCTATCGCTGTAATGAAAAACTTTTGCTTCATGTTCATATCATGATCTGGTTTCTCCAAAAGTTGTTTTTGTTGCGACCACTGAGAGAGATCAGGCAGAGAGCGAGTTCGAGTCAAATGCTTATTGCTGGTTGTTGAAAAGTCAATATCCTCCGAGGTTTTTGGTTCCACCTTCTTTTGTAGCACAGATTGTCGATACCACAATCTCCAAGACAAGTTTTCCAGTCGAAATCCATCTTGAATGTTGCGCTTGTATTTAGTGAAAACTGTGCATAGAGTCAATATGGGCTCGTTCTGTTGCGATACTCAAAATGACTTACCAGCCCATAAACATGAGAGTTGATCGAGATTGTTCCATGGCAATGCCTTGTATTGGTGATGCTCTGAGAGTGTAGTCTGGATCAATAATGGCAGGTGAATGTCATTCAATATTGAGCTCATCTTGAAATATATATATATATATAAAGGAAAGAGAAAAGAGAGGGGAGAAAGTCAAGTTCTTTTATCAATGTATTATTGTTTGGTCATATTTATATCAAACTCATCCCCACATTGTCATGTAGCTTTGGAACTCAATATAGCCGGACAACCCCATTTTTTGAATCAAATAAAAAAACCCCACACACAAATAGATTGTCAAGATCATGTATAAATTGTGCCTTTCTAACCGATAAATCTATGCCAACTACATGGCAAACAAAGCAGCCAAAAGTCATGTATTATTTAAGCTATCATCATATTGGTGCATATGAATTTATATCACGAAATCATTCTTTAAATCATGGCATTGCAATGTTAGCTTGTTAGAAATTAGAGTTTGTACCATGTAAACCTTCATCAATGTGTGAAATACTGGACAGCCGGCACAAATGATTTTCAGGTTACGGATCACTTTCGATCGCCAACCTCCTCGAAAGTAATGAGTTGAAGAGTCCACATGTGGTGTGCTTGGGGCACTACGTGATGTATACATCTATTATTCAGACATGTGGACCTAATGCCACAAAAAAAGATTTCACACTAAAAGAGGGGGGGGGGGGACTTTGATTCACCAATGCCAGTGTCAATCAAACTTATTCATCCTTCAACTACATGCTACTCAAGCTTTCACAGTTCATCACGGTATCAAGCCAAGAGATGATCATTCTTATGGCGATCGATTAACCGAAAAAATACAGCCGCAACAACCAATCCTATAAACACAATTTCATAAATGTCTAAAAACCATCAAATCAAATCACCTTCAAAGCCCCTAATACGTGTGCCCTTGGATGGCCTAGATTTCAAGGCACAATCTATTGACAAACAAAGACATGATGCGGTACCAATAATTGCAACGTAGCACAACGGAATGCTGCTGTTTCACCAGAAATCGCATTAATTGCCACTTTGCTATACTATTGATCTCTCCCCCTGCAAAATGTTTTGCGATATCCGGCAAACACTGTAAACGTTAAAAATTGGATCAAGTTTTATTAAGTATCACTCTATTTATCTTTTTTTTCACGCAGATTCAAGTTTGCATTCTTTTTAGAGATTTCCATTTTTGCTTCATCCAGAATAAGCTGGAATTCCTCTGCAAATCGACTGCAAACACCGTTAGCCACTTGAGGGTAATCACGATGAACATCTGTGATAGCACCAACACTGACTTTGCCAGAGTATGATATGAGAGCCATGCCGATCGAACCTTTGCCAGATTGAGGAGGGAATGTGCGATATTCTTGAATTTCTTCGCCAGCAAATTGAATAGGTACAGTTGGGCCAGGCACATTTGTAAAGACGCCATGAGGAATATCGCAGACGTGATTGTAGACACTCATAGATGGACTGAGTCCAGGGGCATGACTGAAAAACCATTGCCATGTCTCATACAACATACGTGGGCCGTAAGAATTTTTAATGGCCAACATTTCGGTCTGTACTTGCTTCAGCAAGTGTCTTGTATCGAGATCTTTCATTGAAAAGAAGCCCCACGAGCCACTCACAACATTTTGGAAGCTACTCAAAACGACGTTATTAGCCAGTGTATCCTGTATTCCGTCAGAATGCTATAAGTACATACCTCCAATCACTGGGTTCACGCAAAGAGACAGGAATGATAAAACTAATGTAGTTGTCATTTCTCTTTCCAATGCTCTCCAGATAACTCTTCAGGCACCTTGTGATAACGAGCAACATCACATCATTCAGAGTTCCACCAAAAGCTTCACGAACAGTTTTGATATCCTTGATACTCACATCATCCGACCAGGCCATTTCCTTTTCATGCGACTGCAAACCTTTGTAATACAAATCCTTGCGAGTAACAGGCAATACACAGAGCATGATACAGTATAAATCGTGGATTGTGACAACACTGTAGACATAGATCTTGTACAGAATGAGCCAAATAAAGCCCATGACAGCGGAAATGCATGTGGGTAACTTTTGCCAAATAGACTCTGGTTTGCTGGTATCATTTTTAGTGGTGGGCTTCTCCTTTTTGCGACGATGGGATACAATAGATTGTTCTTCCAATTTCTTTAGCGTTGCACCAAGTGAAGTTGTACTCAACAAACTTCTGATAAATCCTTCGCCATCTGCCAATGCGTGATGTGCCTTCCAGAAAAACGCGTATCGATCATCTTCGAGTCCTGAAATGGCATGGAGCTCCCAGAGAGGTTTAGTGTAGTCGAATGGTGTAACAACCTAGGAATAAAACAGGCTTTTAGTTATTGGTATGAGGATGTCAAGCATTGGATATTACCTGCTCAGCGCAGTATTTTTGAAGTGCTTGTCTGGTGGGTTCTTCTAATGTATGTGTCACAATGTTATCTTGAAACTTCCAGCCAACAGGCTCAACCCAAGTAGCAGGCCTAAAGAAGCCTTCATGGGCAGGTGTCTTTGCAAATCTTGGGTATTCTTCACATAATTTTTCAAGCACTTTGTACACTTGCTTTTGATCCAAACGTTGCTTGAATGTCCAAATGGAGGTGACTGTCATCAAACGACGAGGATGCTCCACCTTGAGAAATAGGGTATCAAGACCACCAACCTGCTTATCACTCTTCTTTACAGTTGTCATTTTGTGTGTGTATGTATGTGCTATTTTGGAAAGGGAAATAAAGTGTAATAGCTCTTGCTTAAATATGAAATCATGTCCCTTGTCTCAAAATTGATAATCAATGTCTCATATTACATGATGCCTATTGGCGATTGAAACGACGCATTGGCGCTAGAGACATGTGAAGATTTTAAAATCGAAATCATGACATTATTCCGTATCTAAAAGGATCTCCTGGTTTTTTTCCAGCCAGTTACGAGATCAAGTTTTAGGTTACATTCTGTATTGGAAAATAGCTTTTCCCTTAAACTGGAGATTTTATTAGATAATTCGATAAGTCCATGAATTATCTTTCGGGAGGGAGGGCGGGCAATATGGCCGTGTATCCCGAAAACTGGAAGAGACGTCATGTGTACAAAGCGAATAAAATAGTGTGCCTCTCAATGTCAATCGTTACGCCAACCAAGCGACCAATATTACTATTTCCGTGGGACATGGCGTGATGATTCTGATAACCTTTAAGCAATCCACTCCACCCACATGACGCATTATTTGATAGCATATGGATGTCTCCAGGTTTGATTTAAACAAACAAATAGATAATCAAGGTTTTCTTTATTTTTTTTACAATTGTTTTCTTGCACAAATTTTCAGATGGATATATATAATATGAGATATAACAGGAATAGAAAGATCAAGAAAAAAGAGAGAGAATATAGGATGAGAGTATGTACATGGTGAATAGTAGGTGTATATGTGTATGCACCATAATTCAAAGTGAAAGCCTTTTGTTTGCGCTGAATGATTGGCCCTGGCGTTGGATTTTTCGCTTTTGACGATCGCTTTTCTTGGATTTTTCGTGCCTTTTCAATGCATCCTTTCTCGCAAAAGCCCTATCGCAACAATCACAACGAAACTTTTTCGTGCCAGAGTGACGAGACTGATGATGTCTATTTACTTCCTGCGGCCTACCGAAATTTTGATCGCATTCAGAGCAATCATATCTTGGTTTGTCATGTGCATTAGTAGTAGATCTACTCGTATTGATAGCTATGGCAGTGTTGCTATAAAAAGGACCATCGTCATTGCCGTCGAAACTATTTGATGATCGGATGGGAGGTTCGGCACTACGAAAGCTTTGTTCCTCCATGATAGAATATGAATTGGCAGGAGAAGGCATTAGATCAAATTGGGAAAGAGGTGATACCATAAGAACATCTTGCTGCTGAGCTTCATACGATAAATGCGGTAATTCCTCTCGATAATGTTGTGAAAATAGCGATGCATCAAGCCCAATAATATGACTATTGACCAAGTGAATAGGCATATGAATAGATGGAGAGTAACTGTTAGTATACACCGAGGATAGATCAGGAGTGCTCATCATTGGTATAGGCTGAATCGGTGTAGTGGCGGCAGTGCTTGACTGTAATATAAAGTCTTGTTCAAAGAAGATTTGATCAAAATCTTGCGTTCTTGATGATGCTGCCAAAAAGCTGTCCTCTTGCCATGTATTTAGGATACTAGACTGCTCCATCGTGGCAGTGTAATGGCTAGTAATGCTTGAAAACTGATCATCTATAAGGGGGAACAGGTTGTTTGCCAAATCATGATTACTGCCCAAATCAATCGCTCTAGTAGCGCGGTCTACATATACACCACCGGTAGCAAGTAATGGTTGTGGGTTTGGAGATGTTGAAATTGCAGGCGAATCGGTCATCAAGAAATCGTCCATTGCAAATAGTTCATTTGTGTATGTCATAGATACAAAGCAAAGTATGTATAAGAAAACAGTTGAATGTTTAGTTTGGTACGCTGGTTCAGTGAAACTGTTGAAGAAGAAAAAAACAGAGAGCAAAATAAGAAACGAGAACAATTATCAATCCCTTTTTATTCGCAAATCACACAACTGTATCATTCACCACTTTTTCTGATTCTACTCTGTGATACCATCCACCCTTAACGAGCGTCAATGCACAAACAAGCTATACAGATAAAAGCTGTTGCTGCGCGATCATAATTCTGCCAAAATGCTTATTTTCTGATCTGTTGGCTTGGACTGGCTGTGGCTTTCTTTTTTACATCTTGTACCTGAATCGTGAATTTTTGATTTTCAACATCGTTGTGCACGGCAGCAGACTATCCATTTGAACCTTCTCACAGGCAACACACACTTTTCAGTAAATAGCTTACCGAAGCTTCAAAGTCGAATAAGGAAGACTGTGCAACATCAGTTTTAAAAGTTCGTCTTCTCAATCAATAACAATCAAGAAGAAATGCTAGTACGAAACAACCATCATGATTTCATGAAAAGAGTGATTGCTGTATAGCAGATTACATTGGTCCAGTAATTGTAAAATATAGAATTTGCCGTGTTGAATTCATTCTTTGAATGGCAAGGTGCCTCTCGTTTTTTTTTATATGAGTTAATAAAGCGTAACAAAATATAGAACGCAAAGACTAATTTGATGGTTCCGATTAGTTGTAGCAGAATTTTGATGCTTGTAATCTCTGTCCTATAGGAAGGCAACTTTCATTAAATGAGCAAGAACGAGGTGAATTTTGAATTTAGACCAAGATTATTGGGAAAAAATAGCATTACAAGTGTCATTTGATGATGATGAGCAGTGATCACTACTTAAAATGAGTGCCTTGGATTGCTTGTTTTGGATGATTTGCAGCCAATTAGCTATTGATGGCCCTTGATAATAAACAACCTGCGACAAACATCCCTAAATCCATATGCTTGCTTAGTTGCATTCCTCTTTATAACTAGAAGACTGAGGCGCAGTCATTCTTTTTGTTGCTATCGAGGTTGCACAGTTTGTTCAATTAAGAACAAAAGTAGCTTTTCCGGTTTTTTCATGGCCCATCAAATACGTTATCGAAGAGTCTCGATTTGTTTTGTTTTTTTTCTACCTTGAAAGAATATTTTTCTTTTTATAATGATGGCAAAAGCTTTTTACCAAATATCAAGGGAACAGCTACATACAATCTTGGACTATCCATCGAACCAATAAGGACCATCAGTTAGTGCCAAAAGTTTCTTGTAAGCTTCATATTCATTGGCACCACTTAGATACTGTGCTGGATTAACTACTGAAAACATCATGCTCAAGGCATTTTGTCTGCCAAAAAAAACAGCAGCAGTAACTGGGTTTGAATTTTCTCAGGAGGAGCAGTGTTATCATTAATGGTGAAATTCATTCCATCCATCGCCATAAAGCAATATTTATCGTTTTTGCTAAATTCAGCTATATAAGATGTGGCTCCAGCGCCATAGTCTCTAATACATTTAGAGAAAAAAATTTACGCCGCATCTAATGGCGCTAATAACATTGAGTGTTCTACTCACAATATCAAGCAATGTTGGAAAGTATGAAAAGTAAGTATTCGCCGAATCGACAACATTTCACATAAAAAAAACTTCATAAAAAAGGGTTTACACGTTGCCTTACATCATTAGAATGAATTTGATATTATACACGCCATAGTAAAAGTCTTCAATTTTAGGGCCAAAAACGCCATCAACTGATTTTTGATGTCTCAGTAAAGGGTTGGTTCATGCTTTTGACCAGATTTTATCGATCCAAAAAAAAATTAAGGAAATTCACCAGCAAGTAGCTACTAGACTAGAGTAATCATTCTGTGCTATTCTGAGGATCTAAATCCGGTTTTAACTCGAGAAATCACTCGTCAAATGCATTCAAATTTAGATATGTTTTGCACAATTTCAAGTGGTAACAGGTAATGGCAAGTATGCTGGCGACCTGTGCACAGCTTGTTTCTATTGATACAGACGCGGAGCAACTTGGACGAGTCAGATCTACAGTGACAGGCAAGGCATAGATAGTTCTCAGGCAAATACTCGAATGTTAAAAATCAAAATCCAGTGTATACTAGTAGAAATTCAGTTTATATTTGAGGATACAATTGCAAAGTGAGCATATCCCGAGCTATCGCTTGGTATCTTTTGACCATCACTAGGGAGATGAGATGTTCGCTATTTAAAGTGCTGATTTATGCAATCTTCGTGAAACAACTACATTCAACGGATGATTTTCGACATAATAGATGTATTTGTACGGAGAAAAAAACTGCGATCAAGCTGATATAATACATAGAACTAATTGAAAGCTACAGTGGCTCTTTTAATAATAAACTTGCTAGCATAGAAACCCTTCAAAGTTGGTCTTGTTGTCGGAGCAATGTTGTTTCACGATACTTGGTTGAAAGAGCGTTTTAAATCAGGAACAAACACTGCCAATGGTAGCACATGTACAAGTATGCAAAAGTCTACCACCACTAGAAACACCTAAGCCATTTTGAATCAAGAAATCAATAGAGCGAGCATCGTATAGGGATATAGGCCTTCAAACATCTCTTTAATGAATGTAAACAAAGTGGCTTGTACATATGACGATTGACGTAACCTCTTTTACCACAGTAGTAAACAAATATAAGAAAATTTTTTCACAACATTCTTTTTTCTCTTCTTTTTCTTCAGCACATTCTTGGGTCTTTTCTGGTCAGGTTCAGATGGGTATGAACGTCTTGCAGGGTTCTTCTTGGTATATCTGTTTATCTCTTTCACTTCTGACTTGGGTTCGTAGCCCTAGTTCCAGGGGTCTATCTCAAATCTAGCAACACCTTTCTTCTTTAATCTTCTTCCTGGAAGAGGTTAATGATGATAGGGGATAAGGCGCCACTGAGGGGGTGTATCATCTGTCGCACCAGTTATACATTACAAGACTGCTCAAACCAGCTTGCTGTATCGTCTAAAACTTGAGAGGTAGGGCTAGAAGGAGATTCACTGCTGGACTGGTCCGTTAGATCGCTCTCACTGCTAGGAGGCGGCGCCGACAATTTAAGGTCTTGTAAGTCAGTGTCAGGTACCAATGTAGGCATAACCTTGTCGCATATCCATCGACGGTAATCTGGAAGCTCAATGTCACTCTGCCACGGCATCGGTGCGGTTCTTTTGCTAGGCTTCTGATCCCAAAACATCAGGGTATAGGGTGGTTGCGTAGCTCCTTGTGGGTTTACAAGAGTCCCTTTTCACAGAGGCTTTTTCCATAGTTTTGGTTGGGAAGAAGAAGAGTGTTAAGGACTGGAAGCTCAAGATGTGTCTTTTATTAACCTAAAATCGGGTGACATGCTGCATGATCACTCCCCCGAGCAGAGCAGTAGGTTCTACAATGAAGGGTTGCTCTTAAGGTAGGTGTCCTTTTGGAATCAGGCGTATTTTCACCTTCCCGTGGTTGATTCTGTCAGTATCAGGGCATGGTTTGCTTTGATCAACCAAGAAAAATACATTTTGTTTCTACATACATTTTCAAATAAAGTTTTTTTTGGGTCTTATATCCACGTTATATCTTCATGTCTTTTGGTTCCATCACTTTGATACCAATCAAGGGTGCAAATGCTTTGTTTGTTTATTATAATACAAGATGGATAGATTTCTTTTATACGGTATTTACATTGGCCTTTTTGGCCACAAAAAAGAACATGGGAGTAAAGATATCTTCACGACCGCCAGCAACAACAGAATCGCCTGCAACTTCTAGTACGTGTTGAGTTTGCACTGTACCTTTAGGCGCAAAACCAATCTTCTCCAAGACGCGGCAGATGTTGGTTGTTGCATACCGACCAGCTTGAGTCATCACCAATGTAGTGAGGATATCGCGGAAAGTTTGACATTGACGTAAATCACCCTCCAGAGGATAGTACCAATGGACTCGATCACCCATACGAGCCAAATCCACATGCATCTCAATCTCAAAACCGACCTTTTGTAGAGCATCCAGTGAATCTGCAACTGTACGCACATCAGGCAGACTGTTACCAATAGCGATACCATGTGCAATCTCCTTGTGCTTGGGATTTTCAGCATCGTATTTGTCAGTCATGCACCATTCGTAGCAGCCAAATTTACCTCCAGGCTTCAACACACGGTAGATTTCTGCATAGACACCTTCAAATGAGGGAGCATGGCATGTAGCTTCAATGGCGTAGATGCGATCAAATGTACCTTCATCAAAAGGAATTTGCATGAAATCACCCTAAATGATACAACAAGGTTAAGCTTTGAATCCCGTTTGAAAACCTCTTCCCCCCAAAAAAAAAAAACTTGAGTTACCTTTACAAAGCTTAACTTGTCACTTAAGTCTTCTTGAACAGCGTACTCTCTCGCTTTTTCCAATTGATAAGCATTGTTATTGAGGCCGATAATACTAGCACCAGTCAAGTGGGAAATAGCTCTTGCGGGACCACCAACGCCACAGCCAACATCAAGCACCTTCATGCCTGGTTCAATGCCTGTCTTGATGGCCAAAAAGTGCTCATGACGCTTGACTGCACTATGGAACTCTTCGCCTGGATAGAATCTGCAAAAATGAAAGCTCTTTCCCCAACCGTACTCAAAGAAATCAGTAGCCAAATGATAGTAAGAGTTGACTAGCTGGCTGTAGCGAGAGGCGCGCTCCTTTTCGTTTGCCTTGGAGTCAGTTGTTGCGTCTTTTCCCCACATGTTAAAGTACGTATCAGAGGTAACACCGTAGACGTCTTGATTCTTTGATTTGAGCTGAGCCCAGAGACCCTTCTTGAGATCTTTACCGTGCAAGGCTTGAGCAAAAGCAATATCCTCTGCGTGGTTTGTAGAGACAGTGTTTTGCAGTTTTTCTTCAAGTTGCCTGTGTTCATGGCCTTTCTTTGAAGCGATGGATCTGTTTACCAGATCTTGAGCGTCAGGATGAGTAGCAGCAGTGTGAATGGCAGTAGGAGGCATGATAAAGTAGATGAAATGTAGAAAAGCAAAAGAACCAAAGTTGAGTGTCCAGAAAAATATGAAAAACGATAGACTGATGGATTCAAACATCCATTTATATATTGCTTTTTTTCGATCTGTTTATCTTTTTTTTTTGTCATTTTTTCTTGCCGTTTTAATACACTTTCTACATCTCCCAGTCTGCCTCCATATCCGATTTTTAGGCGGAGTGGCCCCATTATGTAGATGTGTTTCTCGACAGATCACATTCTGCCTGTTTTCTTTTGACAGCTTATGACGACACCTTTAGGCTAATGGATTGCATTGGTTATTGATTTGATGTTGATGGCGTATACCTGCCATGATGTGTGCGTTACAGGTACACACCACAGCGACGTCTAATTGGCAGTAGAAAAGGAGGGGGTAGAGACGCAGAATGTTTCATTCAATGTCTCCATTTATTGCTTCTTTTGGTATTGCGTGTCAATTACCAGCAAATGCTGATTTCGAGAACAGCATAGCATCGAAGGTGAATTTGTAATTAGAACGACACATGCGCTGTATATATGAGCGGACTTCACCACCACTGGCCGCTTGATCGGCTCCAGGGTCCTCTTCTGATAATAAAGTCAAACACATTAAGCGGCATTTAGTATTATATTCTGCATTTAGCACGTAGTATCTCTCAAATAAACTGTGGGCGACTGGTACATGTATTTCAAGCCAATACAATGATACGTGTGGCACAAGTACACTGCTCTGACGTCTGACGGGATTACGCACAGATCAAGAGCCATCGGGATACAGTACCGCCATACTTGTAGATCTTGCTGCAAACGCTGTTGTAGATACCCACCAAGAGTTTAAAATAGATCAATTACATATACAGCAGAGTCCATCGGAAGGTCAATCCGTGATGGGCTATCTTGGCACTTTTTGATCGTATCAGAGAGATCATACAATGTGGCTTTATTTTTAAACGAGTGTACAGTACAGCTATAGCAACTGCTGTCCAGCAGCAGCAGCCACAGCGGTTACAGTGGGAATATGAGCATCATTTTCATCGAACACGATCCTGTCTTCTGGATATGTCTGTTCGCTACTACTTCTAAATCCTACAGCCTGTGGTTTCAGCACTAGAATCAGCACAATGACAGTTGCAACAAGCACGGTAAACACAAAAAATGCATTTCGGGAATAATTCTTCCATTTTCGATCTATCTTCTTACTGGATGCTGTTCGTTGCAGCGATGAACTCGGGCTGTATAATGCGCCTATGATCCACAACGGAGGGAACAAAAATCCATACGCAAACAACAGAAAGGTAGGACGGTTTCTGCGCTTAATCTCCACCGCCTCTTGCTTGCTCGTCTGGATCTCCAAGTCGACATCTTTGGCAGAACAGGGCGGTTTGAACGAGATATTCTCCCATTCATCATCAAGGCTCACTAGACTCGACTGTATTGCATGTAAACTACTGGCGGTGTCTTGCTCTTCTTTATTTTCTGGCATGCTGAAATCCGCAGGCATTGTATCTGGCTCCACTGCAACCAGTAATGTCCCGTCCTCCGTGGCATTTGCTATATTACAGTTGTGTTCGTTTTCGTCGTCATCCTCTTCCTCTTCTTCCGTACTGGAATCCACCAACGTCTCTCGCTTGATCTTGTCTGCTTTTCGTTTCAATTGTCGTTGCAATCGAACTGCTGCAGATTCCTTCTTTCCAGTATTGAGCGTTCCGTTTAAGTCTTCGCGGAATCCTTGGTGTTGAATCGTCTTTAGTAATTCCAGCCTATCTTTCCACAGTACTTCATTTTCTGATTTCTTGTACTTGGGAAACTGCGTAAGTGATGGACAGGGTAATATTTCGATCTGTGAGCCGCTTTGAGGGAACGAGTCATCAAAGGCATCATTTTCATTGTCTTGCAAAACGGGGTTGATGTGCAATTCAAGCTGCTTTTTATCAGGTAATGTTGGGCTAGGCACTGTAGGAAATGCAAATGCTGCCGTTGACGCTCCCTCTGCATCAATCATAGACAGGTTTGGGGTAGTGGTTGCGCTGTTCTGTCGATACAGGGCCTTTTTGGTTTTTGGAATCATGCCCAGAATGTCTTCTTGATCCAAAGGCCATTTTCCCTTGTAAAAGTATTGCTGAGATGATACCGGTTTTGCAATGCTGGTTTGAAATGAGCCAAATGTATGTTGCGGGTCAAACAACGATTCCCATTGTCTACTTTCCTCGGCAATCGTCTTTTGCCGAGTTTCATGTGGTTTATTACTGTAAGGAAAAATGGCTGCAGGATCCAGTGTCTTTGATAGATACTTGGTAGCCGTTGGTTTGAGGGTGGATTTTTGCGCTACAGGCGATTGATGTGTGGCAGCTTCCTCCAAGACAGGAGACAAGTTTTCAATCTCTGTTGTAACTTCAAACTGAATAGGGCTTGGGCATTCTTCATGTGCTGATAATGGCGGTGAGGAATCATTGCAGGATGCATTATTGCGTACCTCCGAACGCTCCTTCTTCTTTTGCCTCATTGAAAATGACAGGGGGTTTCTCTTCAAAGATCTGCTTTGACTATTTGTTGATTTCTGCCTTGCTGTGCTCATGGGTTATGTCTTTTAGTCAAGGGAATTTTTCAGTATTTAGATCGATATTGGGAAAAGAGGGATTAAATCGTTGGATACGTTTGTATATCGCGCAATGTACCTTATATATATAGTTCAAATGAAAATGCTATCTTCCCGGGAATTTATCCATGTATCTAACAAATTCTCATGATCGTATTCAGCACCCCTTCTTTGAATGTTTTTGTCCTATTATTTTAGAAATGTGTATCATCCAAGGAACATCCTTTGCTTTATATGGACATCCATCGTACAGCACCACATCAGCACAATGAAAACCATACAACTATATAAAGATGCCTTAAACAAGAATCGAAGCTTGTTTATTATTTTACAATCACAGTTTTACCATGTTTGATTACAAGGAAGAAAAGCACATTTACAAAGATGCCCTTGATTTGAAACACCCAGAATCAACGCCAGTCGCCAAGGAGCATAACTTAAAGCAGAGTAAGTCAACACATGTAGCCTGCCTATGTAATCCAATCCTAACACAGCAAAATAGCTGCCATTAATATGACTTTTGACACTGTGGAGGACGCAGCTGGATTTACCTCGGCTGTTTTGACTGGAAAAAAGGAAAAGGTCTTCATCAACGAGCCAGACTTTCTGAACCCTAGGAAATCCGATGATTTGTTCATCGACTATAGCGAAAAATGCGTGGTGATGTAGTGCACTGTGATGATCCCAGCTTTTTATAGGGGCAAATATGAATGATTGCAGCCACCTCCTTGAATAAAGATTCTGATCTTTAGATTACATGTAATAGAATACGAGTAAAAGCCTACTGGACCTGCTCTGTGATGCAGGTAGAGCATGTCTATATTCCTCTAGTTGCAACAATATTTTTATAAATGTGATGGCAATATTGAATCTGTAATGATACTTGACCAGCTTGGAAAAATTGGTCGTTTTTTACTGACTGAAGTGCTCTGTAAAGGTGAACCACCTAATGGGAGTTATAAGTTAGTATGTATGTCGAAGAAAACTGCATATATCATAAGTAGAGTAGAAGGCCCGTAATTGAGCAACTCAATGCGGTGGCGACTCTCAGTCTAGGTAGCTCAAGTTAATGGCTGACCGCCATCTGATAGGGTATATTCGAGCTACTAGGTAGTCCTTAACCAGTGATCCCAACCATATCACTTCTTTTATTGGTATTGAGAGTATTGGTAAGTAACTTATAGTCGAAAGCAATTGTTTGGTGCTATTCTAGCGGTCTAAATCAGCTTCCAACATGAGAAAATACCCTTCAACTGCATTCAAAAGTGGCATACTACTATGAAGTAGTACTGTAAAAAGTTAATGCGAGTACGCTGTCGACCCGTATACAAATTATGCACTTCAATAGAAGCATAGTTCACAATAGCTAAAGACCAAAATTACGTGTGTATTATCGCGATCGTATATGCAATTTAACGCTAGCAATTCCCTGCTTACAACAACAACTGTCATACATTAGCTTTGTCATATACACGTTCAGGGAGTAATATATAGTTTTGTGTCGAGTGAAATTGTATAGAGAAAATTTGATAATTATGCAGGGAAGAAGAAATCCTGCAGGTAAGAGTTTTCGATTGTGTATATAGCAATACCCTTACCCTATCTATTCAAGGATAACGGAGCATGCTAGATTGTAAGGCAGAGTTGAAAAATTCAAGGCTTAAATATCCAACACGCTTACATAATCCAGCCGTGCTTTGAACAGCAGCCCCCCCTCGGCAGCAGGACCAAACTAATTTCCTTGCCTTTCTCTCAAATACAGACGCGATGGCGAAACTAGATTTGCTTTCTTTTGATATCAAAGGCGCTTTCGAAGGAGACAAGGTAAGTTAATAGTGATGATATACCTGCCATGTATGCTTATTTCGTATCAATAGTTTGACAGAGCGTTGTCATGGCTACCAAAAGCCGAACATCCATCTGTCATGAGATTCAAATTTGATAAAGATAGACATTTAGCGTTAGCCAACTTGCTATTAAGGCGACATTACTTTTCTCAAGAGCTACAAGTGCCTTGGTTTGATCTCGAGTTTGATCGTTTACCTGCAGGAAAGCCAGTTTTGGTATAAAATCCTCACAAAAATTCATGCAATTTTTTTTTTTATAAACTCATTACATGCAATAGAAACATTTTGAATCGCTAAATTACGATTACAACACATCTCATGAGGGAGATTGGGTTATTTTTGGCTGTACAAAAGACATGAAAATTGGTGTCGATGCTGTAGCCATCGATCGCCCTAAAAAGCAATCGATCGATGCCTACTTGAAGAGTTTCCAGCCTCAGGTAATTGAAGAGAGAAAAAAAAAAGGGTCATGCCTCAGTACTGTTACTCACTAGCTCTGCCTTTAAGTTGACGCACAACGAAATGCATCTAGTCATGGACAGCGATAACGAAGATATTCGTTTAGAAACATTCTACCAGTTGTGGGGATGTAAAGAAAGCTATACAAAAGCTCTTGGGTTAGGGTTGTCTTTGGATCTGCTGAAATTGGACTTTTCTAATGTACAAGATACGGTGAGTCATCAGCAGCGCTACAGCATTTCTCCTCCTATATTCATTGACATATTACAATAGATCAAGATGAAATTCGACGGCCAACAATTGGATAATTGGGTATTCTACCTAGATCGCTTAGATGATACGACACTGGCTGTGGTTTGCTGTGGTTTTATCGAAACATCACAGGCATTGGATTCAGGGATTATTGAATTTAGTCGATTAACGCAGCTTCTTGGTAAACGCTCACAAATGAAAAAGGATACAGATATTTTTCATCAGATCAAATTGCAAGATATCGAGAACAATAAGTGGATGCCGCGCAGTTAATTCGCCTTTCAAACATCCATCACGTGTTTTGTTTATTTTATAACAATAAAAAGACATACACAGACACCCCTCCTCACCCCTTGCGATTATTTTTGTATGCAAATACAATGAATTTCTTTTTTTTTTTTTTTTTTTGGCCATCAAATTCTTTTTTCTTTTCTTCTCTTTTTTTTTCCCCCTTCAATTATAAAGTACAATGGGTTGTTGTCCGTCCAGCCTTGTGGATCAAGGCTCGCTGTCAAGATCAGGGTCATCCACCAATCAGAATACAAATCAAATGAATGGCAGTAATAGAGATCATCCTACATTTCCAAGGGCATACTACAACAAGAGCAAGCCATTCAAACGGGCAGGTTTACTGTGGACAGCAGACATGCCCATCACCCATGCGGAACTGGACCACAAACGATCGGCATTCTGGGAAACAGCACCTAGCTATGGGGTAACTATCGAAATGTGATGCTGTATCCAGAGTGTCTAATTGATCGTTTCAGGGCAGAGAAGAGATATGGCAAGCATTACGAGTAGCGTTTGAAGAATCAGATATTATCATGGCAAGATCCATATTAGAAGCAGCAAATATAATTCTTCCTACCGGCAATCCGTGCGAAGGGTGTTTTGATGGTAGATTTCATAAAAAAAAAAAAAAAAAAAAAAAAATGATGTGGATACTAACCCCCCTCCCTGTTCTTCTTCTCTATTGTAATTTTATTACTCCCTTAATATACATGTAGAGTTAGGAAATGAATATGAAATACCTGTTTATTGTGTTGTATCTCCTGTAAATTTAATATCAGAACCACATCAACGAGAGACAACAGACGATGATCAGTCTTCATTGGCAATGTCATGCACGTTCTTGATGAAGCAAAGTCCTAGCAATTACTCCAACTCTACTATGGATCATCAGCAGTTAGTGCCTGCACCAGACTGCTCTACGAGTCCATTCACAATCGTTGTTAGAATGTCCACCGAAAAAGACATTCCACTGACCATCAGCTCGCAGAATGAAACTGTTGGGTCGTTGAGGAGTCGCTTATTTGACTGCAAACAACTCGAAATCAGCAACGAAACACACATCCTGCGTTTAGTCTATTTAGGAAGGATTTTGCAAGATAGGATGGCACTTGTTTGCAGTGAACAAGAAGTTGACATTGAAAAGACCTTTTATAAGAAGAATTCTATTCTGATTGACAAAGATAGCATTATACAGGCACTTGTAGCAATAAAGGAATGAACACTGCTTATCGGCTCTGTATGATTCAGTGCAGCACAGCAACTGGCTTTTTTTTTTTTTTTTTTTTTTTTGGCTATGGGGGGGTCTTGCTTGGGAGAGGCAACTACTTCAAAAGGACTTTCTTCTGGGTTTGAGGTGAAAAATAAGAAAACACGTCGCATCAATAATTGCACGAACCTTTTTTCTTTGCAAATTATACAACATGAGTGACAATAGAAAACGCCCTATACCATCAAATGCACCAGGATTCCCATCCAAGAGAGCAAATCGCTTATCGTATGGGATGGACAGACTCACTCTAGACAATGATGAGGCAGCGTCTTCAATGGGTCCCCGACGTAGTTTTCTTGACCATGATATGATGGTAGAACCACAGACAGCAGAGGCAGATCAGCCATCAATAGCTGCAGAAGCATCCACATCAGCTGCTTTGATACGGACAACATATACGCAAAATCAACAATCAACATCTACTAATAATATATATATACGTAATCGACCGCAACTTTTACTTGAAAGGTTCACATCATGAGCTTTATCAAAGGACAAAGCTAATTCGTTTTTACAGATTAGGATACGCCCCAGTCGAATCGACTTTAGCCATCAAATTCAGTGAACACGATCTCACACCTACCATTAGAAAATACCCCAACGACCCACGAGATATAAAGGTTACTGAAACTCAAAGACGCTATGCGCAAGCTATTGCAGACTACTTGAGAGAGATTGATTTAACAGAATTCTCACCACCATCCAAACCCCTCCGTTCCCTTTCCTCCAAAGATTTCCACTACATTTTTACACATCTTGTGCAGCACTACGACCCCAGCTATCGATCCAAAAAGAAGATTGAGGATCATGTCATTGAGATCTTGAACTCGCTTAAATACCCTTTACGAGATAACATCCAGCCTAAATCATTACTTTCAATTGGTGCCATTCACTCAAACCCAAACTTTTACGGCATGCTGCATTGGCTAATGGAGGCATGCAAATCAAAAGATGCATCACATCCAACAGATTTTGAGGATCCAGCCTTGGCCGATTTAGAGATAGAAGAGGGTCCAATGGCCTGTGCATTCGCTGAATTCTCGTTTGCAGCATATCGAAAATACATAACTTCACCAGTAACTCCCACTTACGCCGAGGAAATGGATCCGTTGAAAAACAGATTTGGTAAGAGAACATGGCCTTCGTTTAGCATGACAGCTCATTCATGTGAAATAGCCGAAATATCTTTAAACACTGAGAGAAAGATACATGATATAGAAACAGAAATAGAAGCATTGAAGGATACAGCGGCCATGTTGGAATCAGATGGGGTAAAATTAAGATGCTTAGTGAGGACCTTGTTTTATTCATTTATTGCCTTAGTCAACGATTGAAAATTTAAAGAAGAGGAACCATGATTTGACTAGAGACATTACAAAATTCAGAACCTATTGCCAGGAGAAGCGAAAGAGAGTAGAGAAATACCGAAACATCAATAAAGTGGTCGAAGACGAGGTCAAGCGGCTGGAGAATGAGAATCAGAGAATAGAGCAGCAAAAGGCAGAGCTTGAAGACAAATTAAAGGAGAAGAATGTGTCGTTAGCTACGTTGGAGTCCCTGGCAAAAGAAAATGAGGCAGAGAAAAAATTATGCGCTGATCTGACAGCTCATTTGGAGGAGCGCCGATTAGCATACAACGAAAAGATGGAGGCGTTGAATCTTTCGAGAGACAGGGTGCGCAAACAAGTCGATGAGTTCAACAGCAAGGTGAAGAAGCTATTCTCTAGTGGTCCAGAACAAGACGACTTGTTGTTAGTATACAATCCTGATGCAACAGCCGCAAATGAAATGCTTTCGTATAATGTGGATTCAAAGCTTTTAGTAGGTTGAAATTGAAAGACATGCTTTATTACGTAATATTTATACAAACATGATTACAGCCAACACTGGAAAGATTAGAAACCACCGAAAGGCTAGATTTTGACCAGATTACTACTGAAGCACAACGACTGCGTGAGGAAACCGACGTGATGAATGCAGCTATTGAACAGTCCAAGCTGGACTGGACAGAAAAACAGAAAGAAATCGAGGCAAAAGTGAAAAAGTACGATGAGGGTCGACGCCAATTCATGGCAGAGAACGAGAAATTCAACATTATAATGGACAACCATGAAAAGGCATTGGACGATGAGCGCAGCCAAAGTCGAGAATCATTACTGCAAGCAAAAGAAAGGCTCTTTGCAGAGGAAACAAAGTGAGTACTTTTTTTTTGTAAAATGCACTGTGGCGAGACTGACAATGAGATTTAGATTGAAGGAAATGGAGCGCGAATTCCAGCAGGAGCGCGAGACATTACTTTTGACAGCAAACAGATTGATCTCGCAATTCACAGATTCTCAGGGAGAATTGCTATCCATGTTAGAGAATTTGAAGGAATTAGCCCAAGCCAAGCAGCAAATGACTAAAGCGTATAGTGCTTATGACTAGTTGAAAACTGATGAATTAAACTTATGAAACATGTGTATTGTTACTATTGCTCTTACAACAACGTGGTGGAGGAAAGCACGGTAGCATTTTAGTGTGTTTTCTAAAAAGGACCGAATATTTGTGGGTCATGGGAAAGAAGTATTGATTATCCCATTTGACATTTTGTTTATTTAAAACTTGTTTGTTGTTGAAAAACAATATGTATAAAAGTAGTAGTGGTAATAGATAGTGGTGGTAATGTAGCAGTGCAGTGATAGTATTAGGAGGATATATGTGTGGTAATAGTCTATTCAAAAAGAAACAGTTGATCTAGTAGTGCAATTTGGGACAATCTCTGTTTAAAATGTGTTAGCATTTGGATGTATCTATCAGATGCCAATAAAGCGTTACCTTGTCTTGTGAGAGAATGAGCCGCAACTGCAGCATTTGCGAGTGATCGAGTTCACTGGAAGGGCGATGGTTGCATCTTCAGCCAAAGTGGTAGCAGTGCCAGCGGAAGTAAGAGACATGAAGGTGACAATAGGCATTTGAGTTTATTTAGATGGTAAAGAAAAAGAAAGGAAGTGAGAGGAGAAAAAGAGGGAACTTATATATATATATATATATATATATATATCAAAAGGAGTAAAATCAAAGCATTGTTCCAAACAATTCTGTGTTGTAAAGCATCACCGTTTCTGTCAATCCTTTCTTATTAAAGGTATTGGGTCGATCCCAAGCCATTAATGATTTCTGTTGAGTGTCCAATACAGGTCGAAAACCGTGGTTAGTCACATATGACTCACTGTTTGTTTGTATACCACCACCACCACTACCACTGCCACTACCACTACTACTATTACTACTATTACTACTATTACTACTACGCTGCTTCTGCTTTCTGCTACTGAATTCATGATTGAGAATATCATTTCTGAAAAAGGTATTTGATCTTTTCCAAAGCCATATCGACATGGTATTGTTGGTCGTGAATGCGTATAAATCAATTAAGAATCCATACAAATCGAAAAAGGGAATTCTTGTGTCTTGTTGTTTACGAATCATTGCATTGGGAGTGGAGCTGGAGCTGATGCTTTGTAAATACAACATGGATGAGTGTTTCGACCATTTGCTAGGCTCACAATGCCGTTTCATTCTTTCGTTAATGACGATGAAATGTTCTTCTTGGGTGTTTATGTATTGTGTATGGATATCAATATAGACCAAGGTCCATTGATCCTTATTTCCAATTGCTAGCTGTATTGGCTCTTTAGGTATATGCAGAAGCAACTTCCATAGTCTGAGTCTATGGAAATCAGCGTTTTGGATTATATAATTATTTGTGCAGTGATTCACTAAAACAAGCTGGTGGGTTGCGATAATCTGATTTGAGCCCGAATTGAGAATGTCTTTGCATGCCAATATGTCCTGGTAAATACAAGCATCAATAATTTTAAAGTATAACTCTAAAGGTAATAACATGGTTAAATCTGTATAGATTAATTTGCTACTCCCTACTAAATAGATTCCCTTTTTCCTGTGACCACCTGATGTCCTGTCTCGTTATGGTAATCAATGATCGAAACAAATTGTAGACATGTAAAGAATGATGTATTCAACATTTATATGTATATGTGCGTGTGTGTGTCATATATGTTATAATTTCAACTACAAGCTAATGGTCTATACAACGATGTCATGTATACATACAAATCAAAATTGAACTATAACTACTGCTGAGCCATTTTAACAATGTTTATTTGTATCATCTCTGTAACCTACAACAATGAAATAATTGTGTCCATGTTACCCCAAGAGTGCATAAACTTATACTGTCTCAAGAATCTTCAAGAAATCAGAATGTTTGATCTATTATTATTGCCATACAGGCCTACTTCATTTTACAAAGCCCAGTTTTTGAAATGTATCACGTATATGTTCATATGCACAATATGGAACATGTAAGAAGTTTGATGTTCTGCTGCTTTGCTCTTCTCACTGACAGTTTTAATTTGGTTATATATATATATATAAATAACGAGTAAACAAACACTTAACCCCCCCCCCCAAAAAAACTCGCAGCTTGTGCAACTCTTTCTTTGCTTTAAACACTTAATCCATTTAATGCAAGGCATATAAACATTAACTAAATCAATACATATTACACTTTATCTATCAAACATTTCTCAATCATGTCATTTGAACAAGAAATTCATGCTCTGAATACAAATTCATTTGTCTATTTGTGATGAATCTTCTGCTGCCAATACAAAGGCCAACATGTCCATCCTAAGTTTGATGATGGTGTGAGCATAAACTACTTTCTTGTTTCGACGATAGCTTATCTATGCAAATAATAAGGTTTTAGGCATGATCGAACTAATCATAACAGAAACATGTAGCTGCCTTAAATCAAAGGGAAAATGTATAGAGCGCCCCTTCCCTTACACAGCATAATACAGTTACCGCACTATGCTTTAGACTAAACTCATTCGTTTGCGTGCCTTAAAAGCGGTACTATCTACTTGTGTTTGAGCATTACAATTTGCATAATTCATAGCTACTTCCTCCTCTTCACACTATTACTCTTTGCGCAACTAGTCACTATCCAGGCATAGTTTGTGATCAATGGTTAGCCAACAACATATTTTGATGACAAAAGCTTACCAACTATCAAAGAACGGCTACAGCCTTGGACAATGCATTGAGCAATAAGCAATAATTGGTTAGAACTGAGAGTGCCTTAATATATATAACTGATAGGGTTAGCTATTGGAAACATCGATTGATTGCATGAATAAAGCATTTCGTCGGGGCTTAAACGTATTCATCATCGAATCTCCCCCTTGCAATAATAATGCTCAGACTGGACAGGATTAATAACCAAAAACAAGATTTTTGTTGTTTTTGTCGGCTTCGGCTAAAGCCTTTCGACTAACGGTTCTCTCGTCTGTTGTTCCTCCTCTGGCCCTGAGCAACATCTCGGCTAGTCATTGGAAATTCTTTTGGTCTCTGTCGCTAACATACATTCAACGCAATGTGATATACCGATTCATCACGGGCTGCATCCCGCATCGCAGCCGACTACACTACCTGATGCCTGCGGCCTTTGCATCTCCCAATTGTCCTGTTTGCTTGTTTCCCGATGAATCTGCTAGCCACTTGCTCTTTGATTGCCCCTCAAAGCAAAAGGTCTGGCAGGGTGTCATATTTGAATTTCTCTGGCCAACTACGTCCATCCTTGACATCAAAGAGGCTCTTCTGTCCCTGGACTTCTCAAATATCTGGTACTGCCAAGTTAAAGGGATACGTCCATACAGAATCCTCCTCATAACTCTCTCGCAAATCTGGCTTGCACATATGCGCTTTGTCTTCGACAATGTTGAAATTGTCCCAGCGTCGATTTTGGTAACCATTCGCTCCACCGTTCGTCAGACAGTGGATGAGGATCAACTTCCCTCCCTCTTGTAATAGTTATCATATAGTACACATAGTTTAGTTAGTATAGTTTATCATCTCTGTTTTTCTTTTATTAGTTCGTTCATCTCAATTGCACCTGCCTCTTCACTCTGACCTTCTACTCTTAGTGTACGCAGATCAATCAATAAACAAAATTTAAAAAAAGTTGTTTTTGTCAGATTCAGCTATATAAGTTGCGATTTCAGTACCCTACTTTCTAATACATTTCGAAATAAATTGTTACGCCGTATCTGCTGATGCTAATTTCTTGAAAGAATTTGATTGAAAATATTGAGTAATTCTCAATAATGTGAAAAGTAAATTTTAGCCGAAATCCCGTGATATCGCATATAAAGGTCTCACAAACGCGATTTTAGATACTGCCCTGGATCACTAGGATCCATTTGATCTTAAGTATACCATAGCAAAAGTCGTCGTTTTTGGGGTCAAAAACGCAATAAACTGTTTTTCGATGTTCAAGTAAAGGGGTAGCTCATGGTTTGGATCGACTTTCACTGATGTTTTTTCAGTCCCAAAAAAATTGAGAAAAAGCACCAAGAAGTAACTGCTAATCGAAAGCAATTGTTTGGTGCTATTCTAATAGTCTAAAACAGCTTCTAACTCGAGAAATTACTCGTCAAATCCACCCAAATTTGGCTGTATGCTACATGCTGTTGAGCAGTAAAACTTAATGTAAGTGTGCTATTTACCCGTATAAGAATTGTTTCCATTGATGCAGACCTGGAGCACCGTAAAAAAAAAGTTATATCCGCTGTGTTGAAACAAGTTCTGGGGGGGGGGAGGGGTTTAATCATTATTTATGGCACTTGATATCACAGTTTAACTGTATTTCTGTGCTCTGATATCGCAGTGCTGTCCATAATATCTAACATTTGGCATTATGTGCACATTACTGTGGCAATTGTACATATAACACAATCTTACTCTACACAGAGTAAAATTGTATGAAGAGCAACCGATAATTGCGATTGTGCAAATAGAAATATTCTTTAGCAATTTATTTCTTGACATGTCGCGCATAAAAGTAACATAATTATGAAAATTAAGATTCGCCAGCTATCTCTTGCAACTACATGACAGAGAATTAGGTAAGGACTCAAGCACAAAAAAAAGGGGGGGGGGGAGGGCGTATACATACCTTTTCACAAGACAATGTTGCTGTTTGTCCCGTAAATGATAAACTCAAGACCCCATAATCCCCAAACTTGAACGTTGGCATCAAGTCATACACAATGTCTACCTCTTTTTGATCACCAGAATCATCCCTTTCTGCCGAGCATAATTGAAATACAATTCTTTTAAAAGCAGTGCCCTTGTCTTTTGCTTCTGTAGTCGCATTGCTATGTATCTTGTCAGAATCACCGCTGAGTAATTGAATTGGAAACGTGATATTTGTCACTGCATGCGGTCTCAATACGACACTGGATACTTCACCAACACCTACCGTTGTTTGATCTGGAGTAGGGTAATATATCTGCCAATCTATTTAGTGCCAGAACTTGCCTGAACTGAAAAAAAAAGGACTTACCACTGCTTTGATCTTGTCAAAGTTCATTTCGAAATAGTTTCCATTGTAGATACTATAATCAAAAGATGAATCATTGCCACCATTGAGTACAATTTGAGGCTGCTTAAATGACAATGTTAAGAATAATAGTAGACAGCTGACACCGCATATGAACAGCAAGATGAAGCAACAAATAGTCCTTGTCCACATTGGCAGGCATGGGAAACAGAAACAACATAGTAATCGAGCGTAGGGTGATTTCTTGTGTAGCTTTGCAGCGGCTCTCTTCTCAGCTTCTTTGATTAACTTTTGCTGCTGACTGAACTTTTCTGTGTGGTCCTGGCTGATTTGGTGTGGTTTTTGATGGGGACGGTAGTGATGGTGTTTACTGTGATTTTGCCGATGGAATTTGCTTCGGATATTGCTGGTTGAATAGACATCCTCGACATCATGATCTACTGTGAGCACTGGGCTGGGCAGTCTATTATATGCGCTATACACATTTTGAACCGGCAACAGTGCAGATTGCGACGTAGAATCGAACTCTGATGTGATTTGGTTCTTTCTCTTTGATTTAAACAAGGACATGAAAAAATGTTGAGTATGCAAAAGAGAGGTATGTTGTATTTGATTTACGTTCTTTTATATGTAGCTTGTTGTGATATGTTGTTGTCATTTTTAAACCATTTTTTTTTAAAAAAAACATATGGATAGACAGTAGATCAAGGCAACTCATTTAGGGGTAACACGCTCTCCTCAGTACGTGGCAGCTCTTTATAGCTACATCTAATTAAGAATATATGGCACAGCTGCTATCAGCCGTGCTATCCGTGCTCTATCGTTTAGATACAACAATTGAAAGACTACACTACATCATTCACAAGAGGAATGTCCTTTTGATTTTCCAGATTAATTTAAAATTTGATGGACATTGTATGCGCACACAGCATCAGCAGAATGGCCTTCTTGTATATATCGTGTTTAATTAAATTTGACCAGAAACCACAGGGCAAAATAAAGGTGTACTTGGTAATTTTTTATCTGTTGCCATCTTGCTCCGTTAGTTTGCGGGTGCAGTTGCTGCAGGATCAAAGTTCTTTTTGAACGCTTGGTAAGCCAATTCGCACTTCTCGATCAATTTCTCTGCTGTAACACGATCATATTCTGGAATAGCTTGAGCACCGACATAGGCCTTTCCCCATCTAGTGGACAGCGAATTGTAGCGGTTAAAATAGCTTAATCTTGACAGTGGTTCAAATGCTGCATAAACATCCGCTATGGCACCATTATATGCTGTGATATTTTGAGAAGCGACACCACATAAACGCATCTGAAACGGACACTGTGTTGAGCACAATCATACATGTATCTTTAAAATCAACTTACGATATAGTGAACAAGAATTCTAGCCTTGACCACCCACACAGGCAACTCACCAATTTCACTTGCAACAATACCTGGTGATGTTGTGAAGGACGCAATGCGAGTTTCTTCTTTCTGAAATCTTTCGCTTGAAGCGATCGAGATGAGATCACATGCCCATTTGGAGGATTCGTATGGCTCTTTGCTGTAATTTATATATATATATATATATAAGATTATATTATATATTGGTATAGACATCAACGTACCATAGAATTCCTTGCCAATCGTTGATATCAAATGATCTGCTGTGAGCTGTAATCGAGCTGGTCCAAATAACTCTTCCATCACCTGTGTAAGACAATAGACCTTCCAATTCACGCATCTGTAATCCACTTTAGTCGATGTCCCAGAGAACAAAAATCCTGCCTACCATGGTATAATGGCCAAACACGTTTGCAGCAAACACTTTGCCCATGCCATCTTCATTGATCTCTCCCACAGTTTGAATAGTAGCATCTGATCGCTCAAACAATCCCACTGGATCTGTAACGAATCCAACGAATATAGCCTTCCAATTTAATCCACAGGAGCTGAGGATACCTGCATTACAGAACAAGTAGTTGATATGGGGATATCTATGCTAAATGAGTATCCTTGTTACAGCAGTGTATGATCTTCAACTTACTTGTTTTTAATAGCAGATGAAAATGACAAGACACTTTTAGCGCAACCCACATCCACCAGCTCAACATCAATGTGTGCAAAAGGAAACTGGCTCAACAATAACTCTTTGGCTCTGTTTGCTCTTGCAGGATTACGGCAGGCCATTATAAGTGTCAAAGCTTCTCCTTCTGCTTCTAACAATCTTTGGCAAATACCAAATCCAACACCTCCATTGGCCCCGGTAACAATAGCAATTTTTTGGTATTTTTCAGATGCCATGTTTGCCCTGAATAATCAATCAAAAGATGACTATAAAATAATGATAAAGAGAAAATAAAAGGGAGAACAAGAACCTAAATAAAAAAAAGTCTGTTCTAAATTAAATGCCTGTGATACACTCCACGACAACGCACGTGTTTTTGTGCTCAGATGCCAATAGACGATTGCCCGTGATTCTTACAAGCTTGTATTCAGGTAAGAGCACTGTCCAACAATGAAGATTAGATTTATGCTGTAATTAGCCTTGGATGTTTCTATGTAAATAGAAAACACATGACAGACTTGTCTATGATAAAAAAAAAATGTCATGTTTGATACGGATCATGATGATAGAGACATGACTGAATGATCTCATTATGGCAGATCATATACTTCGTCAATGGTCTCTAAAAATAAGGCCTGTGCCGATTGCATCAGTAGTATAATACAACCTATAATTAACAAAACCGCACATATTGCCATGATGACATGCAGTTCATTACCAAGTATATTTATACCTGTTATACTCACAATATGAGCCTCTTGCGGCAACATGGCGATAACACTCCCTCTCATTAGATGCTAATTATGCATTTATAAGATGTGGTCACTCCTCTCGATACAAACCGCCATCTCCCAGGAAAGCTGCTTCATGTACAGTGAATAAATTTTTACTAACGTAAATGTTACAATTATAATGATGATACAAATATGAACCGAAGTTTTTCCCTTACAAGTAATCTTTTATGGTAATCCGTACCTGCAATTTATAAAGATCACTTTTATCCATTGTTTTTTTTTTACCTCTCTCTCTCTCTCTTTTCCGTATACATATTCAACATGAGTGTGATGTCTGTATCTCAGCACAGCATTCAACAAATACCAAAGAATGACGAGCCAATTGCTTCTTATCTAGCTGAACTCAACAAAAAATCAAAGAGAAGTACATTTGATGGCACATTCAACGCTACACAAAAGAGAAAGAGTTCAGGTGTCATTGATAAAATCATGCGTAAGCCTTGATAATACGACTCTTAAAAAGCACTTTTATATAACTATCTTTGGCACAGGCATGTTCTTATTCAAGCAGAAAAAGGGCCACTCAAACAGAAACATGATGGTCATTTCATGGCCATTTGATGCAATCCATAAAACGCACATACATTTTGATGCTGATACAGGGGAAATGACACTTGGAAAAGCGCCAGATTGGGAAATATGTATGTCGACCAAGTAGCCATTAAAATCCATCATTATTATTAACCTTGTAAAAAAAGCTGGTTTAGGTAGCAAGCAACAAGACATTTTACTGTCTTCATTCATCAAGCGAGTCTATGCCGAAATGGAAAAGAATCAGCAGAATAGGCCCACTCCAGCAATACCAGCAGCAGCAGTAGAAACTATGCCCCAGCAACAACAACAGAGTAAACCAGAGTCGACCAAAGAATTTGATCGTAAAAGACCCGTCAAGAAGGCCATGTCAACACCTGAAGCTATTGCCGAGCTAAACAAGCTGTGCAAACAGGAGGATCCTTGCACGATATACACAGATATGGTGAAAATTGGAGAAGGGTATGTGCATTTCAAATCAAACCTTACTGCCCTGTTCTTGCGGTGGCAGTTGTTTATCTCCCTAGTACGTATATACTCATCTTCCTTCCCCCCCCCCCTTTTCTTTATATAAACAAATAGAGCGTCTGGTTCGGTTTATAAAGCTCAGAGAATATCAAACAAAGACAATGGCCAATTTGTAGCTATAAAGCAAATTCATCTTAGAAGACAAGTAAGAAAAGATTTAATTGTGGATGAAGTTCGAATGGGGAAAGAAGACCAAGCCCACAAAAACATGGTGCAGCACATTGAGTCCTACATTTGGAAGAATGATGTTTGGATTGTAATGGAGTACATGGAAGGTGGCAGTTTGACAGATATAGTGACACAGAATTACATGGCAGAAAGAGAGATTGCGGCTGTTTGCTTGGAGGTACTTAATGGTCTAAATTACCTGCATTCCAAAGGGATCATCCATCGCGATATCAAGAGCGATAACATCTTGATTGGTACGCAAGGCCAAATTAAGCTCTGTAAGTTGCAGTGTATTGTCAGGGTTTCTCATGTGTGCTAATTGTGTATACAGCTGATTTCGGTTATTGCGCTCAAATAGACAAGAAGCAATCTAAGAGAACCACTCTAGCTGGTACTCCTTGTTGGGTAGGTTTTGTTGTTTGTATGGCAGTAGGAAATGGACACTTATGGTTTCCAATAGATGGCGCCTGAAGTTGTTCAACGCAAAGAATACGGACCCAGTGTAGACATTTGGTCACTTGGTATCACAGCCATTGAGATGGTAGAAGGAAGCCCACCCCATCTAGAAGATCCCGAGCAAGCAATTCGACTGTTGACAACGCAACGTGTGCCTCCTTCATTGAAGGATCCCGAACAACTATCAGCTACATTCCGTGATTTCTTGGGTAAATGTCTTAAATTCAATGCCGAAAGTAGGCCTTCTGCTGCTGAATTACTGCAGCATCCATTTCTGACCAAAGCGGCCCCTTTATCATGTCTTTTACCGTTGATTGAATCTGCAAAAAAGAGTGCTGCTTTGGATGATTATCCTACTCCATCTTGAAAAAAATAAAGACTGTAATTATATAAACTTGTCATTTCCAATGTATAGATGACATCACGAATAAGGATATGTAGGATTTGGCTGATGTAGACTACCAAACGTATTTGCTCACTTGTATACTATACTACAACAACTGCTCCAGTGCCATCTGGGCAAATCAAGAGGCTGTATTGTACAGCTAAGCTATACTGTTTAAATTAGCATGATATACCAGCTTTTGATTAAACTTTGGATGCATGAAAACTTCAACATCCAATTGAAGGCACCAAGAGCAAAATTTAAAGTTATTCTGTATCCATGTGTCATGTGCGTGTGTAAAATTCGGGGTGTATGTGTGTTTTTCCAGACCATCAAAATGGAGCCCCTTAAAAGAGACATCTTTCTTCTCCTTCCCTTCTATCCCCTTCTCTTCTTCCCTCTTGATTTTTTTTACTCGTATCTTTTTTTTTTCATATTTAATCAAACCTACTCATTTATGCAGCATAGCAAAAAAGACCGACAGTCAAGCACAGCCCCATTTCACTCGGCCAGGTAAATAGCATCACTGCAAGATATAGCTACATACAACTAAAATCACCTAAATACGATAGAGATTTGGATACTGTCCTTGAAGAGGCGGCAAATACCACACAATATGAGCATGGCTATCTTGATAACATGTTGAACACGCCATATTCCAGCAATAAATTGTTTCCTATTGATACCACTAATTTAGAAACACGAACTCCACTCCTGCCACTGCGACGTGCCCGTGCCGGTACCATGCCCTCTGCAATATACATGGATCATCCTCATCATCAACAACAAGCACCGCTACAGCCGCAACAGCCACAAATACCACCAATCGCATTTCCTGTGGTAGCAAATAACAATGTGAATAGACATCGCTCGGGCTCTCTTACACTACCCGTGCCTGCCACATATGCAGCTTGGGGACCATCCACCCTAGAGCCAGCATTTCCTTCGACAACGGAGCAGTTATTGCAGCAAGGCGACGACATTGCTCGCACGCTAAGATCGATTGGTTTGGACGATGATAAAGACGGCAGTGGAAGCTCGCCACTTTCATCCGCGTCTAATTCAATAGCAACGCCACCAACAGGAGGATCCCCATCCGCTAATTTATTACATCAGCAAAGAAATACATTAAGGAGTAGGTCTTACTCTGTAAACAATGCTGCCATGTACCAGCAGCAGCACCAGCAACCGCAACCACTGGGCACAAGCTTGAGTAATGGCTTCTCCTTATCCTCGTCATCTATGGAAAACATCTTGTTGAATAGCAATAACCATTGCAATATGAATAGCAGCAGACCAAGAGCCTCTAGTATGGGAAAAATGGACTATAGCACTAGTACTCCCCCTGGATTGTCGTCTTTATGGAAAATGCAATTGGGTACACTGGAAGATGATTCAATCTACGAGTCTAATGAGGAGAACGCGGTTTCATCTGAGCAGCATCAGCAGCATTCGTTGTCATTAGGCGATTCTGAGCTACTAGCAAACATGCTGCATATCAATGGCGACAGTGGCAGCACAATGATAGAGCCAGATATGAGTGTAGGTGCATAGACTTACTGTACAATGTCATACTGACGTTGTCATCATAGATCAATAACAATAATCATGCAGTTACAAACACCGAATTTGTTTCCGTGTCCACATCAGCAGCAGTAGCAGTAACAAGGGAACAGCTATCATCAGCACAGCAGCCATCTCACCTTGGTGTATCACGGTCATTGTGGGTGGGCAACATAGACGCATCCGTCACCATGGATAACCTGTCCAACGTATTCTCTGTGTATGGCCCAATCGAAAGCGTGCGCCTGTTGTTGGAAAAAGAGTGTGCATTCATCAACTATTACAATGTCGATGATGCAGTGCGAGCAAAAGATGATGTATTGACAAACCTAAGCGGACGAATTGGCAACTGTATTGTTCGCATTGGGTACGGTAGAGCAGAGAGTGTAGCATCACCCATTACAACCATCATCGAGACACCAGTAGTGTCACAGCCCACTCGAGCATTATGTAAGTGGTACAGAAAGAATGATATGAGCCATGCGTATTCAGTGCGGTATAAAATAGGGTTAGGTAATATGCCTCCTGGAATTTCACAATCGGTATTACAAAGAACACTCTCTTCGTTTGGCGTTATCGAGTCTGTACGTGTATTGTCTCATAAAAACTGTGCGTTTATCAACTATGAAAAAGAGGAGAGCGCAAAAGCAGCAAGAGATGCATTGATTCAGAATGATCCCAGTGTGCAAGAACTGTGGGGCATTCGAATAGGCTTCGCAAAAGTGCCCATCAATAGCAAGTCAGCCAACGCATACAGCAAGTTACTATCAAAATCATCGTCGAATGAGGACATGATGGACGGAGAGACCAACAGGGAATTATGGAGCATCATGAAGCGATTGGGAGCGCCTGATACCGCCATGCAACTTGTGAAATGTAAGTGACAATCGGCCTGTTTATTTGTTTGCTTCTTGCTCATCTTTATATAGCCTTACAATCATCTTCCTATTTTGAATCTATACCACCTGTGCCCGAGTACGGACTACAAAGACGACACGATGCTGCTAAACTTCGAGAAATCAGAAAACGATTGGACAGCCTTACATCCAAAAATGACCATAAGGAAGCTGATGCTATTGCGATGGAATGCATGGACGAAATTGCAGAAATTTGCAGTGGTAAGTTATAGCGGCACTGTACAGCAAACCGAGCAGCAAAACTCACGCTATACCATAGACTACATTGGAAACACTGTGGCTCAACGATTATTTGAAAAATGCTCTGACGATGTCAAGACAATCATGTTACAAGCAGTTGCACCCCATTTAGCAGCCATGGGAGTGCATAAAAATGGAACTTGGGCTGCACAAAAGATCATTGATTCTTTGAATACCCAGAAACAGGTAAAACCGCTGGATAAATGACAGTAGCTTGGTTTAACACAGACGCCATAGATCCAAATTGTATGTGTACACATTCAGCCTTTCATACCACCCCTATTGCTAGATCAATACGGCAATTACGTCGTTCAATGTTGTTTAAGATTAGATGGAGATACCCAGTTCATCATGAACGCAATGGTTGAGAAATTCTTGCATATTGCTCAAGGTAGATTTGGTGCTAGAGCCATGCGTGGCATCCTGGAAGGGAGTTTGATTACTAGTTCACAACAGGTAGGCACCCTCTTCAACCATGTGCTTAACAAATGGTACTTACTGAATATGCCTGTAGATCTTCATTGCCGCTGCATTGCTACAAAACGCAGTTTCCTTGGCTATCCATGCCAACGGCGCGCTGTTGATATCATGGCTCATTGACTGTTCCACATTAGAGAACCGTTTATCACTTCTGGCGTCTCAGTTAGCTCCTTGTTTGGTCCAAGTAGCTACACATAAACTTGGTTCTCAAATCATGCTCAAGTTGATAAATCAAGACAATGACCCTGAAGCACGCCAATGTCTTTATGAAGCGCTCAATAATACTGAAACCATGACAGAAGTGCTATCAGACCAAGCTCGTGGATTAAACTTTGCATTGAAAGTTATCTCCAGCGAATATTTATCGTCGGACGAAAAGACCAAATTGCGAGAAATGGCACATCCTATTTTGACTCAATGGCAAGGTACCAGCTTTAAAAAGGCTCTCTTAGAATTCTCTCCTCCCAGCCAACAGCAATAACCATACAAAAAATTATTCATTCAACCATCATCATAATTTATAACAATTCTACATTTGATTTTCGTGCTTTTTTTCTCATAATAAATTTATTTCTATTTGCAAGCAGGTTGCTTTTGTGTTTAATAGCTGTAAACACCCTTTCCGCTCTTCTTGCCCATCCAACCAGCATCAACATACTTTTGGAGCAATACGCTGGATCGGTACTTGGAATCACCTGTATTTTCATACAAAACCTTGGTAATGGCAAGGCAGGTGTCTAAACCGATGAAATCTGCCAATGTCAAAGGACCCATTGGCATATTAGTACCCAACTTCATTGTGGTATCAATATCCTCAGCAGAAGCAGCGCCCTGTTTATATAGTGAGTAAACATAGCTCCATGCATTCAAGTCGAGTTTACACTTACACATTCCAAGAGCATGAATGCTTCATTGATATAAGGCATCAAGAGTCTGTTGGCTACGAAGCCAGGGATATCTTGGACAACAGTGCATGTCTTACCCATGGCGGTGGCAAGAGAACGAGTTTGCTCCAGTACTTTATCACTAGTAGCCAAACCAGGAATGATCTCTACAAGCTTCATCACAGGCACAGGGTTCATAAAGTGCATACCAATCACTTGCTCGGCTCTCTTGGTTGCAGCAGCAATCTTGGTGATACTGATAGAACTGGTGTTGGTAGCCAAGATACTATCAGGCTTACAAATTTGATCGAGATCACGGAAAATAGCTGTCTTGATATTCAAATTCTCAGAGGCTGCTTCAATAACAAAATCAACATCACTCAAATTGGACATTTGAGTAGTAGTGGAGACTAATTCTCTAGTGATTTTTGCATGTTCAGCTGTAATCTTGTTCTTGGCGACATCCTTTGCCAAAAGCTTATCTATTCAAAGCATGAATAACAGCAAAGACAATCACAAACATGATCTATACTATACCCATGAATTGCAAACCCTTTTCATTTTGTGCTTGATTGACATCCATCAAGACAACAGGAAGACGGGTCACATTGGCAGCTACATAGGCAATACCGAGACCCATTTGACCAGAGCCAATAATACCAACTCGCTTTACGTTATCGATCTGGAAATGTATATGAGACTCGCCGTTTCGACGTTGTATGCTAAATGTCACTTACAGCAGAAGAGATACCCCTGGCTTGAGTCTAGAGTCGATATGCATTAGTTTTCATATAAAGTAGTGTATTTGAAGACTTACTTTTAAATTGTTTCTAAGAGCTAACTTTCCAGTGGACAAGATGAATGCAGACATGATCAATGAGTTGTTGTTTGAGAGAAAAGAAGAGAAATATACCTTCAGGGCTAATTGAAGGTGCCTTATAAACAAATGCTCTTTGCATCACGTGCTCGTGCGAAAGAGATATCCTTTGTGCATCAATGAGATCTGTGTTTAGAGCTGATGTCTAACCCTAAACCGTGTCTGATGTGCCATGTTTATTATCGTATTAGAGAAAGTGTTCCAAGTGATCCCAAATGTCGAATTTTAGATAGTTGGCAGTCGATCCATCGGTTTTCTTGATATCTTTTTTTACAAAGTGCACTGATATTCTGTCTACTTTTTGTTTGAGTCAGTACTCTTGTTATACTCGTCGAATAATGGGTGAAAAATTTCGTCGCACCAGAGAATTGAGGCATATTTATCGGGAAAGCTTTGATAATTGTAAAATAGTTCAGATAGATTAGAATGCCACCTGCATAGATTGCTTTGATGCAGAAATGATGGTGCTCACTTATTGAGAGCCGATAGATATTTCATAGATATATGTAAATTCAAACATGAGAAAAGCTACTTATTGTACAGCTCGATTGCTTTATATACTATATTAATTCTACGCTTTTATTTCAAAATTATGTGCAATTTAGGGACAAGGAAATGCTGTTGGGGTGGAGCAACAGACGTATTAGCTTGAACTATTCTAATAATGACGAGAAACAAATGGATCAATCAAGAAGATGTACATTGATAACTCCTCCATGTTCTACTAGTAAAAAAAAAAAAAAAAAGGATAATTTTGTTTCTTCTGCTTCGAGTTGAGCCTTTTGTAAGGTGTTCACCAACAAATACTTCCACTGTCAACCCATTCCAGGAAACGTTAGATCATAAGAAAACAACAGCAACTGTCAATTGGAAAGCACTATGCTAGTGAAGATAATGCTATCGTACAATAATGCAAAGGAGATCAAAACATGTAATAGAACTTTTATCAACATATTTTATTCAACTTTTCTGGTGCAAAATCAAATAATAGGACTATACATTATAATGTTGTCTATTTTCATGCTCCAACAGAGCCATCTTGTTTAAGTTTATCGACCTTTTCTTTTGAATACCCCAAGACTTCAGTCAAAATTTCATTTGTATGAGCACCCAAAAGAGGAGGAGCCAAGCGGATGCTAGTTTCAGCTTCACTAAACTTTACGGGAGGACCGACCATCTTGATTTTACCAGCACGTTCATGCTCAACTTCATGTACAAGGCCTCTTGCTACAATTTGTGGATGCTGGAATGTTTGTTCGATATTATTGATTGGAGCAAAGGGAAATCCAGCACCTGTAAGCTTCTCCAGCCAGTAAGATGTATCTTCTTGCTCTAGACGATCTTCCAATAGACGAATCAACTCCTTACGATGTTTGACACGATCTGAATTGCGCTTGTATTTGGGATCTTCCAAAAGATGTTCAAGACCCATACGATGGCAAAGCTTGGCAAATTGACCGTCGTTACCAGCACCAATCATGACAAATGAGTTTTTGGTGGCAAGTACTTGGTAAGGTACAATGGAAGGATGGGATGTGCCCATACGCTTCGCTTCTTGACCGCCGATCAAATAGTTGGAAGCAATGTTGGCTAATGATGCCACTTGTGATTCGATCAAAGAACAGTCGATATGTTGCCCTCTTCCAGTAGTTCCACGCTGAATCAATGCTGCCAAGATGGCACTGTGGGCGTATAATCCAGTTGTAAGGTCTGATGCAAAATATCAAAATCAAATCTCGAGCAAAACTAGCCTATTAGCTTACCTGTAATAGCAACGCCTACTTTGACAGGAGTACCCTCTGGTTCACCAGTAATATGCATTAATCCTGCTTCAGCCTACCATAGTCCGATTGAATCAGTACTTGCTCAGGAATATTTCTGTTGAATTGTAGTCTAGCTTACCTCAATGATCACATCATAACCCGGTCTATTTGCATAAGGGCCTGTTTGTCCATATCCAGTAATAGATGCATAAATCAACTTGGGATTGATCTTGCTTAACTCTTCATAACCCAAGCCCATCTTCTCAAGTTTTCCAGGTAAATAATTTTCGACGAGAATATCGCTCTCCTTGACGAGATCGTGGATAAGTTGACGTCCACCCTCTGATTTCATGTTGACAGTGACAGATTTCTTGTTGCGGTTGACACATAAAAAGTAAGCGGATTCGCCGTGAGTTAGGTCTGAAGAGTCCTTGTTATCTGCGAATGGTGGACCCCAGGCTCGAGTATCGTCGCCACCATTAGGATTTTCCACCTTGACTACATCAGCACTAGAGCGTAATTCTCATGAGTATATCTATGCCAGTGTAACATGGCGTCTATATGTATATTACCCTAAATCGCCCAACATCATTGTACAGTATGGACCAGCTATGATGGCATATCGTTAGTCAAGTTGTTTGATACCTTTGAATCTAATTCGTACCCAATACTCTTGTCAAGTCTAAAACTCGGACCCCTTCTAGTGGGGCACGACCCGTTGATTTACTAGGCTGATTAAAATCTCTGAATTGAGTTATGCAGGAGGTGAATGAGCGTTGAACGAGCTGGTGCTTGACAGGTCTAGACCTCAAAAAGAGTCGGCCCGTGTTGAGAATCGATGCAGCAGACATAATGGATGTAGTAAAGAAAGCGTAAAAGAGAGGAAAGTGAAGAACAAACACTCAAAGTTACAGTTTCATATTTAAGTGTACTGAAATTATTATCGGAACCCACCCCACAATCATTGTTAGGTCAAGGAACGCATGAAACTTTTCCCGTTTCAAAAACAAGGTATATTCTATTTGTCATTTGGTGTAACAATCTCATTGCTTAAAGCAGATCCTGTGAATTTGCATATAGTGTTGCCTTTAGAGATGACAGCAGCACTCGTCGAAAGACTTTTACCCGGTAAATGAAGCAGTGAAATCTATAGTTCAAGTGCCTGGATCATGCTGCAGTGTGTGACAGTTGCAAGTACTTTTTTTTTCGCACACAATGTACAAAACTTGTTCATCCCATGTCATTTCACATGAAAAGCTTTTCTAAATTTTATTCGCTAATCCAAGCAGATCAACACAAGGTGAGATTCTGTCAGGACCAAAAGGGTCTTTTCATGTACAATCTGCGCCCCAATAATATCAGTATCATGTCCCTGGGTTAAATCAATCAGAGTCTGTACTTCCTCCAAGCGCTTGTCATCATGATGGTAGTATAAATATGCGTTTCGGCTGCTTTCAATGATCGATGTAAAGTGACAGTCAATGTCGTGGTGGATGAAACGAGCATCTCGCTTGGACGCCTGCACGAATGCAAATGCATCAAATGTAGCCGTGTGCTCGATCTGAATTTTATCGCCAACTTCAGTCAATGTAAACACCAATCCGTCAACGTCCATTTGAAGGCAAACGGAAGGAAGTTTGTTTGCTGCTTCATATGAACTGCAAATCCAGCGAGAGGTGCCAGAGTTAAACTCGTCCACAACATTGCCAGAGCGATCATAGACGCTAAACACAACTGGCTCACCAGCGTCATCAACATCTTCATCCATATCCGTTGCTGCTGGGTGTTGAGCTGCTTGTACAAATGAGGGATTGGGTACCAATGATGAAGCATTATCCTCAGATGTAAACTTGGCTAATCTATCCTTGATTTCCGACAGATGGTGGTCAGAGAGTGTTTCCAAGATACCATCATCCTTATCAAACAATTGCGGCCAGCGAGTGTTTTCGTCCACTTTAGTCATGCATAGTGTCAGTGTATTATCTTCTAACGTCCAAAGAGATTCATCAGGCTGTATAGTGCTCCATAGTTTTCGAAATGGGTAGGACACTGAGCTATTCTGGACCAACAGAATAACATGATCCACAAGGAATTTGCAATTGATGGCTGCTTTAGGTGTATTTTCAGGTAATTGGAATTGCACTGTAATGTCAGCGCCTTCTTGACTCCATTGATAGGCATCTTGCTTTGGTGATTCCTCTACAATTTCCATTGGTGTTGCTTTTCCGTCTTCAACGACATCATCGTCCTCGTCCTGCAGTAGTCTGACGTTGTTGTAGCGAGTTTCGCTGCCAAAAATGCATTTACCGGATGGTGTGATAGCGCAATAGACGGGCACTTCTGGTCCAGTTTGAATGTGCAATGTCTTGAGCAGTAATACAAACGACCCGTCATCCAGTCGCTTAGTAGTTTCGGTAGGGATGTCCAACTCCAGTGTTGCAATATTGAACTCGGTTGTCTTTGACGCAGTGCGACTGTATACGACACATATAATTTTGGCTTTGATTTGACGAGCTGCTAACAGCATGCATGGCACAGGTGAAATGCCTTCATTACCTACACCTAAATAACACACAGAAGCTAGTGATGTTCCCAACATCTTTCCGTCCTTCTCCTCCATTCCGATAAGCTCTATGTCGCCTACTCCATTGGATGCTAATAGCAGTTCACGACTGACAGATACAGCTGAGGGTAGTTGAGGTTCGATCGGCACAGTACTGTCGAGATCTACGAATGCTGGAATACCTCCCAAAGGCTTGATGAGTTGTGTGATTAAATGTGTTTGTAGGTTTTTGGTCAACTGGAGGAATTGCATGATAATCAGTATCGTCAGCTACGCCAATTCAACGCTCATTACCTGGTCATAAACAATCATGTGCAAGTTGAATTCTTGGTCGATGCAGAAAGACGAGCCTCTGCTCTCATCCAAAGGATATCCATAGATCAAATTGCTGTGTCTAATTCTAGCTTGAAGGTCGCGAAAGCCAAGTCTTTGATCGTTTGTAGGCTCATACACTTGAATGTCTCCAAGTGGGAATCTGATAAGATCATTAGCCTCTTGAAAAGGACGTAATCTATAGCCCTCAAACTTGGGATTGAGCTTATCTGCGTTTACAGAGAATCTTGTATTCATATTGATGAAGAAAAGAATCTTGACATGGAGTTAATCGCATTACAAACAAAACTCTTTTTTTTTTTTTTTTTTTTTTTTTTTTTTTACCTCTCCGTCTTGTCTCACCATCAACGCGTTGCTTCAAATGGGTAATGATGATGATTTTTCCTCTTTATTGCTTCATCAACTAATGAATATGGCAGCCTCCGTTGATGATACACAGCATTTCCTCAATGAAAACATAAAAAACGACCAAGACCTCAACTTGGATCACATTACAAAACTTTTGGGATCTCGCAGAAGCGAGCAAGCCAATCTGGATTCTCAGGTGAGTACACTTTATCCACGAATCATCTTGGTTATTCATCGAAATCTGTAGCTTCAAGCTTTGGAACAAGAGACAAAGAGCATCTTGTCTCAAACGATGGAAGCAGCTAAATCATACGAATCGACTCTAAACTGCCTGAACACTTCATTAGAGACAACTGAAAGAGATATCGACACTTACATGAATGAATCTACTAGAAATTCACCTAAAGCAAATCTTCTCGAGCAATTAACAGTATTGGAAAACAAACTCAAGACGATTGATAATGCAAAGAGCTATATCAAGGCACTGCTGGTTGTCAAGGAATTAAGGTGAGATGGCAGTTTTGATGTGAGAACTCTGATTAACGCCCTGTGAGATAGCTCTCAAGCATTGAGTCTTGTAAAGACAGAGCCTGAAAAGGCTATTATCCCTTATTCTCAACTAGTTAAATTCGAGACGTATATCAACGACCAATCCGAGCAAAATGAACAGTACAGTGCGTTATCAGATCACGTACAAAAGAGTCGAATCCGACTTTGCGAAGAACTAGATGCAGTGTTGACATCAGACTTTAAGCAGGCCTTGGATAGCTTGTCATGGCCTACACCAATGAAACCGCCTTATGGACCTCAACTCAAAGCAAAGCTCAAAGACTTTGAAAAGGCATTCCGAAATTTATTGATGCTGAAAAAGCCGTAAGTGATTGCGTGTAGACTTAAGTTATCATTATGCTCAACTACTTGGAAATCCAGATCAGAAAGTAAAGACGACATTCTCAGTCCAATTGCCATCATGCTGGAGGGCCTTTCATTGAGATTTCGATTCCATTTTGAGACGTCCAAACCAACAAACCGCATTGATAAACCAGAATGGTATTTGCAACATGTCAAAAATACGATTTCTACACACATGCCATTCATCATGACCACAATTCAACCCATCATGGAGACCATAAAGCAAGACAAAGTGATTTATGCCAAAGACCAATTTATTCGAGGTTTACTGCAAGATGTTACGAGAAAGCTAGAAAAGACAATGCCCGAATTACTGAACCATCCCAACTGGCTCAGTCATACGATCCATCAAGTACTGCTATTTGACAGATCTCTGCAGGAGGAGTTTGCTTACGATCAATATACCGCACTGTCTAATGTGATTTTAGGCAATTCCACCTGGTTCAATGCTTGGTTCCAAGCTGAGAAGTCATGTAAGTTTATGTCGAAAAATGGGCTCAATTTAGACTTGCTGACAAGGTTGTATACTAGTTGCGCAAGCCAGATACGACGATATTTTGTTGGACAATCACGCATTTGATATATACGCAGAAGATGATTTTGAAAAGTCGCAACAGCAATCCAACGACAAACCCATCAAGCGCACCAAGTCAGCTGTACGGTTGATCAATCTCTTGGAAAGCATCACAAACACCTACACCCTTGTACCTAATCTCGTTCAGAAATTCAAATTTTTTGCGGATATTCAGCTGGATCTGTTGGGACAATATCAGAAACGCTTGTCTGCAGCCATTGATTCGTTTGAAGCACTTAGTTTGATTCGATCAGTCCCTGTACCTGGCGCACTTCCCGAAGCAGTTACTGGTGTTATGACAGCCACGGAAACAGGAGGCACAGTGTCAGCTTTAAATCGTTTATATAGATGGTGGACAAGTGCTAGGTCCATCAATGATGTGCTGAAGGATTGGGCAGAGGAGGAGGTATGTTTAATGGCGGATTGTGTGGTAATACATAATAACATTAAAATAGCTGTTCCTTGATATGCAATTTGAAATAAATCAAGAACCTGACTCTATCAAGGAGGTCATTCGTGAAAATGAAAAGAATAACTGCATGCTACGATTAGCAGATCAACAAACGGATGGATTGTTCTCCAACGCTTTGATTGCATACGAGCAGCTGAATAAGCGATCAGAGAAGATTATAGTCAAGATTGCTATCAAAGAGTGGACCACAGAAACAAGACAGTATGCTAAAAAGTAAAGAGTCGGCTACATTTTGCTTGTCGCTTTGATTGTTAACTTGGACTTGTATAGGGATGTGTGGTGGCAGTCATCTACCGAGACACCAAGCGAGATTTCAGATGAGCTGTATAGACCTCTTCAAGATTTAAGAGTGACATGGAACTATCTGTATAATACTTTACCGCAAGCAGACTTTTTGATTGTATATCGCAAAACACTCAAAGAGATTGAAAACTGGTATTGGAAGAATATCATCACACAAAGCCAGTTTTCTACGACAGGTGCCTATCAACTAGAGACTGATATGAAGCAAGGATTGTGGAAAATAGGACATAAATGGGTATCAAAGCCGGAGAATTTTATGAAGAGGTAAGATCCCTTTACGTTAGGTTACCATGGCGACTAATTCCCTGTCTTGGTAGATTGAAAGAGGCTATCCAACTGCTGACATTGCCATTTTCATCTCAACAAGATGATTTACCAGCCTGTGATGTCCTCATGAAAGCGCTTGCAGATACCAAACAGCTGGAATTAGTGCAAAGTACGCTTGCAAAACTAGGAATTGAAGTATTAAGTAACAGTGAAATTCGAGATGTACTTCGAAGACGAAATGACATGCTGTACAGCTGGAATTAATTTATGAAATAATAAACAGGAGCAGCTTTGCCAATGCTTTAAATCCGTCCCTCTTGTTTCCTTTTCTTTTTTTTTTCCTTTTTTTCTGCAACATAAATTTATCATGTCAAAAGAGTTAACACCACACTATAGCGAAGATTTCTTCGCCAATGCTCAATCAGCCATGGACGATTGGCACTATGAGATGAGAAGAGAGATCCAAGAGATTGTTGTAAGTTGCTGCACAATTCTATTTTTCTCTCTAGACATACGCATTGACGACATGGATACTCTAACATAGCCTGGTCTCTATTTGGGCCCTTTTTCAGCTTGTCGTCAGATTGAAGAGCTAAAGAACAATGGCATTACACATATCGTCTGCTTTGTCGATCAGAATGAAGCAAAGCTATTTCGAACAGACGCAATAGCACAATGCTTTGGATTTGAAAAGTTTATTGTGAGTGATTCCAATCTCCAGAACCTCATACAGTTCTTCCCAGACACGTCTCGCTATATCCACAATGTGATTTCGCAGCAGGGAAAAGTTGTCGTTTGTTGCAATGGTGGCATGTCACGTAGTCCAACGTTTGCCATCGCGTACATTATGGAAAGATACAATATCGATGCTTCACAAGCCTATCATTTCGTGCAAGCAAAACGATTGTGCATAAACCCAAACGACGGTTTCAAGAGTCAACTCAAAGTAAGAATATCTCTTTCACTTGATGCAGGAGTTTTATTGATGAATCGTATAACCAGGAATATGAACCTATATACAAAGCTCGTCAGAGCCAAAGTGTGAATGAGGAAGATGATGGGCTGATGAAGAGAAGACGACGAAGATCAGGATCCGATGAGGATGAGAATGGCAATATAAGCAGTGAACAGCAGAGTTTTGGAGAATCCAAGAGATTTTACGGTTTAGAGGAGCAACAACAGAACGGTGCCAACGCTAATTTGAATGCAGGGTATTCATCGACAATATTGTAAGAAAAAAAAATGTACAGTAGTAATCATAATATATCTCGAATAAAGGGCCATGTAAGAGCTTCAATCATTATCTTTAGATTCTACTTTATCAATATCTTGTTGCTATCAGCATTATCAGCATTCATTGAGCCTAACAATATCATAATCAGTCCAGCCCATCATGCCATGTTGACTTGAAAGAGAGCTTACCGCTCGATTGCTCCTCATCGCTGTACTCTGCTTGTGTTTCGTGTAGTAACGGTGCTATCATCTCTTGTTGATCCGACAAATCATTCGAATTCGCTCTCTTTTGTAAGCCATCTCTTTTCTGCATATAGTAAACATACAGCATACTGCCGATAAACAAAACTATAAGGAAGCTGGCGACTGTGAATCCCTTATCTAGCTCATTGTGCATTACTATGGCATGTTGTTATCCTTGTAGATCATACTTACGATAATAGGGTGCATCAGTAACTGGCCACAAGACCAAGGGTGACCAAGTGTACATCAGGGAAGAAGATGTGTTCATTATAGCAATAGCCATTGCTCTAACTTCGCTATTAGTAGAGATGGTTTCACTGGCCCATGTCATGATAGTCTATCAAACGGTATTAGTAATTCAGGTACAACTAGTCGCTCATGACATACCGAAGTTTGTGATCCAAGGCCTGCATGCATCACTAAAAAGGCTACGTATAAGATTGGAAATGGCTGCACAAAAGCTGCCAGAGAGCTACGAAACATGGCATTTAGTCGTTATGTCTGAGATGCACATAGACAACAATCTTATGGATGTTATACGTCTTTGATTTATGCGTACACAAATACAAAGAACCAGCTAATTGTGTCCCTGAATGACTATCTTTTTTCATGATAAAATGAACTTACCACATGCCAATCAGTCCAAAGGTTGATGGGATGACGATGCACCTAATATTTAATCACTTGAGCTTTTTTTATCTCGTTTCATAATTGGATATAGCCAACTCACCATACACGCGTGTTGTACCTATCACTCAGGAACCCATTCAATAAGCCGAAGATCATAGTGATGATAGTGTCCGGCTGTCATTGCAAGTCAGTAACACTATATACATGTAATGAAGTATAGCTTACCGTAGTCAGTAAGTTTGCAGTAACCGCGTCAAATCCAACCTTTTTGGCTACGATGCCAAGCACATGGGCTGCTCCCAATGAAAGATGTATTGACGCCCAGCTAACGACAAACGGATACAAATACTTGTTCTTGAGCAAAGATTTGATTTTTTCGATTCGTTTGCTAGCAGTAATTCTTTTTCCCTCTTTTGTGTTGTCAATGCCCATTCGATGAACTGCTAAATCACTTTCTGACTGATTCAGCCATGCTGTATTTTGAGGATAATCTGGTAAATAATGATAGCCCAATACAGCCAGCAGTAATGTGACACTGGCATCAAACATGAACATCCATCGCCATCTATAGATTCGCTCATCAGTTTCTGAAACTAAAACGCAATCCTATACCCTACCCGCTAATTCCAAATGTGCCATCAAGCGTTTTCAACATGACGGCTTGTACAACGCCACTTAGACCACTCCCAAAAGATCCGCATATGGTTACCAAAGCCAACCTTTTTCCTAATTCTCTTTTTGTGTACCATGTACCAATCAGAAATATAATCTAATTATACCAGTAAAATAATAAGCTTTTGTTGTCGTTGAATATCAAATAACTTACTCCAGGATAAAAGCCTGCCTCAGCTAAGCCCAACAAAAATCGTATGAAGTAGACACCATGCACAGACTGAACGCAAGCCATGGCAATTGTCAGCAAGCACCATATAATTTCTAACGCAGGTAGGTATCTGGATGGTCTCATATTTGATAAGAGAATATTTGATGGTATCTGCATTCTAGATAAATATATAGCATTCAAGTAAGAACTGATTCAGGATTTGATAAACAGCACTATATACTTACGATAAATAACCTATCATGAATAGCACACCCATCCAATTGTACTGCAATCCTGTGATATTAAGCTCTTCTTCCATACCACTAATGAAAGCGCTTCCTAAGTTGATATATCAAGATGAGCAACAGCTTGAATGATGAACAGGATATGCAATATTACCCAAGTTGGAGTTGTCTAGAGTCTTTACAAGATTGCCAAACATTGCAAAGAGTAATAGTCTTTTATCCAATCGATGAACCAGCTCAATTTCATCTATACGATTAAACTGTTTGAGTTCTGCTTCAACTGGCTCTTCCTCAAAAGTGTGGTCTCCCAGTGGGTCAAGTTGAATAGATTGTTGATGCCACTCATGAGATCCTCTTCTTGTTTCAGTACATTCGTCGTCTTTCATTTCTAATGATTAAAAGTTGAAAAGCAACAAAAAAAAAAAGAAAAAGGGGAATAATTAAAACATTAAAGTGGGAAGGAGGGGGATATTACCCACTGCTGTTTCTTTTCAGCACATAAATTAAAACTATTCGCGTTGGAGCATGAATAAATGCTCTGTGGGTGTTGAACCACGTTTCTAATAAGGCAACTCCGGGACTCCCCCCTTGGGTATACATGTGTCACAGAAGTAGAGCATTGAAAAAACGTTGCTTTGATACCTCGTCTTATAGGGTCTTTAAGAAACGCTATTATATTAGCTATTTGTATGTGTAATCTAAACCTATAATAAATGACAGTTGGTGAAGCACTTTTTTTTTTATGCTTTTCAATCATTCACAAGCAATGTGCTTTAATTATGCAAATGCAGCATGATTGTTTGTCAAACCAAAGAAGAGGGGGAGAAGGCTTAGGTGCAAGTTCAATAGTGTTTCCAACTGTCATCATGGATATAATTTATTTATTGGACAAACCATAAATGATGTAGCATCCTGGAACAAGATTCTCAACTTGATTTGACAGATGTTTCCATGGCAACCTACTACAATAGCCACGGGATATAGTAGTGTTCGATATAACGGTTTTCGATATAACGGAGAGGTTCGACAGATACAATACTGCCGTTATATAAATGTCACAGTCTGAAAGTAAAAGAATGGGCGTATATAGCAAAAAGGAAAATTCAGGCACCAGTACTATATAGCAGCAGATGTTTATTTTGAACACAGCAATCCACATTCAGGAACCATCTATAAAGTTTGGTGTTCTTCCCTGCTCCAAGACAGTAAATAAAACGAGTCAATCTATCTAATTATACTAGTATATAAAGTTGAATTAATTTCAAAATCAAATATAAACATATTAGAGAGGGATTATGCTTTGTGTATTTCATGTAGCAAAAGGTTCCGATATGATTTAGCTTACCGTTTCAAGCAAGTTTAGCGTTGCATGAAATTACGTAGAATGTTCGTTTACAAATGACATAGTGTATATTATCAGGACGTGACAGTATGCCTTGCTTCTTTTTTCGATAAGTCATAATGTCAAATACCTTATACATACTGATTTTTTTGGGGATCAAATAGCTAAAAGGTGATAAACAACAACAACAACAACAAAAAAAAAAGGTGTTTGAGTGCACTTTTAATGGAAATCCCGAAGCGTTTGGATTCCCCTCAATCAAGTTTCACAAAAAAAGATTCAAGGTTTTTCCTGAAGAGATTATCATGTTGTTTGTTGTCTGTTTTATTCTTTCAAAAGTGACCCTCCCCCCCCCCCGCATTTTTGACATACATGCTACAAACAAAAATTGAGTTTCGTGTAAAAAAAGAATATAAAAGCTCACGTTTCGTTATTTAATCTGTTCTTCCTTTATTCTATAACCTTGTTCTTTTATTCTTATATCGAATATGCCTAATACAGTCAAGCCTGTCAACTTATCCGGAGGACAATGGTAAGAAAACAAGTAGCCCACACTTTACCCATCTGTATTCATCATTTCTTTGCCTTTCAAAACAGCGATCATTGTGGACAGGTACATATTATAGCTGATCTGATGGACCCCTTTTTTGATACATTGGAAACTAACGCATCATATCATATCACATCGTTTGTAGTATGGCCATGGTAGAAAGCAATGCAGTCTTCTGAGGAAATAAGGAGCCTCGAAAATGTGAGAAGAAAAAACAGACAGAGATCCCGTACCTTTACTCTGAATATACCCACAATCTCGTCATGTATAAAACAACTGTAGTTCCTGCATATTCGTTTGAAAATAAATTGCATAAAAAAGTCTTTGCTTTCTCTATCTTTGTATTATATTATTTATATGGGTGTCATTGTTGATTTACTAGATGTTACAGAATTATTAAAGATCAAATATTTACCCCTTTGTTTCCAAAGGAATAGATCTGTGTTTCTAGCACAATGTTTGAAAATACCAGTTTCCTTCAAAATAAGAAGATATTTTACCGTCACTAGAAATTGAAACTTGAACTGTTGAATGCCAGTGAACATCAACATGTTCATCTCACTATTAGGATTCATATAATGCCCCAAGGGTCCGAGAACGCCAACCGTGTTTAATATGGAAAGTTAGAGAAGATCAATAGTATGTTTTTTGAAAGCATCGACACCCAACCAAACAGTGCATTGTTTGTGATGACAATTGCACAAGTAAGCAATGTTTTGGCTATTGGGGCTGTTCAACTTGTATTCTAAGCAATGCCTGCCAAGGAACCAGTTGGATAGAACGAGTTGAATTTAATTATAAATATTTCACTTGCTTGACTCTAATAATATAAATTATGCTATACTTAAACAGACGTATACCATAGTATGATAGATATAAATACGAGATAATTATATTGGGTTTACTTGGGCTTGTTTGGGTGCCATTCTCCCTATCTAGGCAAGCCAAACATCTGGAATTTTGGAATTAGTTGGTATTGTTACGATGCTGGTGTGTCGGTGGCCTTGACTGGTAGGATAACACATATTCTCATTGTCCCTTGGCTGTTCCTGAACGTTCTAGTTTACACTATGCTACAGGATTTTAGTCTTAATTGGTACGCCTGATTTTTTTTTTTTTGGTACGGCTCTAAAATAAATTTGGCAAATTTTATTATTTTTTTTGGCACACATTTTTTTTATTTTTGATACGGTTTGAAAATAGAAGTTGGGACGAAATACATTTTTATTTTGGGATTAAATACGTAAGAAAAGTAACATACGGTGATAATATTTACCTTAAGTCTAATTCTTTGTTAATACAGCCTTGACAGTCTTGAGCAGTGACAGATCCGCAAGCTCCAGGAAGACGCTGTAATGGAATAGCGCCCTCTGTGGAATTTATAGCTAGTATTAGGTACAAATTCACGGGAAAAAAAAGAATAAAAAAACAATAAGTCAAGTTGATAAAGGTATAGGTTTATTATCAAACTGACAGGTGTAAAATAGACTGAATAGATACAGTCTCTTAGTCTATATTAATAGTATGTGTCTGAGTGCATATCATCATTCTGTATTCATCTTAGCACATATCGGGATATATGGCATGTCTATAGCATGTCACTGTGTGCATGTCTATAGCAGAACATATATTGTACAAGTCTGTAGTACATAATGTATCTGTAGCTAGTATCAAGGATATAAGCATATGTCATATAGTGTGGATCTTCAAGTGCACATCTGATGCATACATCTTATATTGCATCGATCTTGGCATTTGGCTCAATATAGTAAATGCCCGTAGTCAATGTCGGGATACAAGCATCAGTCTATAGCGCCATCCATACTAATGGTGCCATCTATAGCCTATGTTTGTATATGGTATAAATCTTCTGTAGCGTACAACATCTACTAATTAATAAGTGCACATCATAGTTTATATCAAAATATGGTAACTGGATGAACTGTCTATGAAATGCATATCATAGTGGATGTATTCCACATCTGTATAAAGTTACAGAAAAGGAAAATAGCAATAAGGCTTCGATAAGTAAAGCATTTACCCAGTGACAGCTTAATAATTTACTAAAAGAAGTACAAATTTAAAAGCTTTCAAACATCTGTCAACAAATTTGCTTTAATCATAAGCATAGAAGATTTAATTAGCCAAACTTTAAACTGTCAAATTTACATGCTGCTTACAGATTTTTACATGTTCTTTCGTGTCAGATAGCTTCTAAATAACCTCAAGCAATGAAAACAACACATGAAACAGCCCAGAAACGTAGAAAAGCTATATTTGTTTATTACCTCTACATATATAAAAAACCTAGAAAAATTTTGCCATAGTTCTCCTCTGCAATGATGTTAGGCGGAATTTGAAGTACTACCCAAAAATGCAATTAGGTAGTATTTCAATTAGACCACCCCTCAGGTGCTAGAGCGTGCCTTACTACACCCCTAACGTGAGGAATTATGTTTATTAAGACCCTCAACTGTCGCTAAGTAAGTAGAATCAACAATTAAGTTTGGACCAGCCTATCTAATCCTAGCCTCGGAATCTTGTTATTGTTGAGCTTCAGTGATAGGCACATCCACTCAACGTAAAGAAAAAGGTATGCTTCACAGAAACATAGAAAGAAAGAAAAATAGTGAGGGTAATAACAATATGACATGCGGATGAAGGTTAAAAAAATAAGGGCGAAAAGCCAAGAAAAAAAGAAAAGGAAGAGTAAAGAAAAATAAGGGGGGGGGGGGAAAGCTAATAACAAAAATGCATAGCTTGTATCTACTACTATTGCTATGGTTGTTGTTCTCCACAGAACAAAATAGCTTGGCTGATCTCTTGCAGCGTCCAGAAGTGTCCATGTTCATTCCTATTCGCCTGCCTACAGTATACAGAATAATAGTCCAACAAAGGATATGATTAGTATTGGATTCCTCCTCAATCAACACCATCGTATCATAAACTTACCTAATCGGCTGTTAGCAGCTTCAGTTGCATCCAGTATCCATCATTAATTATCCGTTATTAGTCGTCGTCATGACATTATCCTTGTTGCCTACTAGACATCACATCAAAGTAATATAATAATAGTCAGTATTGTATCCAGCAATCTACGTCAATTATACTACTTACTTGATGATGAGCAAAAACTCACAACAGGAGGTTGTTCTGTATCTAATATCCTGGTTGAGCACCACCTTGTGCTTGATGCCTACATTCTATCTTATTCGTGTAATTAGTAAGATAATATTATTGAACAGCAGACGACATCATTCAAACTAACCTGATGCACGGAATTCGAGAAACGTAGCAATACAAATGACTTGCAGAAGACAGTACTAAACCACCAGACAAAAATAGCATTGCAAATGACATGATGCTGTAGAGAGAAATGTCAAAGCAGCGAGAAATAGCACCACCAGAGGTCTTGCTGGAGTTTAGAATAATATACACAACTATTTCCTAAAAATAAAAGAGAATTCAGTTAGTTACGATTCAATGAAAAGTAATAATTAACTAATGGTACATACCGTATTCAGAAAAGAAGATAATTGATAATACTTCAGAGAAGCGGCGGTGGTGGTGGTAATACCGTAAGTCGAAGCAGTGTTGTTCACCAGCTGTTGTTGCGTTCTTCTCTTTTTTAGTTTTGAAGCAGCAGTCGTCGGTGGCTATTATTCTTCTAGTCAACAAAGAAAAAGAATAATTAATTAATACAGTAATAGACTTGGATAATCGATACAGTAAATACACTCACCTGCTGCATATGCTAGCAACTGACAACAATTGCAGGTTTTTTGATGACCTTCCTGCTATTGCCTTCAATAATAGGATGAATAATAGGTTTAGCAGTAGTAGAAGTAGTATCAAAAACGGGGGTATTATGAAAAAAGAAAAACGGGGGAATGGGAAAGAAAGAAAACGTTGCAAACTTGACGTCACGAGTAGTGTACTGCTCTGGATATAATAGGGGGGGATATGATATCAAACTGAGGTTTAAATCCGTATTGCTTCGAATGTGGCCATCCATCATCATGAAATCTATCATGACCTAAACTTGGCAATTTTTGGTAATAAACAGTTGTTCAAGTATATATCAAACTTGTGCAGAATTTAAAGGCGCATCGAATGGTACAAATCTTGTCTGTTTTGATCAGCACTAGACGTTTCAAAGCGACAAAACATTTTTTGTCAAATTTTGATGGTTTTTCAATAATATCTCCATCTCTGTCAAAATAAACCTACTTGTAACATTCAGTATTATTGTAAAGCAAAACAGTTCCTACCATTTGAGCTCTTACTGGATGTTCTAACTTGACTATACGTGGAGAAATGAGCAAAGACGTCTGACCCAAAAATTGTCAGCTAGTTTTTTAACCTGTCAGGGTAAGGGAAAATTGGTCAAAGATTACCAATTTTTTAAGGACATAACTTTATGTGATATCTCGGCCAATACTGATCAGATTTGAACAAAAAAATAACCATTAAGTAGGTCTACATTAGCCCCAGCATAATCTACAAGTCTAAAACACCTAATAGATGTTCCCTTCATGAAATAACTCAAAGTCATGTATTTTGATATACCTCAAGCGAGCACTACCCGACATATTTTTGAAAATACTAATAATAACCATACTATCGTATAGAGAATTAAAATAGAAACAAATGTCAAGCACTGCGCAGCATCTACTCACTTAGTAAATCATGGAGAAATATTCATCCAAAGTTGGATCATTTTTCACATTTTCCCGTATTACTGCTTCAAATCGTTTATTAAAAACCCAAATACAGCACTCTCCAGTCAAACAAAGTACCCCAGACAACTTTTACTACATATATATAACCAACATTTATATATCAATCCAATGACTTTTACTAGGAGCATCTGCTCAAAATTCATCAAATCTTGAATTCATTGATATCTCAACAATAACTCATTCTATTCATAATCCAACGTCAGTTTCACATTCCTCACAAAAATTGGTTATATAAACATGATAATTTCAAAGCTGTAGAATCAATACTTAAAATCTCGATGTTTGATCGTCCAAAAGTCCAAAAGTCAAAATTTGAAAATCATTTCCAACATCCATGACCAGATATGAGGTCCCATACAGAATATGATAAGATATGTAATGAAATAGCACCTATTCTGGCACCCAAATTGACATTGTAATAAAACCCAGATGAATCATGGCTGATTTATCCAGGAACCAAATCTATGGAAAGCATAAGTAAACAATAGCTAGAGTCTGTGGAAGCTTGTACTCCTGATCAAAGTACAGACTTCTACAATTGTGGCACATGCTAATGTTGAACGATGCTGATCATATTCATAAATAAACAATGTTCCAAATATGTATAAACGAGGCACCTGCTAAAGCAGTGGCAATAACTCTAAATGTAAACATTCTTGTTTATAGAACAATAACTTAAGCTCAGTTGCAATCAGGATTCTGAAGGATCACAATCCTGACCGAAACAATAGTATCGACTTTAATACCAACATATCGAAATCTCAACTACAATCCAAAGTGAGAGAGTGTCAACAAGGACATTCTTTAATTAAGCTGTAAAATAAGCATTCTCACTGTAATGAAGCTATTTTACAATTGATATAAATACAAGCTCTCTTAAAGAGCATGTATCCTTTCTTCAGATTTTCTTTTAATCGAAATAAAACGTGGAAAGACTATAATTGTATTTTCTCTGGTTTATTTTTTCATATTTTTTTCTATTCTCATAAAATTGATCCCAATTTTATTCCAAGATAGCCTAAAACTATTGTAGTATTATCAAAATGAGGCAACTTTTAGCTGACGATATAGTATTGGAAATACCTTGTCCTCAAGATAATTGACATTGGAGAGTGCACAATTATTTAGCTGAGAGGAGTAGGTGCATCATGCCTCATTTTGGAATCCATAAACGAAACAAGAAAAAGGAAGCTATAATCACCCAGTCTTGAAAACAACACTCATTAAGAAGTTCGGTAGTATCACTCTATAACAATAAATTAGCAACTTATTATGTGCGTTATGCCACGCTCCGAGTTCAAAGAGGATCATACAATGAAAAGCTTCCTCTGTATAAGGTCGCTGATATCGAAATGAGATTGGAATCACTATTGCTTAGAATAAGGATGATACATGCATCTTGAAAAATGTCATGACCTAAATGGATAAAAGTTCTGCTATTAAGGATTGCCAAATAATTAAGTCAACAAGTTAAATCAATTAACATATAGATTCATGCTAAAAGAAATCTCAGCAGGCTAAACATACTTTAGCTCATCTGGATGAATGAATAGACTCTTATCCGAATTGAAGTACCCTGATCTGTCCTTTGTATGAGGATCACTAATATCGATCTAGTAGCATGTATCCTATAGGTACAGTCTCTTAGTAGTCTATATTAGTAGTATGTGTCTGAGTGTATATCATTGTTCTGTATACATCTTAGCACATATCTGGATATATGATGGCATGTCTATAGCAGAACATATATTGTACAAGTCTGTAGTACATAATGTATCTGTAGCTAGTATCAAGGATATAAGCATATGTCATATAGTGTGGATCTTCAAGTGCACATCTGATGCATACATCTTATATTGCATCGATCTTGGCATTTGGCTCAATATAGTAAATGCCCGTAGTCAATGTCGGGATACAAGCATCAGTCTATAGCGCCATCCATGCTAATGGTGCCATCTATAGCCTATGTTGTATATACGGTATAAATCTGTATTATTGTACATCATCTAATTAAGAGCACATAGTAGTTTATATCAAAATATGGTAACTGGATGAACTGTGTACGGAATGCAGATCATAGTCGATGTATTCTACAGATTGGGTTTACATTGAAGAGGACCAAGCCTGTAGAAGAAAAAAGAAATGATCCAACTACAATTGCTGAAAGAAAAGCCTATGTTGATAACATGCCAATTGATGGCGTATCTTACAAAACCAATTGTATTTTTCTAGACGAAGCAGGGTTTAATGCACACCTTATCAGAGGTGAAGGATGGTCGAGAAAAAACCGAAAAAGTGTTGTGAAAACCAAGACGAAAAGAGCCTTGAACGTAACAATTCTTGCGGCAATATCGTACCAAGGTGTCGAGAGTATTCAGGCCAAGGTAGTTCCCGGAGGCACAACTGGGCAAATATTTTCTCAGTTTGTGAAGGGCGTCATGGAGACACTTGACAGAAACAATTCAGCGCCTCACTACTTTGTAATAGACAATGCCTCAATCCACAGGTCTGCTCCTGTTAGAGAACGTCTTAGCAGTTCTAGGCACAAGCTCCATCTACTCCCGCCTTACTCTCCTTTCTTGAATCCTGTTGAAGAATGTTTTTCAAAGCTCAAGACATTGGTAAAGAGGAAACCTGGATTGGCTAGTGATGCATTCTTGAAGCATATATCAGAGATCTCCCGTCAAATTGCTAGTGAAAACTGTCAAGGATGGTGATTTATCAAAGGACAATTGTGAATTAAAATCAAAATAGAAAGTACCGTTTATTATGATGGATAGGATCTGGGCATTCATAGTGTTGGATTCAGGGTAATAGGAATTGATAGATAAGCATCTATTAGATGTGACAGTAGATGGATAAGAGATGTCAGTACATTATATGGTATGTTTCAATGGTAATTTTGCTATAAGGTGTTATATCAAATAGGGTAGTACAGTCTCACACTCAAGGTCTTAGGCTATTCTTAACAACCTTTGGGTAAATCATGAGAAGCATGATTTACATGTCACTTATTGGTAGATAGTAATCGTATGGCATGATAGTTCATCATTATGCTATAGGCCCTAGTATAATGAAAAGTATATAAATGCATCCTCTGGATGCATTGTAAATAAAAGTGTAATTCTTTGACAAATTTAATTATCTTTGACTTTTGACATAATATAAGGTATGTTTCATTGTTGTCGTCATCTTGACTATTCAAGGTGCGATTATCTGTCAGTCTAATGCTGGATGCGAATATTGTAATTCTGATAGATCAGATGGGTCGAACATAGCATTCAATTTTTTTCTGATTGCTCTCAAAGCAAAGAAACTCTTTAATCAATAAATACAGAGTGCAAAATCCAAGATTTGAATCCAGCAAATCCATAATTAAATTTTTTTTTAACTTTTGAATTCAAAATCTTGTACAACAATCGAGCAAGCAGTCCTAATTATACTTAGCTACAATGAAGTAGCTCAGCACTACGATACACACCCAAGGAGTTTTTTTTCCTACAGTATTATGGTGAAAATTATTCTTTGAGCCTATCAGACCCTTTGAAATAGCTGTATATCAAATAAAAATTGCTTGAATCGGCGAAGCGACCTTCGGATGAAATGTTAACGGAAGCCATTTCGCGTTCACCCAATTAAACACAAGCTCTTGATTCACTGAGCTAATGTGTACTTCAGTCAAAACCAAATGACATAGAAACAGATGCTTTTGAATCGAAGATTAGCTCCACGAATTCATGCCGCACAGCACTTGAGGACTTCTTTTGTTTCTTTTACTTTTCTTTCTTTCATCAGCTAAGTAATATAAATCGTTTACATTATATAGTTATCTAGAATATGACCAGTTCTGCATTGTATGTATTATTCATCGCTAACTCTACATTGCTCATCATGCGTTTCTTTTTTTGTTCAATAGGTGTTTCTTCTACAGATGATATATATACATTTTCATCTAGATTATCTCTCAGAAATTTTTAGAGGATCGCACTGTCTTGATAATTTCAAAGTATGTGACCTTAAATTGCTAAGCAGATACAACACTAACGTAATTGTCTTCTTATCAAATGTCAGGGTACACTTCTTCATAGTGCATTGATGGTCATTTTGATTATGGAACAAGGTATGTATTATTCTTTTAGAATTGTGCTACTATGCAAACATTATAACCAATCGCTTTTATATTTGTATGCATGTATGCGTTCAGTCCACCAACAAACTCGGCGCAATGTTATACATTTAATCAAATTATTCAATCTTTGTCTTATCCATTTCTACTTGATACAACCGAACTACAAGGGCATACTGAATAGCAGTATGATTTATGAAACATACTATTTATTATCGAATAAAAACGCATTAAACTGATTTAGACCCTTCCAATGAAAGCTCATTTATTGTATGAAATGTATTAGTAACTATGGCAGCAATATGATTGGCTTTCCCAATATAGGAAAAGCGCTTCTTCAGAATCTGATAAAAAAGGAATTACCAAAAAAAATCACCGTTTGAATCACAGAAAAAATCCTTGGGTGTGGAAGCAGTCCTAAAAACTTTTACTTAATTATTCACAAAAAATATAATAATATAGACGGGGTAAAGCCAGAGCCCTTTTTTCCCCTATTCATTTTTGAATCGAATAATGAACCTTACGTTGTTTCATTGATTCTGTTCTCTATTATAATATTACCTATACATCACAGCCACAACACTTCTTTATTTCTTATATTTATACACATCTTTTTTTATTGAATATGGTATTACAGCCCCAAAATACCTTTTTTCATTCTTGTATTTTTAATCAATAATGGAAATATCAAGAGACCAGGCAATTTGTATGTTTTTCTATGTTAAATATACTACAGAAAATGTCAAGAAATATAGAACACTAATCGAAGATTTCGATAATATTGAGATTTGTTACAACATTAAGCCAACGCAACTTATCTTGGTCTCATTGAATAGAATTTACGAAGATTCTCAGTCCTTTCATTTATATTCCAACAATACCTCTAATCTTGAAACATAAATGGGACTGGATCAATATGATTCTCTTTATTTTTTTTTGTTATTTTTGTTATATAACTTGAAAATAAAAATTATTTTGATCTTCTATTTAACTGTTTTCTACAATTGAAATTCTCTAATAATTTATCATCCATTTTCAAACTATCAGCATCAAACAGAAAAACCTCGTTCGAAATAGCAAATGTATCAATCGCAATTTTCTTGATGGATGGGTTATCTTCAACTTGTTGTGCCAGAATCGCCACAACTGTCTATATAAGATTAAGGCACTCTTTGATAGGTAATTATTCCAAATATAATGGAATATGCTACTAGGTTACATCTCAGTTGATGGGCAAATTCAGCTGCAAGTGAATAACATTCGTTACTGTCTTGTGTGATGACTCATAAATTTAGTATAAATAGCCCTTTAATTTCATTAATAAACTTCAGTATATTTGCGTCTTGTTCAATTACTATACTACCTTTCGCTGTGCTGGTTATTGTATACGCTGGCTCAACACAACTAATTGTATGATGTCATTTGTTGTGCTTGTAAGTCCAGCAAAATCAATAGATGTTAAACAAATATCGTGATCAACAGAGCTGAGGTATTCCAGCATATCTATAATCAATTGAAGAAGAATAGGTTTTAGATTTTGAAATTTTTTTTATATTTTAATTTACCTTGACTATTTCCAGGTATGTTTTTTAATTTACCCATTATGTTATCATTACGTTTTAAATCACGTTCAAAAAATGGTGTGGAGGCAGAACTGCTGGGAGATACTTAAATTCTTTGTGCAAATGATCGTTCACTCAAGTTATTAATCATATTATCTTGAAGAAGCCTAATTCTATCATTCTCGTCTTCATCACCAGGGGACTTGCGAGCATAACCCACCATTTCATATTGTCAAGGACTTGACTTCGACTTGAATTATAATACTTGAACTTGGACTTGAACGTGAACGTGAGATGTTTATTATAAGAGAAGATGATTACTTGAAAGAAGATACAAGATAATCCACAAAGAGATAAGTGGGAACATGATAAAACTAGATACTATTTATACTTGAAAGTGGATGCGGGTAAAACCGCCTTGACATGACATGACATGGGTAAACGTAATGATTCGTAAGCATGATTCATTATCATGATTATTAATCATTACACGTGGACTTGACATAACGGGATACTTGGAAGTTGATAGGTTTTTGGCGTGCATAAGGTTTGACACCGACTTGACTCATAATGATACTTGACGTTAATAGGTACTTGACTTTGCATGATAAGGTTACTTGACTTGATAGGTACTTGACTTGCATGATAAGGTTACTTGACTTTGCATGATATTCCCAGGACATAATTTACTAGACTTGATTACTTAATCCATGGTTTAAACTGCTGAAGGCTAAAGCCCGATTGTCGTTGCCTGAAATACTTGGATCACATGATTGCGCATAATGGTGCCTTGATCTGGACTTGATTCATGACACATATCCTTTGTCAATTAAATTTTTGACCGACTTTTGATAATTAGGTAAATACTTGGAAATAGAACAAATCAAATTATCTATGAAAATTACGTTAGTAAATTTTTTTTTGTTGAATCTACTATTGGAGTACCATAATAAATTTCCTCCATGACATATAAATCTCTGACGCGAATTCCTTTTACAACATTGCCTTTCTTGTTCAATAACTTGATCCGATTATTTCTACACCAAGTAGCGAATGCTTGAGCGATTCGTCTCTCAAATTTTGTAGAATACTGCATAATTGTGTCATAAATATTTTTGGTAGAAACTGGCATTTGACAATAAATTTCTGCATTCTTAGGTTCTTCACAGCAATAGACTTCGTTGATAAACCGCTTTACTTGACTTTCCGTTTTTAAAAAAAAGTTATGTTAATTAAAACATTGGAATCTTTGCTCTCAAACCTACGTAATTCTTGGATTATTCTTTTTTTTCATTTTTAGATTGGTCCAAATTACTTGAACTTTCAGCTTCAAGATACATTTTATAAGTAAAGGGGTCACCAAAAATGCTCAGTTTGTTGGCAAAAATGGGTTTACGCTCGTCAATATTGTAACAAATATCTACTTCTTCAAAGTCTTCAATTTTCTTTTTTTATTTTTGAACATTTTCATCAGAGTATCTAACATAGAAGAACATGCAAATCGCTTGGTCTCTTGTTATGTATGATCCTCTATGAACTCGGAGCGTGGCATAACGCACATAATAAGTTGCTAATTTATTGTTATAGAGGGATACTACCGAACTTCTTAATGAGTGTTGTTTTCAAGACTGGGTGATTATAGCTTCCTTTTTCTTGTTTCGTTTATGGATTCCAAAATGAGGCATGATGCACCTACTCCTCTCAGCTAAATAATTGTGCACTCTCCAATGTCAATTATCTTGACGACAAGGTATTTCCAATACTATATCGTCAGCTAAAAGTTGCCTCATTTTGATAATACTACAATAGTTTTAGGCTATCTTATCATATTCTGTATGGGACCTCATATCTGGTCATGGATGTTGGAAATGATTTTCAAATTTTGACTTTTGGACTTTTGGACGATCAAACATCGAGATTTTAAGTATTGATTCTACAGCTTTGAAATTATCATGTTTATATAACCAATTTTTGTGAGGAATGTGAAACTGACGTTGGATTATGAATAGAATGAGTTATTGTTGAGATATCAATGAATTCAAGATTTGATGAATTTTGAGCAGATGCTCCTAGTAAAAGTCATTGGATTGATATATAAATGTTGGTTATATATATGTAGTAAAAGTTGTCTGGGGTACTTTGTTTGACTGGAGAGTGCTGTATTTGGGTTTTTAATAAACGATTTGAAGCAGTAATACGGGAAAATGTGAAAAATGATCCAACTTTGGATGAATATTTCTCCATGATTTACTAAGTGAGTAGATGCTGCGCAGTGCTTGACATTTGTTTCTATTTTAATTCTCTATACGATAGTATGGTTATTATTAGTATTTTCAAAAATATGTCGGGTAGTGCTCGCTTGAGGTATATCAAAATACATGACTTTGAGTTATTTCATGAAGGGAACATCTATTAGGTGTTTTAGACTTGTAGATTATGCTGGGGCTAATGTAGACCTACTTAATGGTTATTTTTTTGTTCAAATCTGATCAGTATTGGCCGAGATATCACATAAAGTTATGTCCTTAAAAAATTGGTAATCTTTGACCAATTTTCCCTTACCCTGACAGGTTAAAAAACTAGCTGACAATTTTTGGGTCAGACGTCTTTGCTCATTTCTCCACGTATAGTCAAGTTAGAACATCCAGTAAGAGCTCAAATGGTAGGAACTGTTTTGCTTTACAATAATACTGAATGTTACAAGTAGGTTTATTTTGACAGAGATGGAGATATTATTGAAAAACCATCAAAATTTGACAAAAAATGTTTTGTCGCTTTGAAACGTCTAGTGCTGATCAAAACAGACAAGATTTGTACCATTCGATGCGCCTTTAAATTCTGCACAAGTTTGATATATACTTGAACAACTGTTTATTACCAAAAATTGCCAAGTTTAGGTCATGATAGATTTCATGATGATGGATGGCCACATTCGAAGCAATACGGATTTCAACCTCAGTTTGATATCATATCCCCCCCTATTATATCCAGAGCAGTACACTACTCGTGACGTCAAGTTTGCAACGTTTTCTTTCTTTCCCATTCCCCCGTTTTTCTTTTTTCATAATACCCCCGTTTTTGATACTACTTCTACTACTGCTAAACCTATTATTCATCCTATTATTGAAGGCAATAGCAGGAAGGTCATCAAAAAACCTGCAATTGTTGTCAGTTGCTAGCATATGCAGCAGGTGAGTGTATTTACTGTATCGATTATCCAAGTCTATTACTGTATTAATTAATTATTCTTTTTCTTTGTTGACTAGAAGAATAATAGCCACCGACGACTGCTGCTTCAAAACTAAAAAAGAGAAGAACGCAACAACAGCTGGTGAACAACACTGCTTCGACTTACGGTATTACCACCACCACCGCCGCTTCTCTGAAGTATTATCAATTATCTTCTTTTCTGAATACGGTATGTACCATTAGTTAATTATTACTTTTCATTGAATCGTAACTAACTGAATTCTCTTTTATTTTTAGGAAATAGTTGTGTATATTATTCTAAACTCCAGCAAGACCTCTGGTGGTGCTATTTCTCGCTGCTTTGACATTTCTCTCTACAGCATCATGTCATTTGCAATGCTATTTTTGTCTGGTGGTTTAGTACTGTCTTCTGCAAGTCATTTGTATTGCTACGTTTCTCGAATTCCGTGCATCAGGTTAGTTTGAATGATGTCGTCTGCTGTTCAATAATATTATCTTACTAATTACACGAATAAGATAGAATGTAGGCATCAAGCACAAGGTGGTGCTCAACCAGGATATTAGATACAGAACAACCTCCTGTTGTGAGTTTTTGCTCATCATCAAGTAAGTAGTATAATTGACGTAGATTGCTGGATACAATACTGACTATTATTATATTACTTTGATGTGATGTCTAGTAGGCAACAAGGATAATGTCATGACGACGACTAATAACGGATAATTAATGATGGATACTGGATGCAACTGAAGCTGCTAACAGCCGATTAGGTAAGTTTATGATACGATGGTGTTGATTGAGGAGGAATCCAATACTAATCATATCCTTTGTTGGACTATTATTCTGTATACTGTAGGCAGGCGAATAGGAATGAACATGGACACTTCTGGACGCTGCAAGAGATCAGCCAAGCTATTTTGTTCTGTGGAGAACAACAACCATAGCAATAGTAGTAGATACAAGCTATGCATTTTTGTTATTAGCTTTCCCCCCCCCCCTTATTTTTCTTTACTCTTCCTTTTCTTTTTTTCTTGGCTTTTCGCCCTTATTTTTTTAACCTTCATCCGCATGTCATATTGTTATTACCCTCACTATTTTTCTTTCTTTCTATGTTTCTGTGAAGCATACCTTTTTCTTTACGTTGAGTGGATGTGCCTATCACTGAAGCTCAACAATAACAAGATTCCGAGGCTAGGATTAGATAGGCTGGTCCAAACTTAATTGTTGTTTCTACTTACTTAGCGACAGTTGAGGGTCTTAATAAACATAATTCCTCACGTTAGGGGTGTAGTAAGGCACGCTCTAGCACCTGAGGGGTGGTCTAATTGAAATACTACCTAATTGCATTTTTGGGTAGTACTTCAAATTCCGCCTAACATCATTGCAGAGGAGAACTATGGCAAAATTTTTCTAGGTTTTTTTTGTATATAGAGGTAATAAATAGATATAGCTTTTCTACGTTTCTGGGCCGTTTCATGCGTTGTCTTCATTGCTTGAAGTGATTTGAACATTACACTATGCTAAAGTACATGTAAAATTCTGTAAACAGCCTGTAAATTTGAAAGTTTGAAGTTTGACTAAAATCTTGTATGCTTATTGTGTAAAGCAAGTGTGGAATACATCGACTATGATCTGCATTCCGTACACAGTTCATCCAGTTACCATATTTTGATATAAACTACTATGTGCTCTTAATTAGATGATGTACAATAATACAGATTTATACCGTATATACAACATAGGCTATAGATGGCACCATTAGCATGGATGGCGCTATAGACTGATGCTTGTATCCCGACATTGACCACGGATATTTCCTATATTTAGTTAAATGCCAAGATCGATGCAATATGAGATGTATGCATCAGATGTGCACCACTTGAAGATCCACGCTATTATATGACATATGCTTATATCCTTGATACTAGCTACAGATACATTATGTACTACAGACTTGTACAATATATGGTATGCTATAGACATGCCATCATATATCCAGATATGTGCTAAGATGTATACAGAACAATGACATACACTCAGACACATACTACTAATATAGACTACTAAGAGACTGTACCTATAGGATACATGCTACTAGATCGATATTAGTGATCCTCATACAAAGGACAGATCAGGGTACTTCAATTCGGATAAGAGTCTATTCATTCATCCAGATGAGCTAAAGTATGTTTAGTTCACTGAGATTTCTCTTAGCATGAATTGCTAGGTTAATTAATCTGAATTGACTTATATGTCAATCCTTCATAGTAGAACTTTTATCCATTGTTAGAATATATAAGAAGGATCATCTACCTGGCCAGTAGAGATTCTTCAGTCTATTTTTACACCTGTCAGTTTGATAATAAAGAGATACCTCTATCAAGTTGACATTTTGTTTTTTATTCTTTTTTTTCCGTGAATTTATATCTACAAATAGCTATAAATTCCACAAGAAGTTGAGATGGGTTTCATAAGCTTTTAGTGCTGTTTCTCTTTTTTTTTGTACCAGATTATTTAGAAATTAACATGGACTTCATTAACTTTATACCTCCAAGCGACTATTATACTGTTGAAGATGAGTCTGAATAACAGATGGAAGATGTAGCTTATCAATACGGCGACATCGAAAAGATCTGTAATGATCTAGTTACAGTCATTACATAGCTGACATTCAGCAATGTCAGTTCCCGATTAGTATAATTCCCTAAACCATATAAATACGCTAATGTCACAGATCAAATGAACCTTAGTGAATTTATCTGTTCTTCTCCCTTCCCTTTCTATATTTATTATTTCCCAATAAATATACCTTCGATCACATATATACTTAACATCTATAACCAATCGATTATCCCGTTGACCGATCATAGGTATTAATTGTATACTAGTGATATTCATCGCAATTAGTAACACCAAAGCCTGCCTCATAGAATCTGCCAATTATATACCTCACATATATAAATCACCATTGGAAATCCTGATCTATTACAAGATCATTGACTTCGATTCACCTACCGAAATCCCAAAAAAAGTGGACACAACTATGGATATCGATTCGCTTACGGAAAGCATAAAAACTGTATCTATTGATGACGGTAGCAAAAAGTACAAGAAGTACACGCCCGAGTAAGTACGCATGTTCATACAGACAATGCAAGACGAAGGTACTGCTGTACCTAAAGCGGCAGTACGTTGTAACATTTCTCGACAGAGTGCTTACAGGCTGCTCAAAGAATTCAATGATAGCAACGGTAGTGTATTGCCTGGTTTTGCTCCGAAAGCCAAGAACAGAGGTACGAAACAAAAGCTTTTCAGTCAGCATGCCTTATTTTTGATTCATTACCTCGATAACCACAAGTCTGCAACACTTGGATTAGCCAAAGAAGCTCTTCTCCAGCAATTTCCTGACTTAAAAGATATTTCTATCCCTTCTCTGTGGAAGCATGTAACAGTGGACTATACTTTCTCGTTAAAAAGAGCATCTTTATACAATGAAGAAAGGGACGCTGAACGAACACTTCGTCTCCGTCACGAGGTGGTAAGTAAATGGAAGGAAATTGGCGTCGACTTTAGAAATAATTGTGTATTTGTAGATGAAGCAGACTTTAATACGCATATGATAAGAGGACGAGCTTGGTCCAAAGTAGGAGAGCCAGCGAATGTTACTGTTCATAAACAAAGAGGTGCTAATATCAGTATCGTTCGATGCATTGCGTATTTTGGAACAGCCAATTTTTCAAAAGTTGAGCCTTTAACAAAGACAGATGTAGAAAAGCTTGAACAAGAGTATGCAAATCCTGCCACCAAAAAAAGAAAAGCAAAAGACCCTGAAAAGAAAAAGCCTTTAAAAAAAGGAACCACGGCATATCATATTGTCAAGTTTTTGGAAGCAATAATGGACACACTTGATAAGCACGGCAAAAAGGGATTTTTTATAGTAATGGATAATTGTAGAATTCACCATTCTGCATTTGTTGTCGATGCTATTAATAAGAGAAGGTATAAACCTTTGTTCATGCCTCCTTACTCACCTTTTTTAAACCCGATCGAAGAATGCTGGTCAAAAATAAAGAGCAATATCAAGAGAAGCCCACTTGACAAAGCAGATAATTTGACATCGCCTCTTCCTGGAGCTTGCAGATCTGTTACTGCTCAAGGCTGTCATCAATGCTGTATTAACAAAGAATTAGGCTTAAGGTAAATATTATCACCGTATGTTACTTTTCTTACGTATTTCATCCCAAAATAAAAATGTATTTCGTCCCAACTTCTATTTTCAAACCGTATCAAAAATAAAAAAATGCGTGCCAAAAAAATAATAAAAAAAAAAATCAAACCGTACCAAAAAAAAATCAGGCACCAATTAAGACTGAATCCTGTATTATCGCTTTAAAGTAGGAGTTATAATATACATTAGGTAACAGCGAATTCCAACACCCGCAGTCAGTGTTTTCTGGCTCCTGAGAGCTGGATTTATGGTCATTTTGAATTTTTTATTCCTTCTATCAAAGATTTCTCTAAAGCAGTATATCTATAACACTTTGTGTGTTAATTGTCTCGAGTACTTCCTTGAATTCTCTATCGAATGATACTAATTACTCATTCATGTTTCACCACAAATATATCCTAAATTGGAAATAACGTAATACACGTTTTCAGTCGAAAACTCAATTTTTGTATAACTGACAACCCAAAATAGCAGTTTAAGATAATAATTTAGGCTCGTAGGTCCTTTTATCACTGTGGCATACCATAGTAAAAAGTTTTGTTTTTAGGGTGAAAAACGCGATTTTTTGATTTTTGGTAACTTTTCCTTGTTACTACACACGAAAAAATGAAGATTTGGGTCGATTTGTCATGACCTAAAAAAATTTGAGATAAAGCATCAGCAAGTAACTACTCGTCGAAAGCAACCATTTGGTGCTATTCTGGGGACCTAAAACAGGTTCTACGTCGAGAAATCAGTCGTTCAGTGCATCCAATTTTGGGTGTGATTTAGCGTATATTGGGCATTGAGTACTAATTTAAGTCATCTGAATACCCTTATATCCATTGTTCCCATTGATGTAGACCAGGAGCATTGTAAAAGAGTCATATCCAGAGTTAAAAGTGAAGCGATGAAGGATTAGTGCACTTTTTAGCACTTGACATCACACTGTGATCATATATATTCGTGATGCAATCGTGGTGCTGCCCACAATATTGAACATACACATGATCGTAGTAGTAGTAGTAGTAGTAGTAGTAGTAGTAGTAGTAGTAGTAGCAGTAGTAGTATAGCTGTATAGCCACATGTGAAGATTAGTCTACAGCTGTACTTGAAGTAATGACTGCACAAATAGTACTACCCATAGACAACGTTTGCAGGTACAAAACAAACGCATTGAAGGGCTGCATTTACCTCTGTACACATCCATGCCGTTGTGAATGGACAATTGAATTTATTGAGATGAAAGTATATGATACAAATAGAATGCAATGATGAATGAGTTTGTTTTAGATTGTTCCAATAGATGAACGAGATGGTGGTGGCGCTTTGTTTTGTGCATAATCCATAGCAACCGCTAAGCCGGTCAATATCTTCAAAGCCAAATCCAGTTCTACATAGTTTGTGTCGAATGGATGCACATACTTTTGTAAATCTAACAGAGATCATGTTGAATGATTAGGTATATACACCCAGCTGCCTTACTTACCCTTTATCATTAAACAGTATCTGGGTATCCTTTGAATGGGTGCAATAAAGTAATCTGACATGCCTAATCGATTTGTGTCTCTTCGAGATAGGTTTTCCTGCACAAATATATACTTTTTTAGTAAATATTTTCTATATTTCATTCCATCTCCTCACAAATATACCTGATCTATTTTGATGAATAGTACATTACTACAGGCTCTTTTGATTGTTTTGATGTTTGTTCTGTAATGCATGGCGTATTTTAAAAACACAACAAAGCTGGACTCAAAGGACCGAAAGACTTTGCCCACATTATTGGTGGATTGAAATGATTGCAACAACTTGTCGGATAATTGCACTAGCTCTGGTAGATGATTGAATAGTATTGGAATATCAGTTGATTTTACAAGTGGGTCCTTTGACTGAGAAGCAGCCAACATGGGCCGCATGTATCTCTGTGAAAGCAAGCATTTAGCATACAGACTGCTTACAATACATATGTCACTTACATCTTGGATCAACACCAGCAATTGATTGTATGATTTCTCGGTTTCTATCAATTCGTTCAATATGAATTTTACCATTGCCAGGTCCTTTGGTGAAGATTGTCGTACAAATCTTTGCCTCTCTAGTGGATCTTCCGGCTTAGATTCAATATTGTAATAAACGTTAGTGTATTTATAATTTGATAAATAATGAAAAAAAAAAAAAAAAAGGACAGCCACTCACTATTAATGCTGGATGTGCCATGATCTTGTATAATTCTCTTTTATCGTTATCTAGCATGCAATCTTGATCAGGGTTTGCAGACAATAATTGTGTGATCGTATTTTTCCAAACATGAATCGCTCGGGTTTCTTTTGATTTTAGTGAATCTAATCCTAGTACAGTGCGAGCTCGTGCTACATTAACTACGCCTGACAGCCTCTTTTCTTTATTTTGAGATATAGAACGAGAAATACAGTAATCTCTTTTAATAGATGTCGAAGATAACGCAATATCTGATTGGACTGTGTTGATGAGTTGCCCCTCTTCTTCGACCTCGTCTTCTTCTTTGATAATGAAATCATCCAGTAGCCGAATGGTTTTCAATGAGGATGATCTGGATGAACTGCTGGATGAACCACTCTCTTCAGTTTGTTGTTGTTGTCGATCAGTAATGTCTATCGCTATTGAATGTCGGCTCAGCTGCCGGTTTTTTGTTTGTTGTTGTTTTTGCCGTGGTGATGGCGGTGAAAACGATATCTGCCGTGCTATGGTGGCCCGTGTGGGTATGTTGGAGGGCTCTTCGTCTTCTTCTTCCTTTACTGACGGAAAGAAGAATTGAGAGAATGGCCTTGCCGACAACGAGGGCTTCAATTTTAGGTTTGGTGGTGGTAACTGAGGCATTGGCGATGACTGCGGTTGAGGCAGAGACACATTTGATTTGCTTTCCAATGTCCCCTTCTGCTTGGTCCTTCTTCTTGAAACAGATGCAACCAGTGTCTGTAACTTGCTGAATGAGGATGATCTGTTCTTTTTGGTTTTTGTGTCATTAGTACTGTCATTTTTGCTTGCTGCTGCTGTCGCTTTTTTTAATAATATAGAGTTGTTCTTACAAACGTCAATAGACATGATGTTTGAGATAAGAAAAAAAGTTGAACAAAAGATGAGAGAGAAGAGAAAGAGAGGAGAAAAGGGAAACAGAGATGGCACTGTACATATAACCCCTAAAAAAAATAGAACATGTTTGCTGTTTGTCCAACATCAAACTCTTACTTGCCTGTCCATATTAATCAGGTACACTGATTCTCCACTTCAATATGTGTTTCCCAGTAGGCTCAAATAAGGAGGCGATGGGGCGAGCACATTAATTTTTCAATGGGCATTGGTCTATATGAAATGCAGAATAATGCCATCAAATGCAGTATACTTCAATCATGAAGCGTATCAGTGCATTATGCCAGTGCAAGTTCACCAAGGCCAAGAAATATTTGATTTGCACGTAACTACGAGGGCTTTTCCCCAAAACTTACTTGGCGTTACATTAAGCCACGTCTAGAGAAAAATACACAGTGGCAAACGAGCAGCGATAAACAAGCTACGCCTATAAGGTTGAAGCTACAAGTGCTTATGGTATTGTTGCCATCTTGTATTCCCCTCCCAGCAGCTATCGTGATGCACAACTCGCTTCAATTTGCATCCATCATGATAAGCTTCCAATACGACCGACAAACAGGCAAACTCGGTATTTCGTTTAGATAGAACCGTCTAATTATGTTACATAATCAATCAACTCTGGTACATGTTGGCGGTGCTTGTTGAGCATGTGTGTTTTTATCCAGATCATGAAAATCTAACTATTGAATAGGAGCTTAATCTTGAAGGATAAGTTTAATTTGATTGTCAAACAAACTCGCGTTTTTACCTTTCCTCTAACAAATAAAAAAGAGATGACTCAAAACTGTACTGTAGCTTCTGCTCCCGGAAAAGTACTGTTAACCGGTGGTTATCTGGTACTTGAACAAGCTTATACCGGCTTAGTTATTGGTACTTCAGCTCGATTTTACACTATCATCAAACCAGAGAGTGCAGGTACTCCAGGTACCCTCACTGTACACTCACCTCAGTTTGATCAAGCAACTTGGCAGTACAAGGCAATTGCTGATGACGATAAGCTCAATTTTGCATCCATGTATGGCTCTCTCTGTCTCTCTCTTTCACATGAATTCATTGCAATAGCACTATTAACATTTTATATAAACACAGCACTACCGAGAGTAGCAACAAGTTTGTCGAGACATGCCTCAAGTTCACATTGCAAATCATCCTCGAGAGAACCGGAGCAGACCAACTGAACCAACTGTTGAGCCATGGTATTGAAGTAACCATCGTTGGAGACAATGACTTTTACTCTCAACGTGCTCAGGTAAGAGCATACAACGACGATACCACATTGGTCGAATAGTTTGATCTAATTTCAAAGTAGCTCGAAGCAAAGCACCTTTCAAATACTGCAGATGCATTAGCTTCACTCGACCCCTTTTGCAAAACACATGCTACATTGTCTACTGTACATAAAACAGGTCTTGGAAGCTCAGCTGCACTCACAACATCTCTTGTCGCTGCATTGTTGCTTTACTTTAAGGTTGTCAACGACTCGCTAGATAAGGAGGAAAAGGTGCTTGTTCACAACGTCGCTCAATTCGTACACTGTTTTGCTCAAGGTAAAGTTGGAAGCGGGTTTGACGTATCATCTGCTGTCTGGGGAAGTCATCGTTACAAACGATTCAATCCAGCTATTTTGACCCCAATTATGGTAAATAGCGCTTATTACCTTAGGGAGACAATGTATAACCTCCTGTTTTTCTTTTTGTTAGGATGAACATGTCGACTCCAAAGTGCTATCAAAGGCACTTGATGCACACAACCAAAGGTAGATAACAGATAAGCTATTGTGAACATGTCGTTTAATGCGCATACATCTAGTTGGGATAATGATGTTACTCCATTCAAATTACCCCCAGGTTTTGATTTGATGTTGGCAGACATTGATGCTGGTAGTCATACACCAACTCTGGTTGGAAAAGTATTGGCTTGGAAAAAGTCAAAGCCTGAAGAAGGTAGCCAACTAGACCTCTTTTAATTATACCACGCTGAATACTAACACACACTTTATTAATAGCTGATGCTCTTTGGGATGAATTAGGAACATACAACTCTCGAGTGGAACAGCATTTCCGTCAACTGTCCACGTATCACGATCAAGATACTAAATTATACAACGAAACGCTGGCTGCTTGCTCTGAAATAAAGTCCAGTGAATGGCATACTGTGCCCGGATTCATTGCTGAGGAGTTTGTAGCGCTGGTGAAAGACGCTCATCATGTTCGCTCACTCTTGCAAATGATGAGCGACTTGTCAGATGTCCCAATAGAGCCCAAGGAACAGACAAGATTGCTGGATGCATGTGCCAATGTTCCTGGTGTCGCAATGGCAGTTGTTCCAGGAGGTAAGCGTTAAGATTTATTTTTTATGTGTGCAAAGTGACTCAATTGTTTGTATAGCTGGCGGCTATGATGCGATTGTTTGTATCGTCTTATCTGACAAGGCAAAGCAAGATGTCCGTCATGTCTGGGAGTCTTGGAAGGAGCTTAGTGTTGGCCCTCTTCTTTCGCAAGCAGATTCCAATGGTGTTACTTCTGTAAAATTAGAAGCTGTGCCTGGTTTATCTGCGGTTCTTTCTGATTGACGCAATTAGTTTATTTCCACAAACGTAACCAGAAAAAAAAAGCATATAAAATATACTTTAATACACTCCAAACTCTGTAGTAACCATGTCGCTCATGTTTGCATAGGGTGCCAGCACATCTTTCTTTGGTTTATGTGTATAAACATGGACAGCGATTTGATTCACGAGAGAGACAAACGACAGTTTCACTTGACCTTTACCATTTTTTGAGTGAATACGCCTTGCTATTTTCAGGTTTGCTGCCCCAATGGTATTGCTTATACCCGCACTCGATTGATGGAGCATAATTAGCATGATAAATCCAAACACCAAACCCAATGTGCAACAGAAAGAAACAGTCAAACCTGCAACATTATCCCAAACAATTTTTTTTTTTTTTTTTTCTGTATTTTTCCTAAACCTTTTCTCTCTTTTCCCTCCATCTTCAATTCCACTCAACAACAGCATCACTTGAAAAGCTTTGATTTCTCATAATCAGCCTTTATTCACACTAGCAAAAATTACTACCAAAAAGAAGCAAGCAAGAAAACAACATCAGCGTATCGATGGGTACAGATTCAAGCGATAGATCATTTTGCGTTGCATTAACACTCGTTCTGTCATAGTCGTGCATAGAAGAGGCGGTAGACCTAGTGGAGGAGGCAGAAGAAAGCAAAGAGCTCCAGCAAGAAGAAGATCGCAATCCAGCTCTGACGAAAACAGCTCTGATGGTGGTTCCATCACTCGTTGTGTTTGTGGTGAAACTCGTAAGTCTGGAAGAACAGGAAGTTTTCGTTTGTGATGTTGATATCATATAAAGATAGTCTTGGTTTGATGGTTCAATGCGACAAGTGCGAAGTGTGGCAACACTGTGAATGTATGGGGCTCGAGCAGCCAGACATACCTGATCATTATTATTGCGAGCAATGTAAACCAGAGAATCATAAAAGCCTTCGTCAACATAATGGAAGGTAAGAAAAAAAAATCTCCTCACTTTCTCTCTTTTCTTACAGCTTTCTTTTCCCTCTCCCCCCCCCCCCCTTTTTTTTTTTTCTTTATATATTATTAGAACAAAACGCCAATATGTTTCGACTGAACGTGCAGCAGCCATTGTAAAAGCACCAAAGAAAAGAATGACGCTCAACAGTCGAGAAGCAAGTATGTCTCTTGAAGATGTGCTGGCAGCGAGAAGCGCACTGGAAATGTATGAGTCACATAAAGATGGTGATTCACCTCAGTCAAGCTCGCCTCCAACTGTACACACAAACGATACAGACGACTCGCCAACGCAGCAACACACAGACATCAATGCCACAACAACAACACCACCAAAAAACGAGAGTAGTATGGCAACCAAAGAAAACGGACTAGTCAAATCAACAAAGAGAAAACGGGATGTAGGAATCAAGCTACCTGATACAATTGATGAGAAGTCAGAGCCACCTTCATCTGCTGTTTCATCTGTGGGTCATGATGAGCTTCCTATTCTGAAAGAACAAGGTAGATAGATTAGCCATGATGGATAAAGGTTTTGTTGGTATTAAACTGCCTTTTTTTTTTGCAGAGGAATTTTCAGAGCCTGATCAAATTACACCAAAGCAACCCACATCAGCAACTGTAAAGCCCAAACGAAAGCAAGCGAAACCATCCGAAAAAAAGGTGAATGGTCGAATCAATGGCAAATCAAATCCAAGCAAACGAGGCAAGCCAAGATCCCGCACATCAACGCCTGTTCGAGAGTCATCGCCAATGGCATGCAGTGAGTTGGACGACAACAATGGAAAGGATTGTCCAGAAGATGGCATCTCTTCTGTGTTGTTTGACCATTTTTCGCCTGCAGCACGTGCTTCATCTCCCCCAGCAAAGACTCGTCAACCGCACGCTCGTATGAGTATATCAGAAATGAACAGAAGAGCAAATCAGATTTTAGAGTACATTAGTTCTATTCAAGTGGAAATGGCAAGCAAAGAAACAGATAACCGTGCAGGACATGGCAACACTATAAAATCAACTGAACTCACTATGGCGGTGGCAATACAGCAACCAGACGAGCAAATGAGAGACGATGATGACAATGATTCATTAAGCAGTGCAAGCACCATTCCATTAAATCACGACGCAGACGACGATGACGATTTACTGGAACCTTTGGATAAAAACAAACAAAGCTCAATGGAAATCATGGACATGCTCACACGGAAACTGATTAAATTTCAAAGGAGATTTGGATCGAGAAACCGTACATTATATGAAGAGACGTTAATGGAAGGTGAGGGCCGTATGACTCGAAGTCGTGAGGCCAGTGGCAACGTGAATACTACAACGTATCGAAACATGATGGCTCATTAACACACATCCAACTCTTTTGCTATTTTATTATTATTTTATTAACCTCTCATCACGCTGTGTATATTCTCTTTTCATTTAATCACTCCCTTTAATTGCTAAAATCAACATTCTCATCACTACTACTATTATTCTCTCTCTCTCTCTCTCTCTCTCCCTTCTGTACATATATATATATATATATTTTAATGTCATTTAATCCGCTTTATTACAATGGATCCAATAAATATATTGACCACATTTCTTCTTTTTCTAATCGTCTATTTCAAAGGACTGTAGTCTAATGGCTTCAAAATGAATGAATGCATACTATCGACCAGACGCACTATGGTAAATAACCTCAGTACAAAATGTTTCTTCATCTGGTATCTCGTGAATCAATTACCTGTTTTATACACTGTGTCTGACCATCCTTCTACCTTCCAAGCCTCTTCTCTGGTCGTCTTTCTGGTTTGCAAATCACTAAAATGTACATGCATTAGATGTCTTGTCCGCACACACACACACTTTGTATATGATCTGTAACTTACGGGTAGGTCCACATGTGTTGTACTGTATGCAAGTTGCCTAATTGACTGAACCAAGCTCCGACAGGCTCACAGAATTGACTTCTGCATTCAAGGCCCTTGCGCCTAAACGTTTATAAGGTATGAGTATCACAAGCAGTTTATGCTTTTCCCACCAACAAAGAGGGAGAGAGATTATACTTTACCAATAATATTCCCATTCGAGCAAATTTCCAGGCTGATAGATAAGCAAAAAGTTTAGATAAGATTTTAATTAAAATTTTCACACTAACCTTTAAATTGTATTTACGTAGCTCGTAAATGCCATTTGTCGTTTGAGGTGGAGAAGTCTTCCAAAAAGAAAATTCAAGCATCATATTGTTCTCACGAGAGATTAATAAAGGTCGGAGATCCTTGATGAATTGTGCATACACCTTTCAAAAATGAACATGGTTACGATCCATTGGGAGCGCTATTTTACATCTACTTACTGGGTCCTTGGCTAATCGTTCCATGGTTTGTTTGTGGCCAGGATAACCTTTGTATTCCCAAATATGAACTATATGATAAAATGAGTAAAAAAAAAAAAAAAAAAAAAAAAAATAAGCAGAGGAAATCATTTGTTGACTGTACCAAATGTATCGAGATCGCCTACAATCATTTCCCAGCTACCACATAAATGGACTTCGTTTTGAGGATCATTAGCAATACGAGGATAGTGAGTAGACATGAGTTGAATGTACTCTTCAACCTTGTCGGGTTTGACGCGGTGAGCTATAATATATACAAGAAAACGGTGTTGGTCCATCCTGTTTCATCTTCCTGTGTGTGTGTGTGTGTGTGTGTGTGTGCTCGTTCCCATCCAACCCCTTGTTTTCACGGTATACTACTTACTTTGCATTTCGTGCACGTATTTACCTCTTGCCAATTTTTTAGAGTGGGTGGTAGTAAGCTCAGGAGCCAATACATTACCAGCACCACTCAATTCTTTACCGTACAGCACAGACTTGATGAAGCCAGCGCTTTGCTTATTATTGGGATCCACAGGCTCATCAGCATCTTCATTCTTTGGAAATAGACTGCTTCTGGAAGTTGACAAGGCACGAACACCAATTGATCTGGTACCAATGGCTTTGATTGTGTTGGAGCGTAAGAATCTTTGACTAATATTCAACATGTTTTATATAAAATAAGAAAAGAAAGAAAGAGAAAGAAAGAAAGCACTCGAAAAAAATAAGGGCTTTATATACGCAACTACAGCAACAACAACAACCAAAACGGCATGATTTATTTAAAACAAGATTGTCGCACAAAAACCAAGGCATTATTTCTCCCCACATACTATACCCCACATGACGTAAAGAAGTAGAGAAAGTCGCTTGTTCTAATCTTGTTTTGGTACCTCTTCCATCATTGTATCATCTTGATCCACTGCATCTTGTGCTGCTGCTGCTGCTGTCACTGACTCTGATTTCACGTCTGATTGGACCTCACTGTCTGTGGCAGGCTCTGCTTCTTCTGATTCTACTGATGGCTTTGCTTTTGCTTCTGGCACTTGCTCATCCTCATCTTCATCCTGATCGTCCTCCTCCTCCTGCTCGTCCTCCTCATCCAAGATGGTTGTGGATTCAGTGTGTGTGGTTGTAGTAGCAGTGCTGCTGATAGCCTCTGATTTTGTATTTGATTTACAAGCAGTCTTCTTTTGCTTTTTAGCTGGAGGAGTGGAAAGAACTGCTGAATCATCCAACACATTTTCTTTGCGTTTAGCCATAGCATCCTTCAATGTCATGGTAGGAGGAATGACATCTTCTAAAAACTCGAGCTGTTCAGATTCTTTGACTGTGCTAGCTACAGATATCCATTAGCCATCAAGACGCACACATACACACACACACACACACACACACACACACGCAGGTAAATTCCTCATCTTACCTAAATCTTTGTAGTAGACGGTTTTTCTCTTTTCTTTTTTGGCTTTTGAGAATGCTTCTGTGACAAGGTAGTCCATAAACAGTTCCTACATTGAGTCCCGTTAGAATCAACCACATCATCAGTTTCTGTCAAATCAATTTACAGTGGCATAAGCTATACAAAATGTTGCTTCAGCGTTGATGAGTGAAACGTCTTTATCCTCTTTGATGACGCGCTTGATTCTAGCTAGAGGCAGCATGGTGGTGCCTGGTGTTCTCTCAGGAACATGCTTGCTTGTTGATTTGGGTGTTTCCTGGCTAAGGTCAATGGGCGTGCTGCTGGACATGAGGGATGAAGACTAAAGAGCAAGAGAAAGAAAAAAAAATGTTTTTTTTTGTTTTTTTTTTTAGTTGATTTGGAAGAAGATCAATGAGAGACAGGACGGTGACTACTACTATACTACTACTGTTGTTGCAGCGCTTGAATGGCCATTGTTGCCAAATGTCAAACTTAATGATGTCCTTGAGCAACAGCTCTCTTTCAGAGGTAACAAACGATAACCCAGAGAGACGGCAGTGGATCGAGAGAGCCATGAACAAGTTCTTTATGCTGCGGCGTGAATCTGTTGCACGGGAGGAACTGCGGTAAAAGGTAAAACGGATGGGGGACAAGCATAAAAGTGACTCTTAGATTTCAAGTATAAAAGAGGCTGTTGATCAAGCAGACAAACACAGAAAAGCATCCGTTCTTTACTTGAACACACTAAAGCATGTCTACTTCTACCAACGAAATGAATCAATTTGCATCGGAATTTCCTAGTGGCAATTTCATTGAGGCAGTTCGTACTTCATGTCGTTCTTTTGTTGAGCAAAGTCCTGTCGAGATTTCTCAGCAAGGCATTGAGAGCTTTCTTGGCAAATTAGACAAGTTGCAATATGAGGAACTTTCTGATGATGTTACCATCAAGATGCCTCTCAAGTTTGAGACAGTGAATGATGAGTTGAATTTCATTACTGTAATTGATTTATTGAATTTTGGAAGTGGATACCGTGTACCTCTTCACGAATTAGCAGGTAGAGGGTAAGTCTAATAGATCAAAGTGTGTGTGTGTGTGTGTGTGTGTGTTGACGCGTATCTTAGTGCTTTTGATACCATTCGATTTGGTGCCATGTCTTTTCATATTGGCGGTAAACCCATGGATGCCGAAACCTTCAAGAATTCCACTATTTTCGAGGTTGCAGAGATCTTTCAAATTCCAATCGACCGTGAAGTCAAGCATGAAAAGCTGGATTTTGTTACCCTCACTGAACCCACAGCACTCAAGCCTTTTGCTGCTGGCTTAACTGCAGTCCTTAACACGACAGGCGAGTACCTTCAAGCCCACAATTACAAGGACCTGGCACAATTCATCATGGAACATGTCAAGGCGAACCCACAAAATGCAACCAGTCTCACTGAACACTTGATCAAGGCATTTCCCGGTCTTCACGATAGCTACAAGTTTCCTGATCAATCTCAGCCTGTCTTTCTGTACAAGAAGGCTCAAATCATTGTCTATCATCTCTGGTACACATTCAAGGAACAGTTGCCTGAATTGTTTGATTTCAAGGACATTGATACACTGACCGTCTTTTCCGACAACGTGATTCCTACCATGCTGGCTCATCTCGGCGTGATTCAAGTGCCTCAAGAATGGCAGCAAGACATTGACAACAACATTGATCTCAGCGTCGAAAGAGCTACCACATTGAGAGCTGCAGGTGTCGTTGCATGTGAAGATATCGTCAAAGCTGCTCGATCTGGATCTGGACCTGTGCCTCATATGACAACGGGTGGTTTGGATGTCTATCTGTGGCGATTGGGCAAGGTGGGAGACTACAGAAAGGTGCCTCGATTTCAATTAAGAGATACAGTCATGTTCTAGAGCAGTTTATTCCAATAAATCATCGTAATAAAAAGTTATTGCTTCAACTCCCATTCTGCATGTTTTGCGGCTGCGTTCATTCTTTCCATAAATTCAGATTTAGCACAACTCTCAGAATTGATTCGAGACAGCAGCTGGTTTTCGTGCTCTGTAATGACTCGAGTTTTTGATCTATCCGTGTATGCTGTGATTTTGATATTGTACAATTTGCAATCCAAGGCGCCTAATGCTGGAGATAGGAAATAGTAGCGAGGGTATTCAAAGTCTTGTTGCTCTCCCTTTAATTGCACTGCGGGCACATGGATAGGGTCGCTAGGATCTACGGGATTCTCAAATGTGGCCTCAATGTAAGGCTGTCTCTCCTTGAGAGGTTTATACAACTGAACCAACCAAGAATAGCTATTGACGTGGTCAGTACACTTGCCTACGCTATGTAATAATAATAAAAAAAAGGGCGTTACTTACTGTGCTCCAAGCTGCTCGTCCTTGGCATTGATGGCAAAACTAGCGCTCAAATCTTCAAAATGCTTGGATTTCTTGAAGCGAGGCTCCTTTACTTTTTTATCAAACAGACAACCACACGAGAAATTCATTTTTGATAGAAACGGGGGAAAAAAAAAAAGTGCACTCAACGGTTACAACAGTCAAAACACCCACCGTTTCAAGCAGAGTCAAAGCGAGAGAAACAAGCTGGGCCAATGGCTCCACATGGCTATAATCTCCCGAGAAACCTACTTTTTTTTCAACTCTTGTTTCTTTGTTGGGTGTCTAAAAAGAAGCTATTTTATGTTCCATGAGTTACTCTTCGTCACATAGAAGCCTTCAATTCAATGATTATCGGTTTGGCGAGCAAGTGGACATGACAAGCACCAGTCCACAGTCTGTGTCACCTAAAAGCTCGCCACAACACAGTAAAAGCCATTCACCCAATACTAGCTCATTGTCTCCATTACAAAGCACCATTTCACAACAACAACAGTATGTACAGCCGCTGACCAGAGACATGCTAGAAAAAAAGGATAGACTGGACCTGCTTCTTCAAAATAGGCCCACACCAGGAGTAAGAATGATCCAAAGACGTCGGAGCATATCCAATGGCAACATCTATCGTCGATTGTACAATGAAGACAATTCGCCCATCACACTAGCTATGCCCTTTACCAAGATGGATTCCGAGAATTCAGATGCCTCTGTCCATTCGCCCAATTCAGAATACAATGTCAGGTACAATCGCCCATTCCCAGGTCGACATGCCAGGCACCACCGCAGTGAAAAGCGACACCACCACCAGCAGCAGCGACATGAGCATTCAGTATCGTACATGTCCTCATCCATAGACAAGACAAACAGAAACGATAGCAACAGGGACCGCTCCTATGGCTCCATTACCAACAAGAAACAGTCTACAAACAGTCGATCTGTCAATACAAGCCATGCCTCCTCCAGCTGTCATCATCCATTCAATTACCATCCTCGACATCCACCAGACATCTCTGGTCCCCCAAGACGCTTCTCTGGCTTGGTGCGATTATCCGCTGCTCACATCGCTTTGAACAGAACACGGAAAATCAAAAAGCGCCACTATCAATCTACCATGTACATCGTTCTACACAAGCTCAAGACGATAGCTTCTCGCGTTGTCAACAGTCGTATATCAGAACCAGCAGATACAAAAATGTCGATTCAAGAACTAACTTCATTATCGCGCTACCTGTATGTGCTAAGACATGGATATACAAAAGACGATAAAAGTGATAGCGAACAAGAGGACGAGGAGACAACACAAGGTGCTTCAACACCTGCTGCTACTACCACTACACCAAAGCATCCCATCATTGGCTTATTTGTACAAGAAGAGGGGGAGCACAGTAACAGAGATCAAGATACTGCATCCTTGCACGAATCGTCTCCTCTACTAACATCGCCCTCCAAACGTAAACGAAAACGAAACCTGAGTAGTTTGGGCAACATTTTTCCTTTTGCGCCTTTGGATCGTATACCCAGCCTATCAAGATCAGGGTCAGAAAGTAGCCAAATCAATACACCTGCTGAATCAGATCGTTTATTACCGCCGTTGTCGTCGTCTTTGTCGCAACCACAGCCATCACTGGGTCAATATCGCATGAGATACTATCTAGACACGATGATAAAGCGTCTGCGTGGTCCCATTCGTCATTTTCAACAACATCAGCATGAGCAGGAACATAATACCCAGATTCGATTTGAAGGATGGTCCTTGTTCTTTTTCTCTCCTACTAGTTTAACACGACTGTATCTGTGGAAGGTGGTTGGTTCCAGGTGAGTTACTCAGTAGGACGATAGGGGTATGCATTTGCTGATTGTATGATGCGTAGATGGTTTGAGGTGCTTATACTGCTACTGCTGCTGACTCAGTGGATATTAATGTCCTTTGTACCTGTCTTGTTTAACAAAGAGCCAGCCCTGTTTACAAGAATGGGTGATTTTTTATTGCTGTTCATCTATATAGTTTATACGTAAGTGCTTTAAATACAGACTTTATTGAATATACACCCCACACACAAGCATATCCTAACGCGATTCCATGGTATAGCTTTGAATTGATCTCCAAAATTCTCGTGTATGGATTGGTTCTTAATACACATTCCGTGACAAAACCCAACCTACTACACACATGGCTTCATCGCATCCGTCATTTACATCGACGTCGACGACGACCTAGCTTTCTTTCCGTAATATATACCAGCGATATTGAATCTATTTTATCGCATTCTAGCGAAGACCAAGACGATACCACCTCCAACTATACCCGCAGTTATCATCGCCATCACCTGCTGCCATCATTTGCTCATACACCGAGATCCATCTCATCTGCTACTTCTATTCGCTCCAGCACAGAGAGACTGTATCCTAACTATGGATCTGTCAGTGAATCAGAACCGCCTTCACCGAGAACAGCATCACCAGCAGGCACTAATACAGACAATACCAACATTTGGGAATCCTCCTCTGCCGTGGATGATTTGGAGTCCATTTACACCAATGAGTCTCGCCTACCTTTTTCATCAAAACAGTACCGTACACGCATGGAAGAGGCTGACAGTGAAGACGCCAAATCCATCCTCTCTACAGCAGAACAACAGGTGCTTGCTAGCTTGAATCCATATCCTCACCACACACACTCTTCAACAGCAACAACAGCAGAAGCTACAGAAATGGAGGCCGATGTTGATTTCCTCAAAGTAGCTCACAAAAGCTTTCTATCCAATCTACCCAACATCATTGACTTGGTATCTGTTACATCGTACTGGATTGATCTTGCCACCGTACTCTATCTCGGTAGACGTCCATATCCCATCTTTCAAGCGTTTGCTGCTGCTCGACTACTTCGACTTTTGGTCATCACAGAAGGCACTACAGTCATTATGAAATCCCTGAGCAGTAGTTGTGATATGCTCAAAAATGTCATGGGCTTCTTTGTCTTTTTCTGGCTGCTGTTTTCTCTGGCTGCCCTGTTTATATTCATGAACGCCTTTAGCAGACGCTGTGCTGTGTGGCCAGAAGATGGACTGCACAAGGACTTGACACATGTACAGTATGTAGAGCCTCGTATCTCCTGTAGTGGTTACATTATAAGTGAACATGAACGCACAGGACCGTATGATATCAACACGGGCACACAAAATACGCATCCTGGAGGCGATGGACTCTTTTGCAAGCTAGGACAAGTCTGCATCCAAGATGTTGCGAATCAACCAGAGTATGGCTACATGAGCTACGAGAACATTCTGTACACCATGCTCAATATACTGACTGTCATCTCGACCGAGAACTGGACGGATTTACTGTACATTACCCAAGACAGTGTCTCTGAACTAGGTGCTGCCGTGTTTTACTCGTTTTGTATCTATTTAATGACATTTATCATGGTGCCCATGTTTATTGCTGTGATAACAACCTCGTTTTCGCATGTACGAGGTAATATGAAAACAAGTGCGTTTGCTTCCAAGCGAAAAGCTAGGTTGTTACTGGCGTCTGGAAAGCGAAAAGAGGCACATCATCATCATCACCAGCAAGAATATGCAGACGAGGATCATGAAGAGTGGATTTACGAGGGGACTGGATTAGGAGGTCATCTTCAAACCCGGTCATGGATACAAGGATGGGCCCACTTTATCACGCACCATGCTTATTTTCCGTATGTTGGAAGTATCTTGGTCGTGCTGAATGTGTTTGCCATGATGTTTTACAATGCCAACATGTCTAAACAGGATCAAATATACTATGGTAAGCTATATACAGTTGCGTCATCAAATGATATTCACTATTGCATATAAAAATAGATGTTGTCCTTAGGATCTATACATGTATCTTTGCTCTTGAAATTGTCATTCGCATCTATGGGTGTCTTCATTGGAAGCAGTTTTGGAGGAGAATACGGAACCGAGTCGACCTGATCATTGTAATTGCTTCCGTCATTGATGAACTCTCTTTTGTAAGAGAGAGCAAATATCATTTGTTCTTGCTCGTCTTTAATGTGTGTCGATCTTACCGTATTGCTTATTTATTTCCAGGTGTATTGAGGTTGTTGGTATGTATGATGGTGACATGATGACACGGAAGAATGGTACTGATGACCCCTGATCCATAGTCAGATGTCATTGGCGATGGTCAAGGCATTATGAATTTGACCTTTTTCACGTTTCTGGTGCTGCTACTATTGTCTCCCATGTCTGTGCAGTTGTTTGGTGGTGATTTCAAGTTTGTGCAAGAAGACGAACCTTCTATGCGGTTTGACAATTCGTATCAAGCGTTTTTGGCACTGTTCCAGATCATGACGGGCGAAAACTGGACAGATATCTTGTACGATGCCATGCACAGTCAAGAAGAGGCTTCTGTAGCCTATGCTGCTATCTATATGATATTTCTCTACTTTTCAGTGCACTGTAAGTTTGTGTAGAGGGTTGGTCTATACAGCAACAACAACTCACTTTTTTTTTTGATAGACATGGTGCTCAACCTATTTATTGCTGTCATTATGGAAAACTTTGATTTAGACGAGGAGGAAATCAAGCAAATTCAAATCAAAAAGTACATTCGAGAACACCGTTGGAAACCCGAGTATTTTAAGATGGATACCATCAGCAGGCATGTCATACTAGTGTAGTGCGTTGTCATGCATTTAACATGAATTCAAATAGACTGTTACTACCTCTGTTTATCATTCAAGATGAAAAAAAGTTGGATTTCAAAAGCATCCCACAAAACTTGGTCGCTCAGGTGACCAGCAGCAGATTCAAGGAGTTTCTAGCACAAGACAGCAGCAGTAGTAGTGAGAACTCTGCTGGTGCCCATTCGCCAGAACGTGTCAACAGAAAGCTATCTCATTTCTCGCTGTCTGAGCAAGAGCATGGCTCTCGATTTTTTGGAAAGAGACCTCCATCTCTGCTATCGCACAAGAGCGGAACCAGCGCCAGAAGACCCTCTGTTGCCTCGCAATACAGTAACCGCAGTCTTCGTCTCGACACGGCATCGATGGCGTACCTGGATCGAGAACAAGAAGAGCCTCTGGTCAAATACGGTGATGAATACGAACTCAATGTAGCTCGCGAAAACAAGGCAGTGATTGTGGAAAACCTCAATGTGTTTCGATCCATCATCATTTTGAAACAGGACAACGTGGTACGCAAAGTATGTACACATCTTGCCACTCGAGACAGCTACAACTGGTTTATCGTGGCCTTGATTTGTATCAGCACGTTGCTTGCTTTATGGGCAGATGAATCGAATCGAGAGCAACATCCTGTACTGATCCGTACTGTTATTGGACCTTTGCACGCACTACTGTTGCTCATCTATTGGATCGATGTCTTTATACACATGATAGCAGACGGTGTGTTCATGCTTCCTCGATCGTACTTGAGAAATGCATGGAACTTGCTCGACATGATCAATTTGACAGGTCAATTCGTTCTTACCATCTTGACAGTGACTGACATGGATTCTCCCGAGAAATTAGCGCTGTATGGAGGTTATCTGCGGATACTGAGAACCTTGCGTTCCATGCGCATCGTGTACTATGTGCACGGCATGCGTGTCATCTTTCTCGACTTGGTATACGGTCTGCCAAAAATGATTGATACTGTCGCTTTGAACTTTTTGGTGTTTGTGCCTTTTGCCATCTATGGTTGCTTTTTGTTTAGCGGTCGATTCTTTATCTGCAACGATGGTGATGTGGGTTGCAAACAAGGCTGTCTGGGTGAGTTTGCATCCGCAGATGACGATAATTTTGGTATATTGGTGCCTAGGACGTGGAAGAATCCTTATGACTACTCGTTTGATACGTTTGGAAAATCGTTGTTGCATTTGTTTGAATGTGCCTCTGGTGAAGGATGGGTAGGTAGTAAAGGAAAGAACACCTCGCGGTACTAACACCAGTGGCTAGATATTGTCATTGTTTTCTGCCATGAGTGTGATCCCGCAAGACAGAGACCTACAGCCTCAATTCAGCTGGTCATCGTCATCTGTATTCCACTCGCTGTACTATGTCGTGTTTATGTTTGTAGCCTCGCTGTGTTCGATCCAGTTGTTCATTGGTGTAAGGTGTATACGTTCTTTTTTCATGTTCATGCTTTACTGATTCAGCACACGCTTTTTTGTAGGTGTTCTTGGAGATCTTTAAACAGCGAAGTGGTATTTCTTCGCTGACAAATACGCAACGACAATTTCAAGATTTGCAGAGACAGTTGGCATTGGTAAAACCATCACGAAAAGCAGAGAGGCCTCCAGATGGATCGCTGAGAGCCATGTGTTTTGATCTCGTCATTGATAAGCGAGGCACATTTGCTCAGTTTATGGCTACTGTCCTCACTGCAAACATTATTGTTTTTGCTACAGAACATTTGCATCAGCCTTTATGGCTGGGACATTTACAAGGTAACAGCTCGTATATTTAGTGCGTCTGTTAGTGGCTAACTTTACGTGTAATAGATGCATTGAATGCTATCTGCTTGTCGCTGTACGTGTTTGAAATGGCAGCGAAGATTGCTGGACTAGGGCTCTACAAATGGGCTTCTGCAAGATGGAACATTTACGATATGGTGTTAGTATGGCTGGCTATACTGACATCCATTCCCAAATACTATGGCGATTTGCCCGTGAGTTTAGATCCATCGATTGCGAGGACCTATACTGACATGTTGTGTAGTTTGGTTGGGATGTCTCGAGAAAACTGTGCTTGGTAGGTATAGCATTTCGACTAGCCCAACGTAACGAATCGCTGGATACCCTGTTCAGATCTGTCAAGTGAGTAACTAGCGTTCACTGCATCATGGCCAAGTGTACTGACTGCACGCTTTTAGACGAGCATTACCGTCGATTTTCTTTGTCTCGTCCGTATTTTTCATTGTCATTGTGTGCTTTGGCGTGGCCTTTCAAGAAGAATTCTCTTCAACTCGGTATGGGCCCTATGGAAATGAACACGCCAACTTTAGATCGCTGTTCAACGCCATATTGACATTGTTTCGAATTACTACGGGCGAAAATTGGGTATGTAGTGTGAACAACGCTTCTTATCACATGTGGGCTAACCTACGTACTGGTAGGATTTTTTGATGCATGACTTCACCATTTTACCGCCTGAATGTATAGGAAAAGATGACTGTGGGTCTCCAAACTATGCCATTCTATTATTCATCAGCTTTTACGTTGTTTGCACCTATATTTTTGTCAACCTGTTCACTGTAGTGAGTATTCTTTATATTTCTTTGGATGACATGGATAGTTGACATGCGCATGCGTAGATTGTCATTGATAACTTTTCGTTTACATTTGATAAACGAAATCAATTTACGCTGATCACAAGAACAGATCTTCGACAGTAAGGTCATCAAAAGATGCAGAGGATAAATGTAGCTGACGCTGTTGTGTAGTTTTAAAAGGGCATGGTCGATACTGGATCCCAGAGCCACAGGGTACATGGATGTAGCGGATGTGCCCAACTTTTTGAGTGTAAGTCGCGACAGTAGCGGATCGTGTTGCATTTCAATTGACTCTCCAATAGAAATTAGAAGGCGTATTGTCGATCCACATTTACGAGAAAGAGCATCGCTTAAGTACTCTGTTGGATGCAAGCTATCACATTGACAGCGATGTCAGCCATTTAATCGCAGTGCCCCTATCAGAGGCAAAAGGCACAAACAACACCATGGGAGAGCGGCTCTTTAATCTGCATGAATTCAACAAAAGATTAGCCAACATTGATCCGGACATCATCAACGAGAGAAAAAGACAGTACGCTGAAGTTTACCAAGTAAATACATATAGTTGCCAGTGTGAACCCAGGACAACAAAAAGAAAAAGCTAACTCAAATGGGTTTTTAGGAAATCATCAATGCAGCCTCTCATCGTGGCATCGCTTTTCAGCAAATGCTTGAAATTCTTGCCATTCGTTTGGTGGATGTTTCTAAATCACTGACGTAAGACACCTTATTCTTGAATTGCAGGCTGATGTGCTAAATTTTTTTTTCTAGTTTTGATGAGCTAGTGAATCGTGCTAGAATCCAGGACAAGATAGGCAAACAATTGGCAACAGAGCGTGCCAAAGGATTAGTGAACATGATGATCCAAAGGAGACAGTTTTTGAAAGCACGACAAAAAGCTAGGAACAGCCAGGTATTGAACAACAATAACAGCAACCTAAGTATCGTAGGCAACTGGCTGAAGCCAGGTAGTCGATTGCCGTCACCAAACAGAGAGCGGTCCAACCCTTGTAGTCCTTCTGCCAGCAAACCAACACAAAGTAGACCCAAGTCTGAATTACCAAATAGACAAGGACACAGCAGTGGAGGTACATTAGACGTGCGGAAAACATATCATTCTGAACAGTGGCTAATACAATTTGAAAATACAGTGCCTAAAATTGTCGTGGACCAGGCACGTCAACAGAGTTTGGACTCAATCAAGATGGCAGATCCAGTCTTACAGAATCAACAGCAATCACTGCGACTACCTGATCGGTTTACTAGTCCTACAAATGGCGGTAGAAGCGTACCTCAGAGAAGAAATTCCACTGCTATTATACCCATTACATTAGGCGCACCTCCATCTCGAAGAGCCACCATGATCCCGCAACAAGCAGGATCTCCAACATCCAACATGTCATCCTCTGAAGGGGCACACATGTCTCCACCTAGAACACTTGCCAGAAGAGCCACTGCCATGTCGATCCGAAGAATGTCTCTTACAGCTGATATCCTAGGGTGTCATACCCATACCGTAGACGAGAGCATGGCCCTAGACGATACAGACGAAGATATTTTTACCCAGTATTATGCAATTGATCCAACAATGGATGATATGACCAGCCCTGATGCAAAAAAGATTGTCCACAAGTTTCAACACAATGTTTGGTCAGGTAGATAAAGATAAAACAACAGTTGGACAGAAGCCACAAGGTGTATACTGACTTTTATTCAATTTATTTAGATCTCTTACATCATGAAGTAGCTTCTGATGAAGGTCATGCTTAGTACGATCTTCTTCTTCTTCGTTTGCTGTTCATTAATGTTAATTGCCTTGAAATCTCTTCCGTAAGTTGCTTTTCTGTGACATATTGCCTTGTTAAAGCATCGGCCCTCTTGTTTTTCGATTTAGAAAGAAGAATAAAGAATTAATGACAATGTCACAGTTGCAATGATCCAGGATGCTGGCTTCAATGTGTAGCCATTGGAAGTGTTACTTGAAAAGTTGGAGTTGTTACTTACAAGAGTACGGCCATCCGTTGTAGTGTATTCAGTGGTAGATTGACTAAATGTTTGAGCACTGCTGCCAGAGCCAGAGACCTTGTTTGTGAATGGACCAGATTCAGTCATGCCATCTTGAGAAATTGATTCAGGCATCGCAGAAACGAAAACGCAACAAACAGCCAACAAAAGAGCTATTACCAACTTCATTTTTTTTTATGATTTACAGAAAGTATAAAGAGAGATGGGAGTATACAATGTGAAGGTTTATATAGGCGTATTCATTGACAACGAAATCTATTTTAGTATATGGTTTTATTAGTTAAGGGGGGGTTATATCATGTCGTTTTTTCTGGATATAAGGAGAACATGAAAAGAAATGTCTAGACTATTAAAAAAAGATGGCAAGGCAATGGAAACAGACAGACTAGATCAAGATAAAAACTTCCAAAATCTGGTCATACGAGCAATGGTTTGGATCTTTTGCTCATTTGTCAAGGAAGGATTCTCCAAATCCCGGATATCTTCCAAAAATCTAGCACGAGTTGAATTTTGAAGGGGTAATGAACGAGCGTATGCACGTAATAAATGGACTTCGCACAACAGAATTCCTTGCGTTTCACATTCAATTTGATGCTGATTACCGCTACTCCATTCATTCAACTCTCCCTTCTCCTTATGAATGGGCTCCATGACAATCAATTGTCTCTCAATACGACGAAGCGTTTCTTTCATGGGCAAACCTGTCTTTTTCATCCTTTGTTGCGACCTGCCTTGAATGGTATTTCTAAACCAAGATGCAGATGCCCACGTCAAAAGCATGGAAGGTGCAACAGCTACATGAACAGCAGCAGTTAGCATCATTCATTTTATACTATTCATCCACAAAGCATACCTAAAAAGGCAAAATTCAGTTCGTTGGATTTGAGCAATTTGTCCAGTGCAGACATAGCCAGATCAACATCAACCTTTGTCTTTTGCACTTGAATAAAGATGGTTTGTAACAGATCGCCTGTAATTGCGTTTCTCAAAGGATTCTATTCCAAAAGACGATATCAATATTACCATTTGTAAATGTCAGCTCAAGCATTACCTTGATCTCCTTTTCATATTCTTTCAGTAGTACAGATATGTCTCCTTCACGAACATCGATGGCTAACTGAGACAATTCATGCTCGGGCATGTGCAACTTGTCCTTTGCGAACCCAATAACCATGCGCTCCAGAGACTATAACAACACGTCAATAAAGCGATACACATGTCACTGCGGTGCCTACTTGCATCCAAATCACTCTGAAGTCCTTCCTTGCTCAGTAGACTCAATCTTTGATCCTTGAGTCTGATTGTTCCATAGACTTTGACAACAGGTTCCCAAATCCAATTCAAAATAAAATCGTGTGCAGTTTTACCCGCTTCTTCAACCCAATGCATGATATCCTCCTTTCTCTGGAATCCATAACGAAGCGCTAATCCACCCACAAAATAAGAGCCCAATGCAGGGATCCAGTAGCGTGTGATGGCAGATGGTGTGCCATAAGAGGACTGAATGCACTGCAGTCTGTTGTTGTAGGTACAAGACCATTGCTTTGCCACCTTGTACAATTCTGCTGTGGCGTCAGTTGCAGACGCTCCTCTTAGATCCATTGTACTGAGACGTTGCTGCAGATGATGCGTGTTCTTTTCCGTCTGTTGGCTGTCTTGAGAAGATGAGCCCATGACGTACTTGATGACCTCAATGCAGTTTTTGGTCTCCTTGGCTGTTGCACTTGCAAAATCGTCTTGACTGTCAAATTGAAAAGGTGTCAATAATAAAACGCCCAAACTAGCCGCTTGCTCCGAGCGAAACTGTTGCAATGATTTCTTTTTGAGATGCACTTCATTACTGATGATTTCGAGAATCAAAGGACGGTGGTGGTAGGAAGATAAGTTGAAGAACTTAAAGGCATTGAACGATGTCAAAGACTGTTTTGCTGCTTTTGTTTTAACGCTGTGGACGCCGCCACTACTGTTGTGAATAGGAAATAATTGCGATAATACATAGTCAGATGATGTAAAGAGTGATCTGACTTGATCTACAGCAGAGGAGGTGTTGCTGATCTGTTTGGCTGTGTTCTTTAATAACGAATAAATGCGAGACGGTGCAACTATGGAAACAATGTGAGTAGTTGTTTGATTTCAACAAGAACTTTTTTTTTCTCTTTTACTTTGCATTGCGTAATATAGTTCGTTGATTGTGCTACCCTGAATGCTGTTCCAGTAATCGATCGACTCGGAAATAGGCAGAGTCAAATTGAGCACTTTGGAGAACACTTGGCCATAGACAGCAATCGTGCATTTCGCCACAAACAGCCATTCCAGAGCTGGATCCGCTGCTGCTTCTGATGTAGCACTGATATCACCTTTTGCCTTGAACTCACTGTACTTCTCAAGGTACTCTTGTACTTTTTCAAAGGAAGGTAAACTGGCGCTTGTCAGGTCTAATGCCTGTGATGTTTCAAGCAAAAATTTGTCCTTTTCGTTTAAAGACGATAAGCTTGCTGTGTTGGCAAGATGCTTTTCAAAGGATTGCGTGAGTGATGTGTTGAGTCGCTTTACTTGTTCGTTGACAAACGTCGACATGATTAAAGGGAAAAAAGAAAGAAAAAAGAAAAAAGGTAAACCACACATTCTTTCGTGTCTGGATAAACATATCTGGGTTCCATTCAACATCGCCTTCATCACAAATACATCATGTCCTGTGTTGCACTTGCATTTGACTGGATATTTACTATAGGCCGAACTATTATCACATTAATCCTGCCATGTAGTATTGAGGTCAAAACCTCTACTATATGCAAATTATTTCAAACCCCATATAATAGACGGATCAACATCTTGAATAGCTTCTAGAATACGCTCAATGATACTTTTGCTATCTGTGTCAATGTCTGATATAACTACATTTGTATCCCTAAGGACTCCACTCATGTATCCTATAAAGCCTTGATGTCGATATAAATAGCTCTGAATATCTTATATTCGGGATTTGACGTGAACCTGAGAGGAATACACATTACTATCAATCATTCCTTCGTGTTCAGCTAATCTGTGATTCATTCAGCTGACTCTTGATAAATAAATTTAGTTCTAGAATTGGAGAATAGCATAGACTTTGTAGATGTGCCTTGGTAGGCTGGTTAATATTACTTCAACTGAACACCCAGGGGTCAGGTAATAACAGATGAACTCGCGCTGCTTTCACTGTATTTATTCAGGGCTGATCAACTATGTTATGTGGACAATGCCTTTCAATTTGTCGGTCCGGATCCGTGATCAACTGTCACCGGGTTCAAAGAGTCACATCACAACAAGGATTATTCCTATCCATATCAAAAGAGAGGCGAGAAGTAGGATAGTGAAGGGAAAGGCAATGTGAAAGCAGAAAAAGGGAAAAGTTTTTCTTCTTCTTTTTTTTTTTTACTTGCACAGTTATCTTTCTTTTCTTTCATTTCTGGCTACAAATCTCTGAAAGCAATTTACATTATCAAAGCTTAAAGGATCCGTCTTTACTATCACCATGAGTAACAACTTTGAGGTAAGCAGGAAAAAAAAACCAAGGAACAGAGCATAATCGGCGCGAGTGCAGACATGTAACAATATCCATTATTAAGGTACTTCAAAACGACCTGCGAAATGCCACAGTAAAAGAAATCACGGATTGCATGAAGGCAGTAAACAATACATTGAGCAGCCACTCTCGTATGGTGGTCTCTGGCAGAAAAGAGGAGGTCATCTTGCGTTTTACAAACTTCATTGTTGGCCTCATAAGCAATAACAAAAGGGCAAGCATAGCCACAGTAGTTCGTATCGTCAATGATACGGCCCCAAGAAAGTAAGCCTGGAGCACTTTTGTCAATCAAACACAATTATTTAACCCAATTGATCTTTACCACATAGATTAGCATGGAAGTACGAAGACGATGAAATAACTGTTAATTGCTTCAGACCTCGAGTTGGACGTGATAGACCTGCACAAGCTATTGAGCAGCTTGACTTCAAGCAGAGTCCATTTCTGAAACCACTCGTCCGACTGGCTAGTATCAAAGTGTGCCCTGGTATGTACTGCTTTCTTGTCTCTAACCCGAAGCGCCCTTCCTAATCATGGATTGTTAGCTGCTGCCAACAACTACCGTCAATCTAGATTATTCCAATTCACGTTAACAGACGAGAACCGACAACTTTTAGCCACTTCAAATGCTGTTGACGATCGACCACCATATCAAATCAGATTTTATTGCTCGCAATATAATGGCAACACATCAAACTTACTCGTTGAACTTCCTAGCGTATGTGAACTCAAAGTAAACGATACTGTGATCCAAGGAAGTGTAAGATCAATCTACTATGACCAGTTGGCCTCAATGTACTGATCTAATTGCAATAGATCTTGCGTTGTTTGAAAGGAAAGCCTGGCACTGTCAACCCTCCAGATCTCACTATAATGACACGAAAACAAGCGCTCAACAATGTCGAATTGATCTACATCAACAGTGATGTTCCTTTTATTGCTAGTATTTATTTAGTAGAGAGAACACCTGTCGCGAAATTGATCCAGACGATGAAGGAGGAGCGATTGGTAACCAAAGAGCAAGTCTTGGAGAAACGTAAGTTGCTTGGTATGGCTGGTGATGTGCTTATTAATAAGCATTCCTATTTAATAGTACAACAAACACAGGAAGAAGATGAGATTATAATGGAGTCAGAAACCTTGTCAACTAAGGATCCTGTAGGTAATTTATCTGTGTATCATGCGCCTGATTTTGACATGTAAATTCTTTCATCAGCTTGCATTCACCCGTATTATCACACCCATCAGATCGAAGGCTTGTAAACATCTGCAATGTTTTGATGCCAACATATTTCTTACAATGAATGAGCAAACCCCAACTTGGTCATGTCCAGTTTGTTACCGACGGATCGATAACTGGGAGGATTTATTTGTTGACGAATATTTCATGGAAATGCTGCAAAATACTCCCAAACATATCGATAGCGTGCGTGTGGAATCCAATGGCCATATCACAATTATAGACGAAAATCCAGATTTGGCAGATGAAGAATCCGAGGAGGAAGAAGTCATTGAGAAGAACGAAGAAAAGGAGATCACCACAATCTTATTAGACGATGATGACGATGAAGTGGACGAGGCGAGCAAAGCCCCAGAACCAGACACACAACAGGAAACAGCAATATCTAAAGATACTATACCCAACATTGCGAGTACACCTGAAATAACGACTGCCAATCCTGAAGCTGCTGCTTCTCTATCTCGTGAACGGATTGCAGTTTCTGAAGGTCTCGAAGAAGCCGAACAGCCACCAAGAAAGAAGGCAAAATCGGACGTAATTGACTTGACATTAGATAGTGGGGACGAGGGAGATGGAGTGGAGATAGCCAACGCTCATTAATATCACTGACATTGTTTGCAACTATGTAGTGTCGATAAACATTGATAAAATAATAAAGTAAAGTGTATCAAATAGTCCCTTTTTTATCTAGTTGCTAGCCAAGGATCATAGTATAAAAAAGTAAAAGTTTATTGATATTATTCAGATGCACGCAAGGCCTTTTGCACTTCTAATCTTCTCTCCTCCAATAAGGACTCCAATTCACGCTTCTTTGAGCGAACATCATCCACAATGCGGTTCAATCGACGAACGGCATCACGAGCAGCATCAATGTCTCTTTCCTGCTTGCGAACCTTGTCTTCAATGTCACTTTGATCAGTCAGTTGGCGCAACTTGTAGTCGTAAAGTGCTTGGAATTGATCGCGAAGAGGGCGTGATGCAAAAGATTCGTAATTTTCGCTTTCTTTGGCCTCGTTCGCTTTGCGTTCTGCTTCCTTCACTCGCTCCTTTAATTCAGCTAATTCCCTCTTGAGCATGTCCTCCTCATCATACTTGTTTCCAGCTTTAGTGCTCTTACTGCTCAATGAAGTACTGGCAGCACCAAGACGGTTGACGTAGCTATCGGCCAATTTAGCACTGTTTGACATGGATTGATTAGTTCCTTTACGAGCACCAGTGCCTGATCCAGGGCGTTCTCCGAAATCAGCTGCATATTCACCGGCAAAAGCAGCATGAAGATCTGGTGGAAGTTCTTTGGGAATGCGAATACCACGAGTACGTTGATTCAAGACGTGGTAAAACATCAAGCACTGGTCTTGAGTGAGTGCATTTGTATGGTTTACATCGATCAAAGTCCTATGCAAAACGGTTAGACATCTAATGCTTACAACTCGAGATGAATGCTTACCATGCATTTGTTAAATCTGTGCGAGGAAGGCCCAATGTATTATAGAAATCTTCCATTCTACTGACTATAGCAATTCAATCAGTAAATCCAACGGTTTTGTGTATATTTGAAGATTCCTTACATTTGACTTTGCCTGTGTCATTAGCATATTTAGAGTAGATATTTTGATATGAGGTCATTTCATCAGGAGTCATGTCCCAGCTAAATTCAAGCTCTTGTGGCTGACCATAGTAACCTGTGGGTTGAGGTTGTTGATATCCGGTAGGTTGGGGTTGTTGATAGCCCGTGGGTTGAGGTTGCTGATAACCAGTGGGTTGAGGTTGTTGATAACCAGTGGGTTGAGGCTGTTGATATCCTTGGTATCCTGTAGGTTGCGCTTGCTGGTAGCCAGTAGGTTGAGCATACTGTTGCTGAGGAAGAAGGTGTGCTTTGTTGGCGGGTATCAAAGAAGGAGGAAGAGATATAGGTGCTTCATTACCATTGATACAGTCGAAAGTGAGATGCATAGCGACACAAAACTCTTCAAAATCGAGGTTACCATCCTTATCAATATCAGAGAGATCCCTATTACGATGTATAATGAGAATTTGCATCGCTTAATAGTAGATGCTCCATTGTGAGTTATTACCAGATACGTTCTAAACGATTAGGTGGTAAGTTAGAGTTCAAAAGGACGTCGCGAGCGGTAGCACCTATATTATTCATATTTGAGTCATCTACTCAGCAACATGCTATTCATTGAATGCAATACCAGACATATAGCCGTTTACTTGGCCTCTTGCTTGGAAAATCTCGGCATATTTTTGTCTTTCAGCTTGAGTAATAGCACTCATATTCAGTATTTACTATACAATTAGGAAAAGGAGTGTAAAAGAAAAGGTAGGGCTTTCCATATATTGGAGGTGGAAAGATGGAAATAGGTGTGCGGGCAAATACAATTGAGTGAGTGTCGCACGGTGACGGTTACTGCATTTAGCTCTATTACATCAATTGGGAAAATGATGGGATTGTGGGTGATTGTTTGACAATGATCTTCCATACACTGGTGTGAATGCATTAACTAGCCCTCATATTTAAACTTTACAAATTTATAATATTTTCTTTATTATGTAATATCATAGTATAGACACAATGGATGTTTTATTCAGAATGATAACTTGTTCCAGAGCGAACTACATTTAATGACGACGGGTAGAGGCAATGACACCTTGGAGTTCCTCAACCTTCTTCTTGGCACGGAGGAAAGAACCGAGCTAAACACACAATCCATATCAATATCGATATTACATTCTACCTTGTAAAAGTGTTTCTCTTACCTTGGCCTTACAGAGCTTTCTGGCACGCTTATCTCTGGAGTTCTTGATCAATTCCATGAGACGACGTTCATAGGGAGCGAAACCGGCGACTTCACGGATGACGCTCTTGACGAAGACGGTACGCTTGGAAGCGGCCTAAAGAGAAACATAGACATTTAATACAAGTGTCCAACAAATATACATAATCGAGCAAATATAAAAACGTAAATGCCAATCAAGGGAAATCACATAAAATCAACACAAATGAGCACAGTGGATCAGGCCCTAGTACACATACGTATGCCTGTTTCTGAACGCTTACACATATCAATGTGAAAGCTTCACTCATTGTTATTGAAAATGCAATTTTCCTTTCATGTTGCATTTTCACATCCACATCCATTTTCTCGATTATCCATCATCCATCTATCCATCTACTGAATACATACACCAATCTTGTTAGAAGGCTTAGCCTTGAGTTCACGACGAGCAGTGATGTGGCCCTTGTTGAGACCAACAGCAATTCCAGACTTGGCAGCAACCATTGTATGTATGATGAAAGAGGGGGAGCAATAAGCAACTTGCAACTTGCACGACTTTCTACGACATCTCCAACTCCACCCTCAATGGAAAAAAAATCACTGCAAATACCCCGGCCAAAATTCCATGTGCGAACCGGAAAAGACACTTCTTGACTTGATTCAAATCAGCATTTTTGTGTTCATGTTTACTACAAAGAACTGGGAAAGCATTGAGCAGATAGTATAATGTTTATAAAGCCTTCATCTAAATTACACACTACTATACGTTATGATGGGAGGTCTAATATTAGGCAGTTTCTTTGCTTGACGTTATGATTTGAAATTCCGTGTCGTCTACACACATTGCTGATGGTGTTTTCGCACCAAAAACACATCTAGTAACGCTTTTGTTCATCAAATGTCCTTGTACTAAGACATTGTAACATTCTGCAGGTTTATATCAAGCAGGTTTTCAGATTAAGAACAAAAAAAAGCGATGTCAATAACTGCACGGAATGCTTTCATGAAAGAATTTCAGCCAACTACCCTGATCACTACTACTATATCGCTCTTTCATTGATATTTATTTGGGTATCGCTATTTGCTTAATCGAAGATTACTTCCTGAACAATTATCGACTACTCTCCACACAGTCAACACTAGTGGCTATTAGTTTGCGTACAACTAGCCATTATTCAGGCACATTGTGCAGTCAGAGAGTTGTTTCTCGTACTATTGGCCCACTGGTATTTCTTGTTTTCGATTGACATGCGATACTTTTGGGTCAGTCAATAGCATATTTTGATGGCTGAAAGGAGCCTTCTTAGCTACTGGAAACATCATGATCAAGGCATTTTGCCAGCCAAAAAAAGCAGCAGCATCAGCAGTGTTTAATTTCTGCTGCCGCCATAGTAGTGAAAAAAATATCTCTCCATCATAACGAAAAAAGACTTTTTACTGTTTTTGCCAAAATCGACTACGTTTAACTTGTCTTCATAGAGCTTCGTGCTTTCTGCTATTTTAGAAAACTTTCCAAGTGAATAGTCTCCCTCTTTGGAGTTCAAGATCGACATAATTCGTAAATCCACCTTAGGCTTGGCTTCAGTTTTTTTTTTAAAAAAAAAAAAAATAGTAGGAACTGTATCACCCCTAGTAAAAGTATTAGTGATGTTACAAAACAGTTTTATAAAGCAACTTACCAGTGGAGGCAGGCTTTAGAGAGACTGAACAACTCTTCAAGATGAGACCAAAATTTGACTTTAAAGTCCTCTTCAGAGTATAGATAGATGTTTGAAGCGTTTAGATAATAAGACTTGTGATCATGAATGTCTGCTCTGCTCATAGTATATGAAAGTCAGGCATAGAAAAATATCTACAGTTGACAAAACACTTATATGAATCGCGAAACTTCCTGTTGCACACGTAGTGTTCTTGATGGAGGGTCGATTTTTTTTTATCTCTTTTAATTTCATAGAAAAGCTTCTTTCATACTATAGAAGTATTGATAGTGTTAGCTGACTAACTAATAAAAGTATAATAACTAGATGTAAGCTTACATTCTTTAAAATGCAGACAATAGTATCATCTATTGTACTTCTGTCTTGATTTATTTGCCTTGTAATTTTATTCGCTCTGTCTAGATGGACTCTTGTCTGTCATATCAAGGATGATATTTTTAGAGAGACTAAATACTTTTTTGGCTGTGGGTTTTGTGGACATGGGATTGATAAAGTGAAAAAGTACTTGTTGCTCTGTTGAGGTTGACTTGAAACTTTTTGAAAGAGTAAAGTTCCGTGCACCAAGGTTGCGCGCCTATATGTTTATAGAGGGCGACATAGCAATACGAACAGTCAATGATGTTTTGCAAAAATTGGTGCCTGATATTGAACGATATAGCGAAGAGGTTGCTTCTGCAGTTAGCACTATTACCTGGAAATGTAGGCCTTGAATTTGGCTTATTTTCTGTAAGATAAAGATGGCTAGCGTGTAATTGTAAAAGAATAGGATGAAGGGGGAAAAGAAGGAACAAGCGTAATGTTTTGTTCGTCAAAAGTGTAGCAACCTATGACTATTGAAAGTGTCTGCGGCCAACTGTACCATTTCAGGGAACTGAAGCCAGTTATATCAACTGTCTACAGTAATAAAGCTTCGTTACAAAAGTACCAGGAACTAAGCTTCGAAGTAGGAGAGCTTCCAAAAATTGGTTGATAAAACATGTTTTTCTTGTTCAAAATAGCAATCACCTTGGCCTCCAATAACTTGTATTGCTCTTCATTACCTGTAATAGCGAGAGAAAAGGATTGAAATGGACAACAACTTGGTCCATGCTCAAGCCATCTGGAATAGGAATGTATAGTTTGAATAATCACAGCACCTCAGATATTGTCCTTGCTTCTTTTTTAAACTGTACAATCTTACCAGCAGCTTGACTTTTCTTGCTTACTTCTCTTTCGATGCGTTTTTGTATGTATTTAGCACTTATATATATTCTTAACCTCAAAAGATACTCAACAAGCTTTACTTCTTTAGTCATGTTTTTCATGAGCCTTTGGAAGAAGTTGTGCACAGTATGCGTATAACGAAAAATGTGCTTAAATTCAGGAAAAATATGTTTGATCAATGATTAATTCTTGTCATCAGCGACAAATTTGTTGGGAAGAAAACACAGATCCATCACATTAGGCCAAGCAGCCAACCCAAATTGCTTCATAGCCCACTCACAAGACTCGTTAAACTCATGACACATCCAACATCCAGCAACATGAATTGTTGCAAGCTGCTTCCTGTCATATTCAGAAGCAATAGTTCATGCAACGGCAAAGTTAAGCAATTCCAATTAATGGCTCTTCGTCTTGTATGTTACATCAACCACAACGCTCTCAGGAAGATGTCTGAGCTCTTATTTTGCATGATTATGCATCAAAAAAACGCAGGTGATTCTTTTTTTCTCTATCAGTTTTGCTTCATACTTGATGGTTGTGATTGAGAACCACCTGACGAACCTCCCAAGGGTTTTGAGCATCGTTTTTTACTGAAGCGTAAATGCGTAGAGAGCATTATATTCTATCAGTCTTGTACCGCCCAGCCCCTTTTTTTATCTGAAGAAAATAAATCTTTGTTCTTGGTCTAAGTCGCATGTGATCAATTCTTACTTTTACCTTTTTCGTCTTTTTTTTTCATCATTCTATTGTTCTTGCTCTTGTTGTTTCTTTCTAGCTTTTCGATATTCATCCCCACCCCGATGTCTACATTGTAAAACCAGGAACTGATTCTTGCCGCTTTTAGTGGTAGTGATGGGACAATTGAATCGTTTGCCCAAACTTTGAGTCTTCTTGCGAATATTCTCCATCGTCTTATATTTCGTGCTTATGTAAAGGGTCTTGCCTAACTCTTACATATTGTGAGAAGATTCATTGAAATCGATTAATTTTTTCCTCGTGATCAGACGCAAACTCACCTAGATCCACAGACTTTACATCACTAAAGCCGTTTCAATTGAATACATTGCCAATTGATTGAATCTCCCTCTTATGAGAGCCAGTAGCAGTGATGTGGGAATCGTTCATTGATAACTGAGCACTCATATTGAAAAAAATCATTTCCAACATCCATGACCAGATATGAGGTCCCATACACAATATGAGACAAGCTAAGACTACTGTAGTAACATAAAAATGAGACAACTTTAAGCTGAAGACATGGTATTGAAAACGCCTAGTTGTCGAGATAATTGACATTGGAGAGTGCACAATTTAGCTGAGAGAAAATGCATGCTTCTTTTTGGAATACATAACAGAAACGAAAAAAAAGATACAACTCTCTAGTCTTAAAACCCACACTGACCAACAAGTAAATTATCCATCTATAACAAGAAATTAGCAACTTATTATGTGCGTTATGCCACGCTCCGAATTCAAAGAGGATAGCAAATTGAGAAGCTTCCTCTGTATAGGGTAGCTGACATCGAACTGAGATTGAAATCACTATTGTCCTGGATGACAGTATATGAATCTTGAAATCTGTCATGACTTAAACTTGGTAGTTGTTGATACTAAACATGTGTTTGAATATATATCAAACTTGTGCAGAATTAAAAGGCGCATCAAATAGTACTAGTTTTGTTTGCTTTGGTCAACACTAGACGCTTTAACTTGACAAGAACATTTTCTTGAAATTTTGATGGTTTTTAAAGAATATCTCCATTTGTGTTTAAATAAACATACTTGTAATATTAATTGTTATTGTAAAGCCAAAAATTTCCTATCATTTGAGCTCTTACTGGATGTTTTAGCTTGACTCTACGTCGAGAAATGAGCAAAAACGTCTGACCCAAAAAATCATCAGCTAGTTTTCTTGCCTATAAGGGTAAGCCAAATTTGGTCAGAGGTGGCCAATTTTCCCTAGACATAACCTTTCGCAATATCTCAATCAATACTCATTGGAATTTAACAAAACAAAGGCCATTCAATACGTCTACATTAGAACTAACATAATCTAAAAATTAAAAGCACCTAATAGACATTCCCTTTATGAAATGACTCAATATCACTTATTTTGATATGCCTCAAGCGGGCACTACCCGACATATTTTTGAAAATACTAATAATAACCATATCTTCGTATAGAGAATTAAAAGAGAAACAAAAGTCAAGCACTACGCAACATCAACTCATTTAGTAAATCATGGAGAAATATCCCTCCAAACTTGGAACCGTTTCTACAAACAGATATCAGGTACCAAATTTTGCAAAGTACTATTGGCTATTCGCATAGCTACGTCACTCCATGCCAATACCTTGGTGCGCGGAACTTTAGTCTAAGAATATTAAGCATTGAGATCTAACATAAGTATGTTATACGCTCGTATATGGATTGTGCCCGTTGATGTCGACGTAGAGCATCGTAGAAGAGTCATATCCGCAATCGCAAGAGAAATTATGGGGCTTTATCACAATTTATGGCATTTGATTTCGCAGTGTAATTGCATATATACATGCTTAAAATACTGAACAACAGCATTATCATGGTAGCATATACAATTTATAAGTCAAACTCATTATATACACACTATACATACGACATCTATCCTGTATATAATTGATTCTCCTTACTTCATTTATGTATGTATCGACGCTGATTCACCATGTTTATTATTTTCTGAATCATCAAACAATCGATAAAATGCTGTGAAAAACAGCATCGTTTATCAATAGATCTTTGTTTAACAATAATGACATTATTGTTGATTGGAACGTAAAGGAATAATATTTTTATAAATATGATGCCCAGAGGAAGAGGTATCAAAGCTAAATATAATGTATTCTGGAGTAAGAGGTTATTTTTTGATAGCGAATTACTGTAGATACGTCTCTTTTGTTAAAGGGCGTTCAGCATCATAGAAGGTCAAACCCATACACGGGTTGGAGTTTTGAAGTAATTTAACTGGCTATGTATCACTTTAATCTCTCTTCATTCTTACATTTGAGCCGTTTAATGAAATGTTTATTTCAATACACCATACTCACGAGCGATTGAGTATTACGCAGCATGCAGACCACTAGGTGTTGCTCCTTGAAACTAGCTCAAAATCAAAAGCAAAGTCAAGTAGAGTGATTTTGATTGACTGTGCTTGTTGTTGAACCAGCTTGCATAATAGTCTATTATTTACATTGCTCAAAAAGTGGAATATGCACCAGTGGGTTCAGAAAGACACAAAATTTAAAGACAATATCGTGAGCGTGCTCGTATGTATAAATTGTAAAGGAAATTACGCTTTTGCAGAATGCTTCCATAAGCAACATTTGACAGCGTTAGAACACGATACTGTCAGCTTTCAAACACGCTAACAACATACGAAGAAATAGTACTTTTGTATAAAAATTGCCACATTCCAGCTTCAACGTAAGCTTTTAAACTCTTTCATAAGCAATAGTATAATTTTATATCCTCAAGTTTGCTTATCATCTACTGTTTTATGAGCACTATCTGTAGATACCCTCAACAGGCTGCTATGCAAAAACTGATACTTTCTACTGATTGTGTAACATGATGTGGTGATTTAGCTATAATTGCGCCACTACCTCGTTGGTTTAGACGCATTCGCTCGACTTGTTTGCAAATGATGATGAAATTTCAAATTGACCTAATGTAGGCTATAACTTGGCTATACGACATGCCATGACACAAAAGAGGCGGATTTTAGCAAACAAACAGATAACAATTAAGCAAGATAAAAAAACCCAAATGTTTATATCTCTTGAGTAACATTTTGTGGTGGTATAAAAATTTCATGTTGGCTGCGATAAAACTGATAATGATAGCATCAATAAACATCTAGTTAAACTACCGAAAGTCAATTGTGGTGCTGTCGCAATATAAATACTTCATATCGTTCAATCTCTATGATTTGAAATAATCTTACTACATTTTTTCCCCACTTTAATGAATAGCCGACAATGATATTGATCGATTAGATGCCAATCTACTTGAGCCTTTTTGGGTGCTCTTTTCCTCTGAAGCATATATCACTGCACATTTCTCAGCATATATAATCAAGCATCACCTGTGCACACGCGAATTTTTTTTTTTACAGTTTAAACTACCTCATTAGGTAAACTTAGATTTCTTGTGGCCACGTTTTTTCTTGGTTAATCCGATTAGAAGAAGAGCCCAAAATTTTTTTTTGTTTAATCGGATAAGTGATCTCTGAGCAACAAAGAGTGGATTCAGTCAGAAATGTAAAAACCAACTCCGGTGAGTCCGCTACTAAAAATCAAATTGTATAACCATCATCACCGTATGTTTCCAAGGGAAAAAAATTGTAAAACCCAATACTAGATCCACATATATTAAACGAGAATAAGCATTATGTTTCGGGTTTTGGGTTCGTAAAAAGTTTTACCAACATGACGCATTGTAAAAAACATCTCGTATTTTACCCACTTTTACTCGGCATTTTCCCAAATGTTACGTTTCACAGAGAGCACCCTTTGTGTTTTTAATGTAATCAAATTACACAGAAGAGATGTAGTAATAGATTAAACAAGTTGATTATGAGCGACTCCAAAAGACGCGCTGGTTTCCTCATCGTACGATCAATTGGAGATTGAATTAGCTACTAATTTGATGTAAAACCCCTGTGGTAGAGATAAGATGTCTTACATGCGGAATTTGGGATAGCCTTTTTTTTTCGCCTATTTTATCGTTGCCAGTGTTCGAAAATTTCAACTTCTTCTTCTTCTTTTCTTTATTGTCTTAATCAACAAAATGTTTACCGATAACAAGAAAGCTCAAGCTCAAGTTCAATTCCCCATGCAATGGATCGCTGGTATGGATGTCGATGTCCAACCCAAGGCTGCCCGTAAGACTTCCATCATTTGTACTATTGGTCCCAAGACCAAGCCTGTTGAGAAGCTTATTGAATTGATTGATGCCGGTATGAACATTGTCCGTATGAACTTCTCTCATGGTGATTACGAATACCACAAGTCTGTTCTTGACAACGCTCGTGCTGCTGCTGCTGGTAAGAAAATTTAGTAATTACACAGATTTTTACAGACATTTAACATTTCACGTCAACTAGCTCGTCCCGAAAAGGTTATCGCTATTGCTTTGGATACCAAGGGTCCCGAGATCCGTACTGGTTTGATGCTCAACGATACCGAAGTCCCTATCAAGAAGGGTCACCAAATGAACATCACTACCAACGAAAAGTACGCCACTGCTTGTGATGGTGAGAACATGTATGTTGATTACAAGAACTTGCCCAAGGTCATTGAAGTCGGTAAGAACATCTACGTTGACGATGGTGTCCTCTCTTTCAAGGTTCTCTCCAAGGGTGATGATTTCGTCCGCGTTGAAGCTCAAAACAACGGTAAGATCTGTTCCAAGAAGGGTGTCAACCTTCCCAAGACTGCTGTCGATCTCCCTGCTCTCTCTGAGAAGGATAAGAACGATCTCCGTTTCGGTGTTGAGAATGGTGTTGATATGATCTTTGCCTCTTTCATTCGTCGTGCTCAAGATGTTAAGGATATCCGTCGTGTTCTCGGTGATAAGGGAAAGAACGTCAAGATTATCTGTAAGATCGAGAACCACCAAGGTATCCAAAACTTTGATGAAATTCTTGCCGAAACTGATGGTGTCATGATTGCTCGTGGTGATATGGGTATTGAAATTCCTTGTGAACGTGTCTTCATTGCTCAAAAGATGATGATTGCCAAGTGTAACTTGGTCGGTAAGCCCGTTGCCTGTGCCACTCAAATGCTCGAATCCATGACCTATAACCCTCGTCCCACTCGTGCTGAAGTCTCTGATGTTGCTAACGCCGTTCTTGATGGTGCCGATCTCGTCATGCTTTCCGGTGAAACCGCCAAGGGTGATTATCCTATTGAAGCTGTTACCACCATGGTAAGTTTTTATGCTCTTGTACGTTCATTGAATCCCTTAACCTAACTCTTTTCCAATTTTCACTTAGCACAACACTTGTTTGCTTTCTGAGAGCGTTATCTGTTACAACCCTCTCTTCAACCAAATCCGTAGTCTTACCTCTTGGCCCACTGACACAACTGAGACTATTGCCATGTCCTCTGTTGCTTGTGCTCAAGAAAACAATGCCTCCGCCATTATTGTTCTCTCCAAGTCCGGTCACTCTGCCCGTCTCGCTTCCAAATATAGACCTACTCAACCTATTATCCTCGTTACTCGTGATGAACAAACTGCTCGTCAATCACATCTCCACCGTGGTGTCTTCCCCTTCGTCTTCAAGGGTGATGTTGCCGCCAAGTGGGACGAAGATGTTGAATCTCGTATCAAGTGGGGTATTCAACAAGGTAAGGAAGCTGGTCTTGTCAAGTCTAACGAACCCGTCGTCATTGTTCAAGGCTGGAAGGGTGGTCTTGGTAACACCAACACTGTCCGTGTCTTGATTGCTCCTTAAATTCATTATCAAGCATATTGCATTCAAAATTACATTTCATTTATAAAATAAAGCCATGTTTCATTTATTCATCAAAACTATCATATGAATTCGACCATCTTGATGCCGCATATTGTACTATTCCTCTGGATATTTCCACACTTGTAATTATCAATAACCTTTAAATTCAATTATTATTGCATAATAGTTGACATCCAGAAATGTCAATTCCTTAATACTATCAATTCTTAGTCCGTACAAATACGTTAATGCAGCAGATTGAATAAACCTTAGTGAATTTAACTATCCTTCATTAATATCATAGGTATCCATTGTGTACTAGAAATAGCAATTACAATTAATAACACCAATGTTTACCCATTATAGAATCAAACCGTCAATCATAGATTGGGATGATTATTAACCACGCAGGAATAGTAAAATCTGATAAAAATTACATGAAAAGCTCGACTTTTATTTGACGTTGAAGGAGGGTAAATGGGGGGAATAGCCAGTGATTGTATTTACTGAAGTGAAAGAGATTCCATGGCACCAGTTACAGGACAAGTAGCGCCCTTTAACAATTCGTTCTGTTGGTCTTTGGAGAATGGACATCCGCTGGCTGTTTTTTCGGCTGGTTCCTGGGATTTGTTGAAAGGACATTTATCTTCACCGCTTGCAAAAGACGACGAGGGAACCTCAGCTTGTTGACCAGTGACAGGACAAACAGCAGCCTCGGGAGCGGCATGAGCTGAAGAGACAGGACACACAGCAGTACCAGACGCTGTTTGACCAGTGACAGGGCATACGGCGGGGGCAGCATCCTCCTCTGTTTCTTGCGGTGCTTCATAGACAGTAGCTTCATCCGAAATTGTAGGAAGTTCGAAATCTTGGAAATAAGCATCCACAGCTGCGGTAACTTGCGATTCTTCAGAGATCCAATCATTCTTTGATCTTAGCCATTCCTTGTAGTCTTCACTTTGACGCCATTTGGCATTGAGTTTTTGTTCCAGTTCCAAGATATCGAGTGGAGATTTATCTTTACAATCTGCAACAGCATTATAAATCACATTTAACAGCACGGGAGGTAGTCCACTCCAATGCTTCAAGATGTTTTTACTCCAAGTAGTGTCAGATTCTTCTAGACGACGTTTAAGGTCTTCAAAGGAAGCAGCGGCCTACAGTTTTTTGCAATAGATCAATACATATCCCTAGCAGTTCAAACAGACAAGAAACTTACGCCAAACACTTTTTCAATCGCATCTTCCCATACTTGTAAACGATTTGGACCAGCATATGTATGATGAATAGCTAAGGCTAACTGTACAGCAGCATTCGTATCAGGGGCAGGACACACAGCCATCTTTTTTGCGGTTTCAAAAGCATCACTCAACTTGGCTTCAGGTACAAACACATCTGCTAATCCCAATCTCAAAATTTCTGGACCTCTTAATCTAGCATATTCAGGTGCAGCTAAAGCGAGATAAAACTCAAGGCCTTTGGGCAATGTTTTTCCAGTAGCATTGGTACGATTACGAGCCATGGAGAGCAACACCAAAGGAGGTATAGGGGCATGAGATGGTGTCAATGTGAAGTTTAACAAAGAATGCTCAGTAATCACGCGCATAAAGCCAAGACCCAAAGTTAGGTAGACAGCATTCAATGGAATTTGACCATTTGAATAAGTTACAGCCAATTTTGGATCATTGCGTTGACCGATAATATAGCGCACGAGATCATAGTATTCAGCAGCCAGTTTTTCAAGTGATATTTGTCGTAAATCTGATCCAGAGACTAACCGCGAAGTTTCGTTGTAGGCTAAACCAGAACTGAGCACCTTTGTGTCTCTGGTTTCAATGCGTTCTGCCATTTCGAAAGGATTACTGCTGTCAGCCACAGTTGCGGTAATGAAGAAGGAGGTAACACGGTCGTCGTTTTGACCATCTTTCAATGCTGATGCATATTCTTGCAAACGAGCCACTGAATACACATTTTGACTCTTGGGTGATGATAATGTCAATGTCTCTGCGCCTGTGCCCTTGGATTTGTCAACAACAACAAACGATGAGCCATTTACTTGATCCACAGGTCCAGCTATCAAATAGCATCAATTATCAATATCTAATTCCTCTGTACCTCAATGTTTTCGTCACTCACCTTTTGATTTGTTTTGCCATAAATTAGCAAATGGACACACCGGTGCATCAGCTTCGTCCTTCTTTGCCTTCCAATTGAAAAAAGCAACCAAATCAAAGCTCTTGACACGACTACAAAGCACCGTTAGGCAGATGCTACAAATGTTTCATGCCACCACACACTTACGCATTGTAATAAAATGCTTTGGCTTTCAGAAATTCTAATTCCAGTTTCTCTTTATCCCATAATCCAGTCTTTGATTGCTGCCCCAACCAACCGTGAATAATATTAGGTAATCCCTTTGTATAATCCACATCGTTATCATAATCATAATCCTGAACTTGATTGAACAATTCTTCTTGTTGCTCATCTACTTTTCTGTCTAATTTCTCGGCTTCGTATTTCATGTATTCCTCTAAATCAAACTTTTGCTGAAATCTATTGAGTTTGGTTATATGAGCTACATGTACTGTCTTGATTTCCATGTATAGTATACCTTGTGAAGTAGAAATGTTTGGCTTGCAAGAGTCGAGCATCTTGCAATAATTCAGCTTCATCGTGTTCTTGCTTTGCAGGTGCAGGAAATTGACTCAAAATGCTTTCAAGACCTTCTTGAAACACCTTATCTGTCTCCCATGGATATCTCTTGAAAGCCTCATAGATTTTGATTTGTTCAGTATCAGTGGTCATTTTACTAGCAATGTAAGTAATGGATAAAAGAAGGATCCACAAGTTGAATGGATGGGGTCTCACATATTTATACCCTTTTGTCAGCTCGCTATGAATTATACCCATCACCCAAACAAGCAGAATATCTCCGCTACACTCGATTGTTTAGTAAGCATCAAAATAACCAATTGAAACACAAGCATTTTTATTCAAACAATATCTGTAATCAGCTTGCTACACACATCAAGAAAGGGGTAGACGCTTTGGACATGTTCTATATTATGCTCATCGCTGATTTGCCATCTTGCTAAATAAGGTGAAGGGTCCTCATCGTCTCCTTGGCTATTAACAATGTCCATCTTTTGACCCAATTGACCTTCCAATATCTTGAATGGATATCCTGTATCATTTGAAGCAGATGGTGGTTGTGGTTGTGGTGCATCGCTCGTTCTTTGCGTGCCAGCATTTTTGAAATCGACCAAATAGCTGTTGTTTTCCAATTTGTATAATTGGAGGTCAAATTTCACAACCAAACCCAAGTTTTCATATTTGTAACGGCATCGCAAATGATAAGGGTCCAATGTTCGCCACTCCTAGATCAGGTCATGTTAGGCTATGATGTGACAATTCTGCTTGCAAATCTTACCATGCCAACATTTTGTAATGATCGATAAATTTCAAGCATCACTTCCCAAGCAGGACATTTACTACGGATGCCGAAATGCCATCTGGATCTTGACTTGTGAGGTTTCTTGGTTTGTGATGGTGCATTGATTGGTAACTGGCGCGGCTGCGATACTCTACTGGATGTGGTGGATGCAGTATTGATTGAAGCTGCTGGCTGCATTGCCCCGGGTGGTGGTGTGCCATTGATAGGCGCAATAGGTAATGCCCCACCTCGAGTCGAGGCGCTGGAATGTGATCTCTCTCTCGATGCTAATTTCGTCTGACATTGAGTCGTTTTTATACGTCAAATCAAACCATGCAATTACCTTGGTTATAAGCTTCTGATTTGGGTAAGCTGGAGCTCAGGACTGAAATCGAAGATTCAGTATCCAAATGACCGTCTTCTTCCTTTGATTTCTTGTATCTATCTTCCAAAGATGTATTCCAAGGTGGAGGTGAAGTGGCGAAAAAACTTTGAATGTGATTATTCTCGGCTATAAAATACCCCAAATTAGACGCACGATCCATCTCTCTTCTTACATAAGACCAACTTACAATCCTGAAGCAATCGCTTATGATCTACTACTAGTTGATAGGCCACTTTGAATTGATTGTTGTCAGGCTCACTTAGAGCCTTTTGAATGACCTGAGTCGAATAGCCCATCTTTTTCGATAATTCAAAGACCAAATCATCATCAATCAGTATATTGCCGCTTTCTTCTGTGTTGGGTAAAGGGCGAAGGTAAGCAGGCAGATTTTTGTTAAACCAAGGGTTTTTTCTAAAATTCAGCATGTTTAGTACCATCGTTTCACTATGGGGAGCCATGTTGAAACTTACCGAATTTCTTGGATTGTGATTCGCTTCAGTGGGTCAACGACCAGCATGGATGTCAATAAAGCCTTTGTGTCCGAACTGAGATAGGATGGCATGGTGTAGATGCCACCATTGATCTTTTTAAATAATGTGGGTATGTACTCATCGTCGAAAGGTAATCTACCGCATAACATGACGTATAGAATAACACCGCAACTCCAAACATCTACTTCAGGTCCTGCGTACAATCTATTCAGCCGTGTGAGTTATCTGCTGCGTGAAGGAATGCGTGACGCTAGATGGCTTACTTTCCAGAAATGACTTCAGGCTATTACAGAGTTAGTGCTATGCTAGCAGCATGGAGGAATTGACTTACAGCAGCATAATTTGGACTACCACAACTTGTCTTGAGGAAATCGCCATCTGTCATAATATTTGATAAGCCAAAATCAGCAATTTTCACATTGTTGTTTGCATCTAATAATAAACTAAAACGAAAAGCAAACATTACAAATCATTTTCATATGCTATAAAACATCAATCCCCATTTTACTTTTCTGGTTTCAAATCTCTGTCAAAGCAAGTTAGATGTTTGATTCCTGCGCATTCAGCAAGAAATACCTGTGAACAATCTTGTGTCGATGGCAGTACTCGACTGCACAGATAATCTGCTGGAAAAATCTTCGAGCGTCTTCTTCAGCCATCTAGTACGGTGGTTAATTAATCTGCGGTGTAAAGTAGATAAAGACCATTGCACTTTACTCTTCCTTTCTCGACAATGTAATTGAACAGTTCTCTTCCGGCGTACTCGATGACCATGATGATGTCTGTGGGCGTAGTAATCACTTCATAACTGCAACACATTGTGAGTACTTGTCGTATAACAGCAATAAATACACTCACAGTTTGATGATATGAGGGTGACGAAGTAGCTTGAGGTATTGTATTTCACGTTTAACTCGACCTCCCATATCCATGCTGGCAATCTTCTTTCGGTTAATTATCTTGAGTGCTACCTTTTGTCCTGTAATAGCGTGAACGGCCACTTTATAATAGTGTTAGTCTCTGATGATGCTTCCAACAACTCAAACTACGTTTACATTTGACTTTGCCAAAAGAGCCTGTGCCAATGGTGCTGATGATGTTGTATTGTCCAATTCGCATTCGGTTACTGTTGTTACTATTGGTGTTATTACTCATGGTACTAATATTAAATTAAAGTGAAAAAGAGAGAAAGAAAAAAATGTGAGTTTTACATTTATTCACAAAATCACACCACCAGCAGCATAGACATGCTTACTATTCTACTGCTCCCCCCACCCAATGCCTTATCTCATTGGAGCACCCGGACGTCACCACGTTCAGTAAATCATCTTAAAGTATATGCACACCCAGCGTCGATCATAGTGTCATTTTATTTCTGTGTGTGTGTGTGTGTGTGTGTGTGTGTGTAATGAGTTAAGAAGGGATTTCGTACAAAATTTACAAAGGGTTCCATGTATTCAGAAAGAAGGTATATAGCAAGGTAAATGTCCAATCGATTCAAGATATGAATTCCCAAACTTGATTTGAGAGATAATCTGGATTATAGTGATCTAATCCCATTACAAGGAGATCTTCTCGATTCGCAGACGCTATACATACTGGAGTGAGTGATCCACGCCTTCACTGTATATCCAAAATAACTTACTGAGCACAATTCCCATAGCCTTTTCATGACGAATATCGGCTGAGACGCCTAAACCAGTATACAGACTCAACCGAAGACTATGTACACGAGTGTTAAATCACTCAAATCACTAGTAATCATACAGTCAATACATACTCGTCTGTAGAGATGTTTGTCATGGATAAATCAGCAGACTCTAATTCTTGAAGCTCTGCTTCCATCGCATTTATCTCTGCCTGTATGTCATCCATTTTTGCAAGCTCCATCTGCTCTAATGCGTTTTGTTCTTCAAGCAATTGTTCTCTCAGTGTGTTTTCTTGAATAATGGCTTCATAATCGCGACGTGTGCTGGCTTCTTCAATCGCAAGGGCATCTGCTTCCTTTTGCAATTCTGGGTGCCTGATCAATGTCCTGGTCTCTGTTAATTTGAATGCACACTTTCAAATTACCTTCAATTTCCTTTTGCTTGGCTTCCAAAATCCTTTGCTGCTCCAAATCGGTTTTTATATGTATATTCTGAACTTCTCGCAGTGTATCCACTGGATTTCTCAGTAGAGATTCGTCAATGTTCTTCAAGTGTAATTCATCTGTTTGCATTTTTGGTAATAAAAAGAGTGGAAACTACCGTGCACAATGGGTGGTGACAAGCTTCAGCTATATGAAATGTCTCAACAAGCCACCAGAAATGCCATTCAGCAAAAGGGAAGAAAAAAAAGGTTTTAATGTTTTTCTCTTTTATCATACAACCATGTCTTCTGAACAAGAGCAAGTTCAAGTTCGTTTCACCACTCAACAACCAGAGTACGCAGTCAATGATGCTGCCATCTTGTTGCCTTCCAACATTAAAAAGGATGGTCTCTCTGAGATTGTCAACAGTTTATTAGACAATGGTAAATTTTTTTTTTTTCAAGCATGCCTGGATCATTAGAGTTACTTATGCTCTTGTAGATAAACCCATTCCATTTGATTTCTTGATTGATGGCCAATTGTTGAGAACTAGCATCGTCGAGTACTTGAATGCTGCTCAACTCTCCACTGTATGTGTATTTGAATCAATGTAGAAACCTTCAACATCTGACCTGTCAAATGTAGGAAAATCTCGTCACTATTGAATATGTTGAATCAATGCTCCCTCCTGTCCCTCTCACTGCTTATCAACACGACGATTGGATCAGTTCAGTTAAGGGTTTCAATGGATTATTCGCTACAGGCTCATACGACAATATGGTGAGATTATGGAACACCACAGGCGAATGTATCAGCACTTTGATCGGTCACAGCGATGCTGTCAAAAGCGTTGCATTTGGACAAAACAATACACTCTTTTCAGGCTCTCTCGACCACACTGTTTTAGGTTGGGAATACACTGAAGGAGAGGATTCACATCGTATCATGTACGAATGCAAAGGACACAAGGGACCTGTTGAATCAGTAGCAGTGGATTATACAGGCAAGCATGTAGCCAGTGCTTCTGCCGATGGTTTAATCAAGATTTGGTCTACCAAAGAGCCCACTGAAGATGAACCAGCTGAAGAAGTTTCACATAAAAAGAGAAAGAAGAACAGCGAGAAGTCAGACAGAAAGATCAAGACAAAAGCCGTGTCCTTGGAAGGACATGTGGGCGGTGTCAACGCTGTTGATTTTGATGGAGCAGATGCTAATATTGTATATACCGGTGGTTGGGATCATTCGATTCGTTCTTGGGATGTTGAGCAACAAGTGAACTTGACTACAAAGAATTGCGAAAAGGTCGTTCTTGATGTCGATTATTCTAAACACTCCAAGTTGCTTGCAACTGGTCATTCTGATAACACAGTTAGATTATGGGATCCCAGATCAGAAGGTATAGCATGTGTGACCAGGGACGTCAACTCAGAGAACTAACCCTCTTGCGTAGATGGCACAAACGTAAAGATGAGTCTTCGTGGACACACTGCTTGGGTATCGTCTGTTTCTTGGTCCAGAACATCTGAATACGCATTATGTACAGGTTCATACGATTCTACAGTCCGTGTTTGGGATATTCGTAGTAGAGAACCTTTGTACACTGTCGATAACGAAGGAGAAGAAAAGACAAAAGACAAGGTCTTGAGTGTCTTTTGGGACGATAATAAGATTCTTAGTGGCGGTGAAGACAAGAAATTGAGAATATATCAAGCAAAGGTTTAGATTTGTATAGAGTAAATGTAGTTTAGAAATAAAGTTTATTCTCTGGAGGGGTTGTCATATTGGAATCAGTGCATGGACAGTAATGCTTGACACATTTTTGCCATAACTTGGTATCGTCTGTTACATCTGTACAAAAGCCAAAAACAGTGTCTAATATGCAAGATTGAGTTTCTAGGCTTCCATCATTGATGTATGGCTTCTTACCTGTATATGATCGGCATTTGCTTGTATCGTTGATTGTTCCATCGCTGCGATTAAAGCACATGCACATGGTGGAATCTGTGTTCTGTCTCGTAGGAGCTGTCATTATACATTTGCAGCCAATGGCATCCACATCAATGCCTTTATTTGACAGTCTATTGAGGATATTGTATCTCCTGGGCGAGATGGAAGATGCCATGACCATGGAAGTGACAACTGTTGTCAATACGACTATGGTTTTTGTCAACATGTTGTTTAAATTTTATATAAAAGAAAGGAAGAAAGAAAGCAGTTTAGCTCGAGTATTTTTATACACAAATGGCTTTCTCCTTTTTGGTATATAAATTGATTTTATTATTCATCTTTTTCATCATCGTCATATTGAGAATCCCATATCCATGAGTTATTTTCCAAGCTAAAACCATGTTTAGCAGCTTTTCTATACAATTTAGCAGCTTGTTGATCATCTTTTGTAACACCATGCCCATATCGAAAGCAGAACCCCAAATCGTTCATGGCATTAGGATTACCCATATTTGAAGCTAATTGAAAATACCAAGTTGCTATAGCAACACTTTTTGGTACCTGAAAAAAAAAAAAGAAATTAATTCAACATCTCCCTGTAAATGAAACTATATACAAACCTCCCAACCATGCCAAAAGAACTCTCCCAATTCATATATGGAGCACGCCAACGACTCTATTTTAACAGCATCTACTAGCCGAGATAGAGCCGTTTGTAGTTCAATTGGAGTAAATTCATTAGTTGTCTTTTGAAGATATCTCAGTGCAATTGCCGGACTCTTTCTACATCCCTAATAAATGCGTAGTGCGTAAGTACCTATTTATATCATTACTGCACGATAGACGACATTTTACCCAGCCATGTCTCAGCGCTAATCCATAAAAGAAGATGGCAATCATTTCATTTTCTTCTGCTGCTAACCGCCAATAATGAGTTGCATTTTCAAGCTCTCCTTTTTCATAAAATTGTATTCCAAGCTGCAAATGACTATTTTGGTGCACATTGGTGTTGCCACCACTCAATGCAAATAGCTTATTATCATTGTTGTTGTTGTTGATGGTATTGTATGCAGAAGAAATAGAGACCGCTGCTGTATGTAATATATCGCTTTCTGGTGCATGACTGTTGTAGTAATCTTGGAATACGCTCTCTGCAATAAAACTACTGCTGTTCGTTGCTGCTTCTGTTTCCAAGTTACCAACCGCCGGCTTATTGAATGATGCGAGCTGGCCAAACATGGATCGACTCTTTTTAAGAGCGCCACTACTGTTTCCAAATGATTGCAATTGTAAAAATGAAGTAGACTTTGAAATATGTTTTGTCGTAGGTCGCTTCTTTCTTTCTTGCTGTAATGGTTGCTCGTGATTGGGATCAATGGCAGATTTCAAAAGAACCAAGGAAAAGCGCTTTCTTTTCGCTGCCTGTGATACAATCACTGTTTGATCTGATTTGCTCTTGCGATGATGCTGGCTATTCGAGCTGTTGAAGAGCTTCTTGATTCTTTCCATCGTGAAATAAAGATAAGAAAAGAGAGATGTGTATCATCAAGAAGCAATTAGAAGAGACTCCTACTTTATTTTATTGCTTTCACCGCTAATATAGAAAACAAAAAGGGGGGGGGAGAAGGATGCGATAATTGCACATACATGGTAGATGCTTCCATCATCACGTGGATTGCAAGGTTTGGTGATAATGTGGTGAGTCAAATGGGGCATAGATCTATTGAATAGCAGCGCTGTGGTATAGCAAACAAATGATCCCCATATTCATTATTATTAAAGCAAATTGTCTAGAAACAATACACTCATCACAGACAACAAGTACAGATGCGGCCATTCTCTAAATGTCAAATATTTGATTTTATGCTTCGTTATGTGTGACACAAGATCAGTTACGATCAAGATTTTATCAAGTTTTTAGTGTCGATATTATAAGCAAAGTCCATGATGAGTATCTTTTGATCTTGACTTGTGCTAATATTAAACAATTAAAACAAAGAAATTAAGCTTTTTTTTTTGTGCAATAAATCCACTTACCTAATAATTTTGGTTTCGTCAAACATGACATCAAATACCCAGCTGGTATGACATCGAGCAAATGTATGTAAACATTCTCCTGTATGTATATCCCACACACGGATACTTTGATCATAGCTGCCACTGACAATCTTGTCCTTGTCAAAGTGCAGTGATCTTACCAGCCCAGTGTGCCCCTCGCATGTCAGCACGCACTCTCCAGTATCTATATAATAGTGTCAATACGAGTACTGGTTGTCATCATTCACCTATTTTACCTGCATTCCACACTTTAATTCTATTGTCATTACTCCCGCTGACAATCCGCTTTCCGTCAAATCGTATGCAAGCCAAACCATGAGCATGACCTACGAAATCACGCAAACATTGCCCAGTTTCTATATCCCATAATTTGATGACAGTGTCCCCTGAGGCCGAAACTAACCGACTATTTTTAAATTGAATTGCATTGACTGGACCACGATGGCCAATGAGTGTTTGTAGTAATTGGCCAGAGGACCGACTCCATATCCGAATGGTAGCATCTTTTGAACAGCTGGCAATGGTGTGCTCATCAAAGCACACATCCAGTACGCCTGAATTATGTCCCCTCAAGCAATGAATAGGCTGATAGGTCTTCATAGACCACACCAATAGTGTGTGATCAGAAGACCCTGATACCAAAATAGTATCATCGTACTGCAAACAGAGCACAGAGGCTTGATGCCCTTTCAATGTCTTGTAGCAATGCTGGCTAGCTATGTTCCAGAATTTGATAGTACGATCTCTGCTGCCTGTAATAATCTTGTTGGTATCGAACTGTACACAGTAGATGCTATCTGAATGGCCCATGATGGTTTGCATTTGCAGCTGGCCATGCTTCCATCTTCCGAGTAATTGCGTCTTTCTCTCATATAAATGCTTGTAGTCGACAATGGTGTCGTTTGCTGAGGGATACACAGTACCATGATGCTGCTGGTACAGCTGATACCAAAGATGGTTGTCTTTACATAGCAGGTACCATCGTTTTGATACAAGTGTTGATTCAAATACAGTTCGTTCATCGCAATGTGATAAAATCAAATAAGCCAACTCCACAGGCAATTCATGTAGAAAATCTGGGTTTTGTGGTGAATTAATGGACATGTTTTTTCATGCAAATTCCTTGTCCTACCTATTTTCCTTGTTTGATCTGTTGTAGATGATGAAGACGATGTAGCTGATAAATAAGTGGAGGTAGTGATAAGTGATGGGCAAGAAGTGTTGCTACTCTTTTGTTGATGGAATCCTTCGTCGATTCTTGAATCTTGTTGTGTGTAGGATTGACGATGATGGCTGCTGTTCTTTTTAAAATACCTCAGTAATTTGTATTTGAGTGTTGTATGTTCTGATTCTAACGAAAATTTCATGATTTGTATATATATGTATATACAGAAAAGAAGAGACCAATAATGATAATTTCAACAAGGAAAAAAAATATTATGTACAGAATGGATTTAAGGGGGGAAGAGAGGGGAAGGGGTGAGAGGGAAAGGGAAAGGGAAAAAAAATGTCTAGTGAGGTATATTTCTTTATATACGACTTCTTATTCCCATACTTGATAGCAATATTTGCAAAGGGAGCATAAAGAAAAAACGATCCCCTTGGTTGAAAAGGCGTTCTCCTTACGCAATAAATACAATCAATTTGCAAATATACATCTTGGACTATAAAGTTTATTTGTATAGAGATATGAGAAAAGTAGGAAAAAAAAAAGAGTGTAATTAATGTATTTGTACTTTGTAGATGTAGAGAGAAGGGCGATTTAAATGTGATGGGTTAAAATGATATTATGTTACAAGTAGGTTTTTTTTTTCTTCTAGCATCCTTTTGTAGACATGAAGCATTGAAAGAGAGAAAAAAAAAGGGGGGGAAGTGGTCAGAGGGAGGCAAATAGCAAGATCCAACAAATATTTGTTTTTATGTATGAGACTAGAAAGTGCTTGTAGCGATGGTTGTTTTTAATCAGAATCAGAGCTTGAAGAGTCAGAAGAACTACCACCATCATCCTCGCCAGAATCACTTTCACTAGAAGATGAATCTAATTTCAATATATCAGTATATCAATATCTCATCCATGTCCATATAAATTGGACTTACTGTAATTGGGATCCGCTTGATTGAACTTTTCCAATGTCTTTTCAAGTTCTTGAATTCGTCTTTCCTTAGCTGAATAGTTTGATTTGCGCTTCTTGGTCTTAATTGTAGATTTTGGAGAGACAAAATCTCTCAACTTGCGTAAAGTGTCTCTGTTCAAAGCATCAATATCAAGCACAATCTCTCCTTGATCATCCTACATGTCAAGAATGTTCAGTAAAAAAAAAAAGAGTGATAAAACGTCCTAATTTTCTGGTACTTACATCGCCAAGATGAGGCATGGAGGTCTGAATGATTTCAACTACTGTATTCAAGGCGTCACCTGTCAACTCATTGATTTGCTCGCTTAATCTCTTCTTGTCTTCAAAGGTAAATACTTCATACTCATCACCAGAATCAAGATGTCTAGCAGCAGCAGCAGCTTCTTCGGCTCTTCTTTTCTTTGTAGGATTCTTGTTAGGTCCACGGCCACGACGCTTTGGTGCAGGTGCTGTAGTAGTAGTAGTAGATGAAGATCCTTTCTTTGAAGATTTGATGGATTTAATTTGCTCTGCAATATTCTTTATGGTGCGTTCCAATTCGGCAATTTTATCATCGCTGTTGTCTGCTTCGTCCTCTTCATCTTCCTCGTCGTCATTATCCACATCAATAGAATGTTTCTTTTGTGATCCGGATGGTTGCGATGGCGAAGGTCTCTTTTGTGCTATTTTTCGACGCTCTGCTGGCTTTTGTGTCCATTTGTCTCTAAATACCTTTTCAAGGTCTTTGGCCATGGTGTAGATGGGCAAAGTGGGAGGATTGTAGAGATAGCAGTTATTAAACATAAGCGTCATATCGCTTTCAAAGCCCTCTGGATCATCATATTCATCGTTTAACAATTTCTTTTCAATAGTTGATAAATCCATGGGATGTTGAACAATAGTGGTGTAGTCTGGTAAATTCATTGCGACGGGATCGACAGGTTCAAGAAATGGATAAGCAATTTGTCGATATTTGACCTTTTTCAACTCCTTCAAGGTTTGGAGGCAATATTTCATGGGTGAGTTGTTACTAAGCTTTCTCTGTGTTGTAAATGTTTCTGGATAATCTTTTGATGGACAGTGGATTTCTCGTTTGGGTCTACTTGACTCTTCGGATGCTTTGCTGGTGAGGGGTGGAGGGGGTGGAGAGTTGTGTTGACTAAGAGGGGGTGATGGCTCCTTCTTGACAGGCGACGAAGATTTGGGTGTGGACGACTTGGGCGTACTAGGTCTGCTTGATGGTGGCATTTGTCGTAAACTCTTCTCGAAAGCAGCCTCTACATTTTGACACAAAACAGAGATCATTGCCTCAGGACCATTGTATTTGAAGCAGTTGTGAAAGATCAATCTCACATCTGAAATGAAATCATCAACGGTTGTATACTCTGAACCAGCCAACTTTTTTTCTACCAACTGAAGATCCATGGGCTGCGTAACAATTGTTGGATAATCTGGTATATTGAGTTTTATGTAGTCCACTGGTTTCAAAAAGGGAGTAGCATCTCTATGCCTCTTCAGGTTTCGAATAATGGCTGTGCAATATTTTTGTTGTTCTGTTGTCATAGTGTGTTGGTGAATAGGTGGTGAAGGTAAAGTATTTTGTTGTTTACTATAGAGCATGATTGAGGAAAAGAAAAAGCAAAAGAAAAAAAAATTAGGTTAGCAAAATGGAAATCTTTGTGCTACTCTCTCCCTCTATTTGGTAAGAACGCGTGTCCATAACTCAGGAAGAACACATCCAACCCAATTTCAAGAAAAAAAAAAAGACGAAGATAATATTGCTACGCGCTTTTTCTCATGGGCTCTGAGCCATCTTTTCTCTTTTTTTTTTTTTTTTTTTTTTTTTTTTTTTTATCAAACCCCTTTTTTACATTGGCTCTTTCCCTCTTCAAATGTATAAAAAAAAATTACCTTGCATAAACGTCAGTCTTGGCAGAAAGCATTTTGATATGTGTTGTTGTATTCAAATGGTGGCGAGCTACAAGATAGCATTTCAAATGTTAGTTCAAGTGAGTGTTTCTGATGGTCCAAGAAGGTTTTGAAAAAGAAAGAAAAAAAAAAAATGTACCGTCAATTTTCGGAAAATAGTTCTAGCAGATGGAGTTCAAGACACGTATTGATCCAAGAAGAGATTGGAAATCGAGAAAAAAGAGGAATGAAATGAAAATGTGAAAAAAAATTTGATAGCGCGTTTATAAGCCACGTTCTGGTGACTATTCCATCACAAGATTGATTGGTTGAATTTGTTGCCTCTTGTAGATGTTTGCCCTAGGCAATTTATTGCCACATGAAAATGTCTGCCTTCTCTCATTTGGGTTAAAATGCATAAATTACTGCAGAAACATCACAACTATTGCATAGATGCCAAGCTACTACATTCCGCAAAGTGATACAACTACAATTTACCTAGGAAATTTATAGCCACTTGAGATATTTTGTTCATCTTCTTCTAAAAGCCAACTCACATGTTCTTTTCAGCAAATGGGTTTTCAAGAAATGGATGTTGCAGAATCAAGTGTTAATTTAAGCATTTGATGGGGTTCACTTGAAATTTCGTACTTGCAGTTTACCCACTTCAGTTTCGTAAAAATGAAATTTAAATTGTGTATAGAAGAAAGATGAGAAAAGAGATATTTAGTAAAGCAAATCTATGCTATTCTTGCAGAAGCGCTTACGTTTGTCAAGCAACTCGCTTGGAGGCCTTCCGCCCCGTCACCGTATACGTGTGTGTGTAACAAAACCGTTATGGAAGACGCAGGGACACCAAACGGTAGTGCAGAAGAACCTCAGCAAAGAATCTTAACGGATCAATTCCACAAGAATTTGTGGTTGACTACAACAAAAAATACGCAAGCTTGCTTTCCCCCAAGCAAGCAGGCGAAACACAGAGAATATACCAAGCAAGAACGATGGCTGATACTTCTAAAGAAAAAACAATCTTGTAAAGCTATGATAATAGCATTTATCAATCAATAAATGAAGCACCACTTTCCTGAATGAGAAGATTGGAAACCATTCTTGGTATCGAGAGTACCAACCATAACGAGGAACCACATGAATTTGACTATTACAAGAGGACTTTCATGAGGGCTTTGCATGAGTTTATCTTGAATTCTTTATATACTGCCATCAAGCACGAATTTTAATAGCAATTCTGACGAAATAAAAGTTAAAATCACGGAATTGATGGCAAAACACCATAACAAAAAAGTCACGTGATTATATCTATCCAATTAAATGACTCCGTTTTGCTTCTTAACCTGATCTACGAGGCTAATGTACTATGACAAGCAGCTATCCAGATTTGCAAAATCTGGAAATCCAAGGCATAAGAATCTCTTGGATTTAAATATATAAAAAATAGGTCCGTAATAGATTATTGAACATTTCATGATGTGTAGTGATGTATTAGCTCCCAAATATCAAGTAAGGATAATGATCATCTTAGCACTGTACAAAGCACAAATGCCTTAAGAGGTAACAATCTAAATAGTTGACAGTTTCCTAGGCCATGCCATTAGATATTGTTGGATTTAGGCAATGAGACTTTACTACAGCTTGATAAAATGTTTACTAGCAATTTATACGTCATTGTCATCGCTCTCTTCTTCATTGCTTTCAGCCTTGCCGTCGTCATAAGGACAAGTTACGCGTGGCCCCTTTGATTCCATGAGAGGAAAATGCTTTGATTTGATTACCATAGCATCAGGCATTGCCCCTTGTTTAGTCCAATTGCTCTCTGCTTCGTCGCTATCAATAGAAATAAGATCATCATCAATAGAAGCACCTCGATCGATTAAACAAGGAATAGTGTTGCCTTGAGGCAGTAGCCTGGATGGTCTTGTTATCTCTGCACCTCTCTTGGTTTTTTCTCTCCCCCAATCTGCTATCTCTGTGCCAGTTCCCTGTTTCCATTTTTTATCGGCTGAATCAACAAAGATGTCCGAACATGCTGCTTCACTATCGTCTTGAACCCATGCAACTTCATTTTGATCTCCCAATATAACACGCAAGTCTTTGAAAGCCTTGATTTTACTAGGTTTGCCTTCAAACCCTGCGATAACTTTTGTAGCGATGGTTGATGAGCTGCTCGCAGAGGAGGATGTGGAAACTGTATCTATAAAACTGTCTCAATTATTTTGCAGTGATAGTTGTGCCGAAGTAGCAAGCAAAATTACCTATTATTTTATCATCATCACCACCGGGAGTGAATTTAATAGGCTGTGGTAAATGCTCCTGCTGATATTCACGTTGGCATTTTTGCTGTTGCTGTACTTGTTGTCGGTACTGTCGAGGAGATTGGTATGGTGGCTTCTTCTGTTGGTATATTGTTTGTGTTGCACTATATCGAGGCTGTAGTGTATTGAAACATACTTGCTCTTGTGCTGTTGTTGTTGCATTGTGTCTGACTGGCACAGGAACAGATACTGGGGGAAGCGTAGAACCAGCAAGAAGTGATTTAGGAGACTTTGTCTTTGACTCAGTAGTTTTGTTGCCGAGCGCATCATTGTATGTAGTGTGTAATTCAAATCCATGGTGGCCATCATTTGGGAGCGGCTCGCTACTTTCAAAAAGAGGATCATAACTATTCCAATTCGGATGATTAGCATCACTGGTAGCTATCTTTATTGGTTCACCTTGTTTGAGCAACTGATTGGAAGAGCGTTCACTACTAATGCACGGTTCGCTCATAGATAATAAATCATCTTGCTCTGCAAGAGTGGTAGTTGTATCATCTATCTTCTTTTCAGCATCTTTGTTCTTTTTGATTTCATCCTCAAGAGAAAGCTCAATTGCCCTCTTCGTATCTTGTTCGAATTGGTTTTCAGTGTAACCAAAGTCTGCATTGGTTATCCAGGGACGCAGTGTATTGACGTGGTAATATTCTGAGTTTTGCTTATTTTGAGATTTATCCTTGTGAAGATTACTTGCTATTGTCGATTTATCATTGCTGTGTCTTTGCGACTCAGTAGGACCAGTATTTGATATTTTCTCTTCAGCATTATATTGGCTGGTGTTGAGCTCTATAAGAGGGAGCTCGATTGCATGTTGAAAGTCAACGGCATCGTTTACATTATTCATATCAGCTTGAATTGATATACAGTTTTCACTCTTTTGCTTCTGCTGTTGTTGACGCTTTTTCACTTTATCAAAGTCATCGCCAATAGCTAAAACGTTCCTAAGAGATTCAATGGCTGCATCTATTTCTTGAATATGTTGTCCCTCAAACGCCGAGAGTATAGTGAATGCAGCATCAACTGATTGAAATGCTGATTTCCACCAAATATTTTCAGATAATCCAAACCGCATCATACTTGGAAAGATGCTTTGTTGCTTTTTGAGTGCTGATTTAAAGAAAGAAACAAGAAGAAATGCGAGGTTCATGAACAGGAATTGATATATATATATGCGGCACATAGATGTCATGAGTATCTTTTTTAGGTTATTCAATACAGATGCAGTGATTAATTGAACAGAGACTAAAATTTCAAGTGCTACTGCTCAAAAGTGACATACTCTCATCAATTGCTAGTGTATTACCCAAAACTGTAGCCCGTTCCCTGATATTTGGTAAGCTTCTGCCAATCTTATAAAGTACGTTATTGCCTGAGCAATGGCTAGTTGTGCAAAAAAGTAATTATCATGCAGAAAATATCTTTCGATTGCGCAAAGCTTATTGTCGTTTGAAGTAGAATGTGTTTTCTTTTTTATTTAGTAATTAAAAAGTATTAGAAAATGACGAGATAAAATGTAAGTTAATTGTGAAAAAAGAAGCGGATAATGGTGAGATATATACACAAGAGCGAATATAAATATGAGTGAAAAGGAGACGATTAGGAGGTAATAGGTATAAAATTTAAAAGAATCTTCTTTTAACCCATTTATAAGATTCAGCGATAGCAATGTACAAAAGCACAGAGGCAGCTGTCATTCCCCACTCCCAAGAAATGGGCTTGTGTCTGAAGACTTCAGTGTTCAAGACAGGAACATAAAGAGCAATGATCAACAAAATGAAACCGAATAAAGTAGACCAGAAAAGGTACTTGTTTTGAGGGCCTCTCAAAGCAGAGATAGACCAAGTAGAGTTACGAAGATCACGACAGGTGAAACCATGGAGCAAGACAATAACTGTCAATGTGGCGAAAAGAGCACCACGAGCACGGAAGACTTCATCACAAGTATCGTTATAATGACCATTACAATCTTCACCAAGATTGCCAGTACCATAACCATAGAGCACGATAATAAAGTTGGCTAAACAAATGACACCGATAGAGAAACCATAAAAGATGATATCAATCAAATTAGACTTGCTAAAGAGACCATCCTTTTCAGAGCGAGGTGGTTGAAGCATTTGATCCTTGTGGACAGGTTCAAGACCAAGACTCATAGCAGGAGGAGAACTAGTCAAGATGTTGTTGAACAAAATTTGAATAGGTGCCATAGGGAAGACAGAGCCACCAGACTGGTCAATAAAGACCAAACCCAAAAGCAGAGGGGTCAATTCAGCGACATTACCAGATACCATGTGAACGACGAAACGAGCAATATTACCAAAGACACGACGGCCCTCTTCGACAGCTTTGACAATAGTAGCAAAGTTATCGTCAACGAGTACAATATCAGCTGCTTGCTTGGCAACATCAGAACCATTTTGACCCATAGCAATACCAATATCAGATTCCTTGAGAGAGGGACTATCATTCACACCATCACCAGTCATACCAGCGATTCTCTTGCGACGATGAAGGGCTTCAATCATTTTGACCTTGGTATCAGGGCTACAACGAGCAATAACAAGAGGGAGTTCAGGGAGAGCATCAATTTCTTCTTCAGTCATTTTGTCGAAGCGTTGAGCTGTCATGACCAAATTGTCTCTACCATCACCAATATGAGGTTTAGCAGCAGCCTTAGCACGATCGTACAATTCTTCATCTTCTTCAGTGAGACCATAAGTAGAGGGGACAATGTTGACTTCACGAGCAATGGCAGTGGCAGTAGCAATGTGGTCACCGGTCAGCATGTGAACAGTAATACCAGCTTTATGACACTCATCGACAGCATCCTTGGACTCCTTTCTTGGGGGATCGTAAATACCAACCAACCCTAAAAAGATCATTTCATGCTCAATAGCTTCACGGACAAAGGTATCGGGAGCAACAGGGCCATCATGCTTGATACGACGAGTAGCCAAAGACAAGACGCGAAGACCGCCACGAGCAAGAGATTCGACCTTGGGAAGAATAACTTCTTGGAGCTCATCTGGGGTCATGGACTTTACATCACCAGCATCAGACATTTGCATACCAACACAACTTTCGAGGACACGTTCAGTAGCACCCTTCAAGAAGGCTACATGAGAGCCATCAGGAGCACGACACAGAACAGACATACGCTTAATAGAAGAATCGAAAGGATATTCAGAAATCAGTTTCCAACCTTCATCAGGGTTTTCCTTGCTGACCAATGAGGGCTTGCCGTTATGGAGCTTGTGAGCAAAGACTTGAAGAGCAACTTCAGTTGGGTCACCAATACCAGACCATTCGCCAGTTGTTTTATCCTTGCGAACTTCGCTCATGTTACAAAGAGCAGAAGCATTAACCATAGTTTGGAAGCCATAATCCATATTTTCTTTACTCACGACAGAATGATCGGCTTCGGATGTCACTTCACCTTCAATTTCAAAGCCAAGGCCACTAACAGAATAAAAGCCGGTGCTGGGTCTCCAGAGACGAGTCAGGACCATCTTGGATTGAGTAAGAGTACCAGTTTTATCGGAACAGATGTTGGTAACAGCACCTAAAAGTTCAAGAGCTACGAGACGACGAACAAGAGCCTTGCTCTTTGCCATGCCATGGACACCGAAAGCTTGAGTGAGAGTGACTACAGCGACGAGACCTTCAGGAATGACAGAAATAGAAGTAGAGATAGCGTAAAGAATAACATCATTGGTGATATTGAACTTGGCAGCAGCGAATACAACGATAACAGCAACGATGGCAATAGCGAGCAATACCAAAGCCATGCGGTCCAAAGACTTTTGAAGAGGAGTTTTTGTATTGTCACCCGAATCCAACAAACGCTTAGCAATTTTACCAATTTCGGTTTGCATACCAGTTGATGTAACAATGGCCTTACCACGACCCTTTGTTAGTACAGTACTTGAGTAACACATGTTCACGCGATCACCGAGAGGAACGTCTTCACCTTGAATGACATCAGATACTTTGTTAACTGGCATAGATTCACCAGTTAAAAGCGCTTCATCAACATCCATGTTAAAAGACCTAGATGAGAAGTTAACATAATGGACTCTCGTTATTTCTAGTAGCTAAATACTTACTCTATAATTCTACAATCAGCACCGACGACATCACCACTCTTTAAAATAACAACATCGCCAGGAACTAATTCACGAGTAGGAATTGTCTTTTGATGACCATCACGGATAACTTGACTGGTTGGAGAGGCCATTTGACGAAGAGAATCCATGGTTTTTTCAGCTTTGAACTCTTGCATAAAACCAACGAAAGCATTCAGCATCATGATCGCGGCAATAACAGCACCTTCAATGTAGTCCTTAAACACAAAGGAAACAATCTATTACAAAGAGTTAATCATCTGTGTGCAATGGTAATTTATCAGAAAAACTTACCATTGCAATCAATAAAATGAGCACCATGATATTGGTGAATTGCTTGATCAGTAATTTAACTGGGCTAACACCGCCTTCACCTTCCATTTCGTTATATCTGGATTGAGATCTTCTTTCATCAATCTCAGATTCATGCAAACCATCTTCGAGATCAGACTTGAGCAGTTGTTGCACTGTATCCAAGTCCATTGTATGATAAGGAGGGCCTTCGATTCTTTCGGATTCATCTATGCTCTTTCTTCTTCTCTTGACCAAGTTCATCTTGTGGATCATAAGACTTCTCACTGATTTGGTATCAAAATCCATGGAACTTGTACCAGTGGATTGTCTAGTTAATGGCTTTTGAGAGTACTTTTCATTATGTTGAACTTGGTATTCTTTCATCTCTTTATTTTGCGATTCATCAAACTTGATGGTCGTTTGTGGTTGTTGAGATTGTTGTTGCGATTCCTCATTGTTGAGGATTTGAGGTTGAATTTCATCTTGATTTCTGTTTGTGTTTGAATTAGAATCCATATAATATTTTTGATAGTTGATATTAAGGAAAAAACCTTTGCAAGAATGACCTAATTGACGTTTTGCTTTTTATATATATACTTTTTTTTTTTTTTCAGAAAAACCCAGAAAATGTTTCTGATTTCAGAATTTTTGACAGAAACTTGAGAAAGCATTATTTTCTATTTGAAATGTCACATGTACACACAAATTCACCACATTTATTGGCTAGTTGCATCCCTTCAAAATTCATTTTTTCTATCTAACAACCTAAATGCTTCTAACGTTTCCACAATGATATTGACGGAAAAAAGGCAATTTTCCATCTTAATCCATTATATACCACCTGGCTCTGTTTTACTGAATTTGGCAAATGTGATTATAATCATTTTTTAGTGCCCTTTTCCTGATTTCGTACATAACCTGTAAAGTGGAGATACCAATCTCACGTAGTCCGTTCCATGGATGGCTAGCAGGCATTTCCCATTTTTAGGTATAGTAAAAACGCCGTGTTTCATATATTGTTTATCCGGTCTGTGTTGTAGAAAACTTTATCCTACATCATAGATCAAATGCCGTAAATCGAAAACTACACTCATCTTTTTGTTTTCATGCAAAAGATCTCAGGTACATCGTAGAATGTTAAATTGGCAAATGCGATCAGATAGCTCGCAATATTTACTGTTATGTATTATCAGTTTATTAGAAAACTGAGAACAGGTCTCGGAAAACTTAAGTTTTTGAAGACATTTATAATCGCAAACCTGGTCTATTTTAAGATGTCTATTTAATGCAAACATTTTTAACAAATACTGCTCAGCATTTGGTGTACGGTGGTTACCATGGGAACCAGTTGTCATATTGCTACGATGTTGGGCTCTTAAATTGTTGATCTGATTTCAATTAGCTGCCATGACACTAACAAGGTGCAATACCTGTCTAAGGCTCCATGTGAAGTGAAAGTTAATGCAAATCCAAGTTGCAGTGATGAATAACAGCAACAATGACTCTTTTTACTGTGTTTTGCCATCAGTCTCGTGATCTTAATCAAGCCAATCTTTCAATTTCCTCAGAATTGCTATTAAGATTCGTGCTTGATGACAGTATATAAGGAATTCCTTCTTTAACCATGCGTCAAAAAAAGAATTCAAGATAAGCTCATACCAAGCTCTCAACAGCCTCCTGTAGTAGTATTATGTGTAATAAAGTTTACGATGATTCACTTGTATTTGCTCTGACACTTTGTGCATTGCGTATAACGTGATTATGCTATCTAGTGTATGTGTTTCTTGCTTTGGCAGATTTTGGTCCAAGTAAATGGATTATCTCTTATACCCAGAAGATAGATAGCCATCATCGACTCACCATCGCAGGTTAGCATGCCTTGATCAAGCAGATTGTCCCGGCTGCGTATGTTTAGCGAGTCAACACGAGTTTCACCTTCTTTTGTTGAATGTGCACTGTAATCATCAATCTGGAAGCTTAAAAATGACCAATTTACATTATTAGCATTCCATCACTACTCTCTTCCTCATCCGATTGTCCTCTCATGTGCTAAGCACAAGAGCCATGTATTCTCATTCATGAATAGAGAAACAGTATCAAAAAGAAAAAGAATAAACGATCCTTGTTTATCCATAATTCTATTGCATCACAATCTTGTATACTCGCAACGGTGGCAGCTCTGTCATACTGACATTTGCATTACCATCTATATGAGCTAAGAACTGTACCAATATGCAATTGTGGTTAAATCTGTTAGTTGAATCGAACACACAAGAAATGAAGAAAGAGTGAAAAGAGAGGATGGAAGCAGACAGTGTTAAATAGCCATGCCTGACACCATCTCTCCAAAACAGGAAATGTCAATATGAGCTTTTAACAGTCTACACGCTTCACCACATGTCGAGAACTACGACGGTACTGTCTACTGCGGTTATTCAATATACCCTCCATTCTGAAAAAAAATGTTTATATTCATTATCAAATGAATTGTTCACCTTGTCGCGTTTTGTACTCGTTTTCTAGAAAGAAATTATGTATAAACCTACTGGTATGCTCTATAGATGCTCATCTAGACTGTTGGAAATATTATTAACGTGCTTTAAAGGTACAAATGTTACTCCTTTAGGAGCAAAGAGACGTTTTAGAGATGGGTCAAATGAGCGACCTGTGAAAAGTGAGCCAGATTATCATTCGAGAGGTACGCAGCAGCATCAAATTACTACATATTACTCTTTTATTCATACTATGCTCCTTAGATCATCGCTCATCTAGTTCATCAGCACTACCACCACCACCTTCATCCAATACAACATCTGATGGCTCAGCACCAAAGAGAAAGCGCAAGAGTCGTTGGGGAGACGAACAACAGAAGGTCATTATCCCTGGTCTACCTACTACCATCTCCAAAGCAAACAGAGACCAGTCCGAAAAGTATCTCTGTAAGTATACATCTATCTACAGCAGATGATGCATAATAATGACATGAATTTCTAGTGCAAATTAGATTGGAAGAAGTAAACAGAAAGATTCGTACAAACGACTTTACACCAGGCGAACGTGAAAGGTGAGAATAAGATAAACCCAAATTGATACACATGCTTACATGCTTGGCAGATCACCTTCTCCTGAACCTATTTACAATGCAGATGGTAAACGTGTGAATACCAGAGAAGCCAGATACAAAAAGAAATTGGAAGATGAACGCCATAGATTGATTGAAACTGCCATAAAGACCATTCCCAACTTTAGACCTCCCCTTGATTACAAACGTCCTACAAAGACTCAAGAAAAAGTCTATATTCCTGCCAAAGAATTTCCTGAAATCAACTTTATCGGTCAACTCATTGGCCCTCGTGGAAATACATTAAAGAACATGGAATCAGAATCTGGCGCAAAAATCAGTATTCGTGGTCGTGGATCAGTGAAGGAGGGTAAATCAAGAACTGACGCAGCTGCTGGTGCTGGTCAAGAGGAAGATTTGCATTGTTTGGTTACAGCAGATACAGAAGAAAAGGTCAGAAAGGCTGTCAAATTGATTGAAAAGGTCATTGAGACGTCCGCTTCTGTACCTGAAGGTCAAAATGAATTGAAGAGAAATCAATTGCGTGAACTGGCTGCTTTGAACGGTACATTGCGTGATGATGAGAATCAGACTTGTTTGAATTGCGGTGCATCTGGTCATAGAAGATACGAATGTCCTGAAAGACAAAATGTTACTTCCAGCTTGACTTGTCATATCTGTGGTGGTATGGGACATATTGCTCGTGATTGTAATCAAAGAAACAATCCAGAGATGGCAAATCAAGCTCGTGAACGCGATTCTCAACTCGACAGTGAGTACATGAATTTGATGGCCGAATTGGGTGAGTCTGTTCCTGGAAGTGAGGCTAACCGCGCTGTAAGTGTTTTGCATTATGTTGATTGTGGACAAACACTAATGAACTTATTCCAGTATGGTGGATCTGCCCCTCCTACTGGTGGCAATGCTGCTCCATGGCAACAGCCCAGAGCTGGCGGATCTGCTGCCCCACCATGGCAACAACCCAGAACTGGCAGTGCTGCTCCTCCACCATGGTCTACACCCAGTGCTAACAGCTATGGGTCACCTGCTGGTAGAGATGCTTCACCAGCTGGTCAGAGTGCTCCCTGGCAATCAGGCGGATACAACGCATACCAAGCACAAGGATATTACAATGGCTATGGATCTTACGGATACTACGACCCCTCTCAAGCACCACCGCCAGGTAATGCTGCACCTTGGCAGCAACAACAGCCTCCTCCACCTCCTCCACCTTCATCATCGGATCAGGGCGTCGATCAATGGGTAAGTTTGTTGTATGTAGATGTTGTTTCACAGTGCTAAAAAGCGTATATAGGGTATGGCTCCACCTCCACCTCCACCTTCATCCGATGATAGTCTCCCTCCTCCCCCTCCTCCACCATCGTCTGATTCAACACAACCACCTCCACCTCCACCTCCTAGCTCTGCTTAATTACTCTTTTTTTTTCTATTTTTTTTTCCCACATTCACAATAAAAAATCACAATCGTATCTTTAATAATAACTTGAATTATGGGCGGGATTCTTTTGACAGAAATTAAGAAATTTCTGTATGACGCACTTGTTTTCAAGAATTACGAGAATGTCGTGTTAATCACAACATCTCTATGAACCTTGTTCGGAAGGCTTTTGGTAATTACTGGTGTTATTGGGCCAATCTATTGAAGCTCAAGGGGCAGTTGATTTGATTTATCAATCATGTCTAATAAGGAAATATGTGATTATATATAGGGACAGACATTCCAAATCAGATAAACTACTTTAGCGTAAACAGTTTCATCCTGTATTACCCATCTCATCCTCTTCATTACACGCAGAAAAGCGAGACCATTCATTATGAGCATTTATACCAATATTGGGAACAAACCGATGCTATTGTATTGAGGGCCGTTCAATTTTCTTGCTTCCATAGAGTCAGGCTTGGTTTTCCTTGTGTGTCCCTTGGTACATGAACAACGTTTTAGTGTTACAAGCAACCCATACAGCAATGTACATCTTTCTTCGAATTCTTTGAACTAAGCATCATCATCGACTCTATTACATGATCAGGTTCTAGAATGCAATCGTGGATCAGATTAATTTAATACAATCAAACGCAACGTATCTAGAAGAATAGAAGTACTAGTTGAATCAGAAAATGACACATATCAGAGAAACCAGTCAATTTTGATATTGTATATAGTGCTGCTCGGAGGTAGATATACCCTCCTGCAGAAGTTTGGGTCTTGTCTAACGTTAAAAAGCAAAGTAAACCTTTCCGAGAAGAAAGATGTCGCATTAATAAAATAAAAGATGACGCACTATTAAAAAAAATTGCGTCGCATTTTTCAGGGAAAAAGTGTCGCGTATGAAATATCAATCCATACAGTCAGTAAAATACAGTATTTCAGGTTGTTTTTTTTAGACACTTTGATTTTTTTTCAGTCATAAATATTGAATCATTTGCATTTTTTAACACTTTATTTAATTGGATGATGTTGCCTTTCTCTTTTTTGATGTTCTCTCCATAATAAACTCCTCCCAGTCTTTGAAAGTTACTACATCTGCTTCAGATTTAATGTCGCATAAAGCTTGTATTATGTGTGTTTCCAATTCAGCATCAATAATTCGGCAACTGCTAGTCTGTGCATCAATAGTCTGTATTTCCTCCTGGTGTTCTAAGCCTGCAGCACTGTCTGACCGAAAGTTCGTTTCATCGTCCGAGGAAAAATACATTGTTTCAAGTCCATGAGCGTATTTGGCTTCCAGAATTATATTAAGCTTGGTATAGTTTGAGTACACCAATCGCCTCAAAGATAAGACGGCCGTCAATACACGAGCAAATGATGCTGCGTGGGTTTCCTCTTTGGGCACTGCAAAGCTGCCTTTTCTGTATGTGATTAAGTGATCTTTTGAAATGAATCGTGTACCATATACTGTAAGTTTCAATCCTTGCCATTGGCATGTGATAGCTTCAAGTCGTTTCATAATTTCTTCACTTCCAAGAGGTGATATATATTTTGGCAAATTTATATCTTTTTGTAGCATGCATACACTGTATTTGTAATATGCTTCAAAATGCGTTCAGCTTCATCTAAATCTGAGGTAAGCACCTTCATTTTCTGTACCCCAAATTATCGATCTCCACAAGATATACGAGGCTATCAATAGTTTTATAGCATCTTCTTGTAAAGAAGCGCGAGTCAGTAACGCAAGTAGAGTAAACATTACCATGTAATTTATACCTTGTACCATCCAATATTATGTTGACATACGTTGGCATGTATGCATTATAATCCATGACCATCCCCAAATAATTTTCAGGCTTGACAACAAATTTCTTAAACAAAGCTACAAAAAAACTTGCTGGAAAGGATTTAAGCTGAATCGATGAACTCTAGGTAATATTTTTCGAGATCTTCAAATTCTGCTACGACATCGTTTGCTAATAAAATGATCCCTTGTTCGATATTCGAGTGATTGATTTTGAATGTTGCACGGCTATGCTTCCCTTGATATAGCACCAGTGGCAGGATCAATACCAGCAATGTCAGCAGCAATAATATTGGGCCATCTGGCCTGGTGTAGAAAATTATAGAAACGGTTTGTATGTTGTGCCTTCCCAGTGCTATGCACCATCGTAACAGTATTACTTCTGTTCTCACTAGTGATATCATTCACACAGAAAGTGAAAGATACTGATACAAGGCAATTGATTACCTGCATCAACCCATCGCAAGACATGTAATTATGCTTTTTGATGCATTCGAAGCTGTTTCTAGTTGCAATAGGAGTCTGTCCTTTCTCGTAATAATGAAGGATGTAAATAAAGTGTAAAGAAAGCAATGTGGCGACTGAATCAAATCAGTCAAAAAGTATATTTTTTGATCCAGCACCAGTGGTGTATTAAAAATAATGTACACCCCCAAAGGAATATCTATTATCCGGAATACACCCTAACTTTCATACACCCAAAATATATGTCACCCCACATGATCAGCTGCATTTTGCCAGGCAAAGAAAGAAGCAGCATCTGAGTTAGAATTTTTCTCCGCCCGCCGTCGTCGCAAGCAGCAGTGGAACATTCTTCTGCTCTTAGCATGGCCAAAAAGTAACTTTTTTCGTTTTTGCCAAATTTAACTATACAAGCTGTGTCTGCAGCACCCTACTTTATAATATGCTTAAAGGAAAATTTTTACGCCGCATCTAAAGGTACTAGTTTTATTAAATCTTTTGACTAGGAATATTGAGTATTTTCCAGAAATATGAAAAGTAAACTTTTGCCGAAATGCCGAGATTCCTCATATAAAGGTCTCACAGAAGATATTTCAAATGCTGCCCTGGATTGCTAGAATTCATTTGATTCTATATATGCCATAGTAGAAGTCTTCGATTTTGGTGTCAAAAACGCGACTGAACGATTTTCGATGTCTCGCAAAAGGGGTAGCTCATGCTTTTTGGGCACTTTTGATCGATATTTTTTTGAGATCAAAAAAATTGAGAAAATGTATCAGTATGTAACTGCCAATCGAGAGCAATTGTGTGATGCTATTCCCACAGTCTAAATCAGTTTATAATTCGAGAAATTGCTCGTCAAATGACTCAAATTTGGCTGTATTTTAGCATGTTATTGAATAGTAAGATTTAATGTAAGTATGCCGTCCATGCGTATATGTGTTGTTCCCATTGATCCAGGCCTAGAGCATTGTAGAAAAGTCATGTACACCGTTACAAGTCAAGTTATGGAAGAAAAGGTAACATGTAGTTGTGTGAAGAGCCAGTAATAGCGCTCAAAATGATAATTGTACAAATAGCGCTATCCTCCTTGTCGAATTAATCAATTTTTTCTATAGTATCACTCATTATCATTTTAAACCATACCAATGTAGCTGATTTTAAGCAAATGGGGTTTTATTCAATGATATTTGATGGATTTAATGCATATTGTACATTATTAAATGACAAGGTTGAAGAAATTACTAGAAATTTGACTTCAAAAACTAGTTGTGAGCAAGTTTACATTTCTTACGAGGACGCTTAATCACCAGCTTGGATTCGTAGACGTTTGAGGTCAAACAGTACTTATATCCAGTGACAATGATATCATCTTCTTGGAACGGTTTCAACTCGCCTTGACTTGGCACAATCAAATAGTTGCAATTGAATGGATGCTGAATGACCTGATAGTCAAAATCATCAACATTACCGTCATATTGTTCAAGTAATTCGTCTACTTTAGACACCAAATCTTGAACGCTGAAGTAGTTGGCCTCATGTCTTAACTTTCTCAACCCTTCTTGATCGTCAGGACGGATCCTTTGTGATCTCCAGTACTCCAAAATATCTTGGAATACCTCACCGTTTCTGTCAAAGAAGATCTCCAATGGTGTATGTTCTTTATCATCACTTGCATTGGTAGTATTGGCTTGAATGTGGGCTTGCTTCTCCTTGTATTTGTCGACCAAGACATCCGACTTCTTTACTGTATCGCAATTGATGAGGAAGAGCTTTCCGCCTACGTTTAATTTGACTAACTGTACTTGGTTGGTCATGTTGTTAGATTTTGAGAACAAAGAAAGAAAGAGAAAGTGGTGCAGCATAATTTTATCTTTATAGAGCCGATTCTATCAATTAGGTCTTGATTTGGTCTCATATCACTGTTTGACAACTTTTGAAGAACACGCTTGCAGTTATGAATGGGCCATTATACTGTACTAAAAGTTGAAAAGCATGAATCCTCAGTGTCATGTAGGGTATGCTATCAGCTAAAAAAAACACCCGGCATATAGATGTAGCTGGCTGCGTTTGTCAATTACACCTCTCATTAAGTTTGTTCTAAAAACTTTGAATGTGGTGCTTTCGTATTAGGAAAATGCAATTGCATTTTAAATATCAGCATTTGATACAGTACTAATCAGCAAAGTACCGAATTGCTGCATTGTTAGCTATATTTGAGCATGGCATTCTCTTCTTGCGGTCCGTTTTGCATCGCCAAAGATTAATCAAGCAACATAATAATAGAATTAAGAAACTCTTCATAGGACTCTAGGAAAAAGCGATAAGTCAGGAAGACCATTAATAGATATTACACTACCTAGCTGTATGATACTGGCCTCAATTTAAGTGTACCATTTTGTCTCCTTGCGCTATGAGTAATAACATCATCAACTAATCAATTGTTTGTATTTGTACGACCATTTTCTAACAAAAGAGGCGATTGGTTTTCCTGCGAGACATGAATTAGAGGAAATCATTGGATAGGCTACAGATTTTGCCCACAGTACCATCATATAGCAATGAAATTTGCGGTTAACTGATGGACATTTGTATTAAAAACATTGGCAATTTTCAATTTCAACTTATGCAACATGATAGTCGACTATTAGTTAGATAAAGAGCAGCAATAATGGATCGACAGACAGGGGAGCATTTAACCCAATGAATTGAACGGAGATAGTTAATCTCAACTTCATTACGCTGTATTGCGTTGCTGTTGTGGCTTCAATTAGTACTCCGTGCCATTTTGTCAGCAGATTTTGTATGGTTCTTCTATAAATCCTTCTTGTTTATCTATATTTTTTTGTCATTTCATATATAAACTCCAATGCTGTATAATAAAGAGAAATTAGTTCGAGGCCACCGTAGAGAATCAGCTTTGTTCACTCTTGTGGAATTGCAAGATTTGAGAGGTTAGATAGCATATATAGCACAATCGTTGAAACCATGTATAAACCAGATTTGTTCTTCATCATGTAGCTCATCAAAGAACGTTCGAAGGGGCATACTGGAGAACTGCTTTGGCAGCTTTCTCATCGGGTCTGCTTATTTTAAAAGTATTCACTCGAGAGTTTTACAAGATTGGCATCACATTTTTTGTATTTGGTTTAGCCATGTTGGCCATTGCTCTGTGGCGAAGAAGAACCTCGTTCGATGTGTTTGATTCAACGATTCCGTATAAAACTAGTGGTGATTGGGTCATTTTGACAACTGTAGTAACCATGGCAACCTATATTGTGCTGCTTGTTTTACTTTGGAACCTTTAGCATGTAATAGCAGCAATAGCAACAACAAAAAACATACCCCCCATTATAGCAATTCTCGCTCAACTTTTCATATGAGAAATAGGAGTGAGAGATGAAATCTAATTCTAACCTAGCCCTACATCCTTCGTATATACATTAAACACACATCAAATAAACATGAACGGAGATATTCCTCAACATAATACAATGATTCGGTTGTACAAATCGCAGAATCATCTTCCTCACGTGTGCAAACTTCTATGGGTAGAATGAGGCCAAACAAGTGTGCGAAAAAAAGCATCAATGTTACAAAATTACATAGAAAATCAAGTAAAATTAAAGAAGGTTGCCATGAATTGACAGGTTGCAACACGTGCGATCCTATAGGTTATAAAACGAATTCACCAATGGAATTGGTCATGAAGCAGTTGTCTTGCGTTTGATTCATCAAAATTAGCATTGCTATCTGGCCTATAAATTGAAAATTTTAAGTGTTTTTTTTTCCTCTTCTTCTTTACCATTCTTTCTCTCTGTTTTCTACCATTTTCATATTTTTTAATCCGTCTATCAAACAATATGTCAATTATGCAATCCAAAGAATGCCATATTTCAGATTGCGAGGATAACGACGATGAAAGCGAATGGGATCTTTCTAACACGTACGAAAGCAGTTCGGAAAATGATGAAGCATCCAGCGATGAACACAAGGATCATTATTTTGACCCAACAAAGATCACCACTTCTTTACCATTGTTGCCTTTCAACAATCAAGTAGGAGGGCACGCGTCCTTTTTTCGTTTCTCAAAACGAGCCATCTGCAAACCTGTATCTAGCAGAGAACAAGAATTTTATGAGCACATTGATGCCAAACACCACGAACTGTTGCCTTTTACCTCTCAATACATGGGTGTACTCAACGTCACTTACCGCCCTACTGGAACAGCAGAACCTCCAGTGCCTGAAGTGTTATTCGAAAAGAATAAACATTTATTGCGCGATTGGCACGCCTGTGCAAACAATCTTGGCAGACGCCATTCATCCTCATGCTCTCCCGGTTCGCATCCTTCGCAAGATTATTTGAGGCCATCCAGCTGTCGTGCTCGATCAAAAAAGTTCCAGGAGCAGGTTCTTAGAGAGGTATTCTCCCCAGAGGCTCTTAAAGAGAGACTGGTCTTGGCTGAAGATTGGAAACGTCGGAATAGACTTCCAAGTAATGCAAGTAGTGGAAATTTAGAGGAACTCAAATCTTGTTGGGACTCCACTCAACCAGAAATCGCACACAGTTACTCTGATCGCTTCCCTGTTAGAAAAATATGGAGGGACGAGAATCCAATTGCGGAAGGTGGCCGATCCGTGCCTATCATGAGCACTTATCAGCACCATCAGCCAACGGAAGAAGACTTTGATGAGGATGACGACAGCAGCACATTAACAGATTCAATCGATACAATGACACTGGAACCAAGACGGCCCTCTTTTATCAGTTCAACAGCCTCTTCGCCTAGCATAAAAAAAGAGCCATCTGGAGAAGGCTTAGACGACGACAACATATTCACAATGGATGATTTTGACGTTGGAAAGAAACCCCAATTGGACTCACTGAAGCAAGCATCACCCAATATTCCACTATTGCAAGTTGATTCCACATGCCTCAAGAAACAAAATAACAAACAAAGAGATTGTGCGACATCAGATAACAATGCTAAGCGACTCAACAACCCTTGGTCGTTGCAAATTTACAATCGTGATTTACAAAAGATACGGAACAGAAAGCAGACAAACACAGCGGATGAACCACAGCAAAATATTCAAAAGTACATCCTCATTGAAGACTTGACTGACGGTGTGAAATATCCTTGTGTATTGGATCTCAAAATGGGAACTCGTCAATACGGCGTCTATGCCACACGTGAAAAAATGAGAAGCCAAACGATCAAATGCGAAAAATCCACTAGTAAGGTGCTGGGTGTGCGAGTGTGTGGCATGCAGGTAACATTGATTACTGGGCCTTGTTTATTGCGTATTAACCCACGTTTAATTAGGTATACAAGACCAACCTCAAAGAATTTCTATTCCAGGACAAGTACTATGGCAGAACCCTCAATCCAATATCATTTTGTGATACATTAGAGGCATATCTTGATAATGGAAATGGTTGTCAAATAAAACATATACCCGTTATCGTTAGAAAACTGCGTAGATTAGCAAGAATTGTAAAAACTATGAATGATTATAGATTTTATTCTTCTAGTTTACTGATGATTTATGATGGCAATGCTGGCAGTGATCGTAAAATTGATGTTCGTATCATCGATTTTGCAAACTGTGTTACATCTGAGGACGTCCAATGCCAATACCAAAACTTTACATATCCACCAAGAAACAAAGGGCCTGACAACGGTTATTTGCTAGGACTGAAATCACTGGTTTTATGCTTTGAGCGCATCTTTGCAAAGCATGGCGGTTCTGCTCAAGACCTGTTTACTGAAGGCGATGATGTATTTCAAGACATTTATGAAACTGCAAATGATGAAGCTATCGCAAGAATAATGCAACAGTAACTACCATGTACATATATATTTCTCTCTTACCGTATAGTTACCCTCCTGCAACACTGTAATAATCCTCTTTAAACATAGCTTCCTTGTATCATACGCTCCTTTATCTTACCATCAACAATAAAAATTAGTATATTTCAAATAAACCAAACATATTGACAATAGTATGTTTATTATACTAGTTGGTTCTTTACATATTTTATAGCATTATTATTAGATGAGAGAGGGGGATTCGGCGTCTGTTTCTTCTTTTGGTGATTCTTTATCTTGTTCTACTTCTTCTTCGCTAGCATCCACAAGAGGCTCCTCTTCAATTTCTTGCTCTACCTTACTATCAACATCAACAAGAGGCGATGATTCTTCAGCGGTGGTCTTTCTGCTTAAAAGTTCAGGGAAGAGATTGGGATACTCTGCTGGATCTGCTAAACTTTCAGCTGTCTTTTTACGGTTTTTACTCTCGAGTCCAGACTTCCATAATCCAACAATTCTAGAGATTTGATCGGGAGCATAAGTTCTAGCCAACATGGCAGCTTCAGGGATACGATCCGTCTTGATTAGTAAATCAATTGCCTCCTCCATTGCACCTAATTCAAATAGACAGGTAAATGCAATATTGTTCTTGCCTTGTTCAACTAGTGTGCACGTTAATACGAGGAATTTTGAGTGAAATCAATATTACTTACTGGCTGTATCGGCAATTTGTCTAATACCAGCACGATTGCCATTAGCTGTGTAAAAGAGCAATAACCCACTGAGATCCTTTGCCTTGATGAGACATTCTTCAGCCAATTTGAATTTCCAGGAAGACATGGCGACATCACCCAATGTTCTCCACTTGGGTTCAGAATCAACTTGATGTGCAATTTCGGAGGCAATTTCAAGTTTGCCGAGTTGAATAGAAAGATCGAATCTTTGGTCAATATCCGTAGTTACTTCAAGAGCTAATTCTTTGAGATCTTGGGACTCAAGGAATCTGGCAACACGACCCCGTTGATCAGTGGGAATAGACTCGAGTAAACCAGCAGCAGAATCAAGATCACCACGAAGAATTGCAGTTTGGTATTGAATGACTGTCAAAGATAATCCATAACTGTAAACATTGACGTCTCTATCTGCCATGTAAATTCTATTATCTCTAGGAGCATAGCCTAACAGATACATAGGCTTGTCAAAATGGCTGATGGTGTATGTCTCTGTGCCGACAAGATAGTTCATGCGATTGGAAGTGTTGGTGTAAATGAAACAATCGCCAGCCCAAGTACCAGTTTTGACACCTTCAGGAATTTCAGTGATAAACTCAAAAGCATCCTCAACACCCTCCTCTCCAGGATCACCGCCATTTTCAAGGAATTGAGCATAGGCCTGAGCATTGTATCTCAACACATAGAATGAGTCTTCACAGGCAATGGCAATCAAATCACCAGCATCTGACCAGTATACACTTCTAGAATCGACATCGATACGACGAACAACTTCTCCATTCTCCCAGTCATAAAAGTTCAAGAAGCCGTTACCACGAACACCAAGCAAAGCACCACCATAGATTCCTTCTGCACTGTAATTCAATTTAGGAAGCAAACCAGCTCTTTCTTTGAAATTCTTGAAAATCTTGACCTTTGTGGAAGATTCACGAACAGCATACACATTTGAATCGTCGGCCCAAACAAAATCCAGACCGCTACCAAAGCTCTTGTTTCTCCAAGCTAAAGCGGTGTAAATGATATATTCGCCATCACCACAAACCACAACAAAACGGCCATTGGGAGAGTGTTGAAGGGTCTGAGGATAGACTTCGCAGCTTCCAAGATCTTTGATGGGCAAAGCCAAACGCTCGCCATCCTTGACATTGTCGTCGATACCAGTTTTGATGTTGGCGGTTTGAATTTCAGAATGCTTAGCCCAAATAATCTTTCCAGACAGATCCATAGAGACAGCAGGCTCCTCTCTACCAAGCTTGATAACAACAGCACCTTCATCATAACCCAAAGCCACATTGTTGCCGTTCTTTTGAGTGGCCATACACCAAGAACGCTCCAAGCCATAGTTCAATGTATTTTCGAGACGATAAGTATCAGAATTCCAGAGACGAACAGTGCCGTCTTCAGAGCCAGACAAAATGATGGGTAGATTAGGGTGGAAAGCAGCAAAATTGACATTTTGGTTGTGTCCTTCGAGTGTTTGAACGCAGTTTTTGTTTTGATAATCCCAAATTTTGACCAAGTTATCATCAGCACAAGAAATCAAATAAGGCTTATCACCGCCTTGGTAATAATCTACAAAATTGACGCCCTTTTCATGGCCCTCCAAGGTGAAATTGGGGACGTTAGATCCAAGTGACCAGACTTTGATCATACCATCAAGGCCTGCAGATGCAAATGTGTTGGAATCTTTAGGGTTGAATGTCAAATGCATGACAAAATGAGCGTGGCCTTCAAAGACCTATTTCAATCAGAGTGTTAACCTTCTTCCTTGGCGTATAACTCATTGATTCCTACCTGAGCGCACTTCCATCCCTTCTCCCAATCCCAAAGACGAATAGTCATATCATCAGAGCCAGATAATAAAAGAGGTTGAGTAGGGTGAACTGCAAGACAACGAATGTAATCGGGATGGGCTTCAAAATGGGTAACCTTTTCAAGAGTATTGTAGTTGAATACACGAATTTGAGAATCGTCAGCACCAGTAATGATCCAATTTTTACGAGCAACAAACTTTGCAGCACGAACTATATTATAGCAAACGATCAGTATTCATCCGCAGTGTGCTGTTTGTGTCTATCTGTACCGGGTGTTTCTGAAACTTCGATGGTTTTAACCAAAGCCTATTTAATTATGTATAAGTGAGTCATTCAAGGACTAATACCATCATATTTACCTGTGTTTCGTAGTTGTAGATTTGAACAATACCGCTGTATAAACTGGTCAATAGCCAAGGCTCGGTTGGGTGCAAGTCGACGCATTTAACACGTTCTGAACGCGATAACAATTTACGCTGTAGTTGAGAGATTCCATGTTAGCTTCTCGAAGTTACAAGTTACTGGAAGGTTTTGCTGCTGATACTTGCCTTAATATCAATGCGCATACCCTAAAAGATGAAAATGTAGGTTAGCAGATGTTTTCATATACACGCGTAAGCAGCTTCAAAGAATCGAGTGGCATTTATGTACAAGTGTTTCCTCATCTTGGCCCTCCATTGAAACAGTGCCCTTTTTTTAATTTAGCTGGCAAAAGGGGTTCACATCCAATGTGATCAAAAGACGAGATAAAGCATCCACTCAATACGTAAAATTCCACAAAGAAACAGTATAATTTACCATTTTTAATAGTTGACAAAGTGTCTTGTGTTGAGTCTTTCAAAAAAAAAAAGAGAGGTAAAGCAAAGAAGTTGTTCAAAAAGAAACAGGATGTGTATATAAACTTGAACTATTTAGAACACCTCAGTCGAGTACAGCCAATCCAATAAGAAGTGGAAACGACGATGTGAGTGGCACGTATTGCGGCTATTTAAAGTAGCATCCTATCGTCTACTCAAAAAAACGTGGATCAGTTTGCTTGTTTCGTATTTGATTATAGTTGGTACATCTATAAATTTCTAAGTACGTGTCATATTAGATGCATTATGTATCTACAATTTACTGAAAGTCTTCTCTGGGAAGCACAAGGTTTGCTTTATCTCATCGAGTGGCATTCTTCGTTCTGACATTTGCGGCATTGGACAATAATGCGAACCATTTTTAGTTGTTGATTGATGTTAATGCAAAAGAGAATTTTTTAGTAATGCTAATTCATTTCTACTTCAGTTTAAATTGATGGAGAAGTCTTTCCTGAAAAATAAAATGCTGTCCAGAAGCATTTACAATTCAATTTGACTGATCTTAAAGTCTCATCCTGAAGAGATTATTAAATCCGGGCATAGTATCTGCATTTTGTGGCCTTCTTCACTTTCGAAAAACTCATCACCATGATATTAGCTTCTGGTAAGAAAGCAATAAAATTGGTCTTTGCAGGAATTACGAAATGCATGGAAGATAGAATCAAGAAGAAACGGTTTGATAGCTGAGACTCTGTCTACACCACTCGATAATGAAAGGATATTTTTTTTATTAAAAAAACAAACAAACAAAAAACATAGCTATATGCTTCTTAGAAAAATTCAGGAACAATTATATCTGTAAAAGACCGGTGACAGTTCAAAATGTATTTATTCTCTGGCTTTTGGACGGTCAGAAGCAATGCATTTGACATTAAGAATGATCAAAAAAAAATTATAGCTACAAACACTACATTTAACGAAGGAGGCAAAAGAAATGCTGGTAGCAGGAATCGAACCTGCGTCGACACGGCCACAACGTGATGTACTGCCACTATACTATACCAGCTTCCATATTTAGAAATTTTTTTGTATTTATATTATAGTATAAAAACCAAAATTCGCCACTACAGCCCGCAGTGGTTCTAGGACGTTTAAGGGATCCCTAAAACGACTAAAAGAAATTATTAAAAAAATAAAAAACTCAATTTTACTAGTAGGAAAAAAATTTAGAGCCTTTGAAAAATTCAGGCACAGAACCTTTTTTTTTCTGTGTGTATCTTCATTTCTAATGCATGAGAAAGGGTAAGCACTGTAGAGTATGCTTGCTCTAAACTTTCTTTTTGTATTGGTTAGTTACCCTTTTATTAGAAAATTATTTGTTCGGGCATTTTCACGTAGGCATTCATACCATCTATATAGTCTGGTACAATAGCGATTAGTGAGTGGATAAATTCAGGAGCACGGGATTGTCTTCTGGCTGCTTGAGCAGCATTGGAACTGGAGGATGATGTGGCGGTGGATGCAACAATTGGAAGGCATCTATTACTTCTAAAGTTATCCATGGTAGTTACAAAAAAAAAAAGGCTTAATGGATAATAATAGCTAAAATGAGATGACAACAACTGGCAATCATCAAACAGTTTATACTTTTTTCTTTGTTTTGGTATTTCTAAATTGGGTGTTTTTATTGTGAATAAAAAGATTATCGATTCGTTTTCTTCTATTTTTTTCTTTCCTTCTTCTTTTTTTTTTGTTCAAACATCAAAACGTTTGAAGGTATGTACAGAAGGTTGCTTGTGGTTAACAACACGGATGTATATGTATGCTCAAATTAATAAGTTTATGTTTTCTTTGGATGCTCGCAGAAGGCTATTGTGAAATGATTTTTCTCATGAAACTCATGACATGATTTCAGCAGTAGGTTCCATAATAATGTTGTGCTCTTCTAATAAAGCTAATTGTTGCGAACCTAGTACCAGTTGGCCAAGCTCATGTCTCATCGTCGTGCGTTCATGCTTTATGAGCTCTTGTATCCGCGCTATCACACATCTTGGTCTACACATCGTCGCGCTAAAGGTATCTGAAGTGTCCTCATTGCTCAACTTCCATGTCTGTTGGTATGCACATTTCATATTAATTCTTCTTACACAAACAGCAGGAGATACATCTGTTAACAAGAAGTCTGCTAATCATGTCTGCTTCTGGTTTGGCTTCTTTAAGCTGCTCATGATATCCGCTGTGTATAATAGTAAGTTGTTGCAAATACACCCCTTTACATTAATTGAAGCTGATCATCAACATCTCATTTTCGTTTACTGTCATAGATATAAGATATAAATTAAAGCCATATTACATGATGCCAAATGTCATAAGCTAGCACGGAATTTCTTTCGCTTCACCGTTGGTAATTTTTCCTCCTGCCACCACAATATTGCTGATTTAGTTTCTTTGGGCTTTGATGTTTCGTGATCATCATCATGTTTCCTGCTTTAGCCTCGTTTACAGTATTTACAAAAGATATTATCTATTCTATTCGACATTGCTACTTTTTATCCACTGTCTCTCTGCTATTTTTCACACCATAGAAATGATGATTCACGCCATTTTGCAGCAGCGTATCATACATGTCAATATTGCGTAATGGCAGTGTATTTTACCCAATAATAAACCTCAATTTAACAATCAAAAAATCTAAATGACCCAATAGATCCATATTTCCATGATTTAAGATGTGTTAAAAGCCAATAAGCAAAGTAAAAACGATGTGTCATGAACATGGCAGACCAATGAATGCATGCCATCATTTGCAATATTTAAGAAATAGATGTTTATCGAGCCAATGGATGTACAATAGAAAGTCCCTAATATAGCTGCCATGGAGCACTAAGTGATGCACAAGACGGCCATACCATGGACGTATTGAGGTATGATTAAATGGCCATCTAAGCAGCAGTTTAAGGAAGCCATTAAATGGCTAATTTTGGGACCCTGAGATGTCACTAATCTTGGAATAATAGAAGCCGTATCAGGGACCATTATACAGCCGTTATGGAGGGCGTTCGAGGGTTGTATCTAAAACCTCCAGTTCGGGGTTTCCCTGATACGCCCTACAATATCGCCATTTCAGGGTCGTTTCAGGGCATATCAGGGTAACCATAGGGCTGTAGTGCGCCACTACAGCCCGCAGTGGTTCTAGGACGTTTTAGGGAACCCTAAAACGACCAAAAGAAATTATTAAAAAAATAAAAAAATCAATTTTACTAGTAGGAAAAAATTTAGAGCCTTTGAAAAATTCAGATACAGAACCTTTTTTTTTCTGTGTGTATCTTCATTTCTAATGCATGAGAAAAGGTAAGCACTGTAGAGTATGCTTGCTCTAAACTTTCTTTTTGTATTGGTTAGTTACCCTTTTATTAGAAAATTATTTGTTCGGGCATTTTCACGTAGGCATTCATACCATCTACATATATAGTCTGGTACAATAGCGATTGGTGAGTGGATAAATTCAGGAGCACGGGATTGTCTTCTGGCTGCTTGAGCAGCATTGGAACTGGAGGATGATGTGGCGGTGGATGCAACAATTGGAGGGCATCTATTACTTCTAAAGTTGTCCATGGTAGTTACAAAAAAAAGGCTTAATGGATAATAGCTAAAATGACATGACAACAACTGGCAATCATCAAACAGTTTATACTTTTTTCTTTGTTTTGGTATTTCTAAATTGGGTGTTTTTATTGTGAATAAAAAGATTATCGATTCGTTTTCTTCTATTTTCTTCTTTCCTTCTAATTTTTTTTTGTTCAAACATAGAAATGTTTGAAGGTATTATGTACAGAAGGTTGCTTGTGGTTAACAACACGGATGTATATGTATGCTCAAATTAATAAGTTTATGTTTTCTTTGGATGATGCTTGCAGAAGGCTATTTTGAAATGCTTTTTCTCGTGAAACTCATGACATGATTTCAGCAGTAGGTTCCAGAATAATGTTGTGCTCTTCTAGTAAAGCTAATTGTTGCGAACCTAGTACCAGCTGGCCAAGCTCATGTCTCATCGTCGTGCGTTCATGCTTTATGAGCTCTTGTATCCGCGTTTTCACACATCTTGGTCTACACATCGTCGCGCTAAAGGTATTTGAAATGTCCTCATTGCTCAACCTCCATGTCTGTTGGTATGCACATTTCATATTAATTCTTCTTACACAAACAACAGGAGATACATCTGTTAACAAGAAGGCTGCTAATCATTTCTGCTTCTGGTTTGGCTTCTTTAAGCTGCTCCTGATATCCGCTGTGTATACTAGTAAGTTGTTGCAAATACGCTCCTTTACATTAATTGAAGCTGATCATCCACATCTCATTTTCGTTTACTCTCATAGATATAAATTAAAGGCATATTACATGATGCCAAATGTCATAAGCTAGCACGGAATTTCTTTCGCTTTACCGTTGGTCATTTTTCCTGCTGCCACCACAATATTGCTGATTTAGTTTCTTTGGGTTTTGATGTTTCGTGATCATCATCATGTTTTCTGCTTTAGCCTCGTTTACAGTATTTACAAAAGATATTATCTATTCTATTCGACATTGCTACTTTTTATCCACTGTCTCTCTGCTATATATTTTTCACACCATAGAAATGATGATTCACGCCATTTTGCAGCAGCGTATCATACATGTCAATATTGCGTAATGGCAGTGTATTTTACCCAATAATAAATCTCAATTTAACAATCAAAAAATCTAAATGACCCAATAGATCCATATTTCAATGATTTAAGATGTGTTAAAAGCCAATAAGCAAAATAAAAACGATGTGTCATGAACATGGCAGACCAATGAATGCATGCCATCATTTGCAATATTTAAGAAATAGATGTTTATCGAGCCAATGGATGTACAATAGAAAGGCCCTGATACAGCTGCCATGGAGCACTAAGTAATGCACAAGACGGCCATTCCATGGACGTATTGAGGTATGATTAAATGGCCATACCAGGTTTTGAATTAGGGTAGTCTGTATATGGCCATCTAAGCAGCAGTTTAAGGAAGCCATTAAATGGCTAATTTTGGAACTCTGAGATGTCACTAATCTTGGAATAATAGAAGCCGTATCAGGGACCATTATACAGCCGTTATGGAGGGCGTTCGAGGGTTGTATCTAAAACCTCCAGTTCGGGGTTTCCCTGATACGCCCTACAATATCGCCATTTCAGGGTCGTTTCAGGGCGTTTTAGGGTAATCATAGGGCTGTAGTGCGCCGCCGCCCACTACAGCCCTCAGCTGTTCTAGGACGTTTTAGGGGTCCCTGAAACGACTTGACAAAAATCGCTTTTAGTAAAGTCCAGTTCTGGCGTATTCTAGCAATGTTGAAATATGAATAACAAAAAAACATCAATTCCTAAGTTAGAATTTTAATACATTCATTATGATCTGCATTCCGTAGTACACAGTTCATCCAGTTACCATATTTGATACAAAGCTATTATTTGGACTTAATTAGATTGATCTTCCAGAGTAAGAGTAAAGGATAGCTTGAGCAGCTCAGCTTCAACTGGAGATTGAAGTAGGTTGTTGTGCCAGGATCGCTACAACTGTCTGTGAAGATTAAGGTACTCTTGATGGGTAAAGATGTCTGTGTTATGGAACAACAACATGGAATAAGCTATGACAATTAAAGGTGTATCTCAGTAGTTACTAAGATGCCAAGGTTCATCAGATGTGATGAACGTGGCAAAAAATAAATTACTCTTTTGACATTATTCAGAATTAGTATAAACAGGATAGATTTTGTCTTCATCAATAAATCTTTAGTTTTTGTGTCTGATCTTATTCAAATAAGTCTTTTCTTGTTTTTCTAATATTGAACACTTTTTGTAAGCTACAAATTATAATGTATTTTTTCTTTGTGCTTAACAATACAAATTCACGGAAAAAAACAAAAAAAAACAAAATGTCAACTTGATAAAGGTATACCTTTATTATCAAACTGACAGGTGTAAAATAGACTGAAGAATCTCTACTGGCCAGGTAGATGATTCTTCTTATATATTCTAACAATGGATAAAAGTTCTACTATGAAGGATTGACATAAAAGTCAATTCAGATTAATTAACATAGCAATTCATGCTAAGAGAAATCTTAGTGAACTAAACATACTTTAGTTCATCTGGATAAATGAATAGACTCTTATCCGAAGTACCCTGATCTGTCCTTTGTATGAGGATCACTAATATCGATCTAGTAGCATGTATCCTATAGGTACAGTCTCTTAGTCTACATTAGTAGTATGTGTCGTCTGAGTGTATATCATTGTTCTGTATACATCTTAGCACATATCTGGATATATGATGGCATGTCTATAGCATGTCACTATGTGCATGTCTATAGCATAACATATATTGTACAAGTCTGTAGTACATAATGTATCTGTAGCTAGTATCAAGGATATAAGCATATGTCATATAATAGTGTGGATCTTCAAGGGGTGCACATCTGATGCATACATCTTATATTGCATCGATCTTGGCATTTAACTAAATATAGGAAATATCCGTGGTCAATGTCGGGATACAAGCATCAGTCTATAGCGCCATCCATGCTAATGGTGCCATCTATAGCCTATGTTGTATACGGTATAAATCTGTATTATTGTACATCATCTAATTAAGAGCACATAGTAGTTTATATCAAAATATGGTAACTGGATGAACTGTGTACGGAATGCAGATCATAGTCGATGTATTCCACACTTGCTTTACACAATAAGCATACAAGATTTTAGTCAAACTTCAAACTTTCAAATTTACAGGCTGCTGTTTACAGAATTTCACATGTACCTTAGCATAGTGTAATGTTCAAATCACTTCAAGCAATGAAAACAACGCATTAAACAGCCCAGAAACGTAGAAAAGCTATATCTATTTATTACCTCTATATACTGAAAAACCTAGAAAAATTTTGCCATAGTTCTCCTCTGCAACGATGTTAGGCGGAATTTGAAGTACTACCCAAAAATGCAATTAGGTAGTATTTCAATTAGACCACCCCTCAGGTGCTAGAGCGTGCCTTACTACACCCCTAACATGAGGAATTATGTTTATTAAGACCCTCAACTGTCGCTAAGTAAGTAGAAACAACAATTAAGTTTGGACCAGCCTATCTAATCCTAGCCTCGGAATCTTGTTATTGTTGAGCTTCAGTGATAGGCACATCCACTCAACGTAAAGAAAAAGGTATGCTTCACAGAAACATAGAAAGAAAGAAAAATAGTGAGGGTAATAACAATATGACATGCGAATGAAAGTTAAAAAAATAAGGGCGAAAAGCCAAGAAAAATAAGGGGGACGATAAAAAGAAACTAACAAAAATGCAAAGGCTGTATCTATACTACTATTACTATGGTTGTTGTCCTCTACAGAAAAAAATAACTTGACTGATGATCTCTTGTAGCATCCAGTAATGTCCATGTTCATTTTCATTCGCCTGCCTATACATAGTCAAAATGATGATATAATTAGTATTGTTGTATTTTTCAATAATGAACGCCATATGATGTACCTACCTCAACAACAGTCAGCAGTTCCAGTTGCACCGAGTATCAGTATCCATTATGAATCAACCATTAGTCGTTGTAACCTTATACTTGTTGCCTACTACACATTGCATAAAAATAATACAATAATCGTCAGTAATGTATCCAGCAATCTACGTCCTTTATACTTACTTGATGGCCAATTCCACCACAACAGGTTCTGCGTCTAATGTCCTTGAGCACCACCTTCTTGTGCTTACTGCCTACATTCTATCAAGTTTGTGTAATCAGTAAGGCGTTATTGAATACCAGACACTATTGAAACTAACCTGATACAGTGAACTCGAGAAACGTAGTAGCACTACCCGATGACTTGCAGACAGCACCAAGCCAGAGAAACAGCAGCAGCAATACTATCAATGAATTGCAGATAGTATCGAACCAGAAACATACAGCGCCAGATATTTTGTTGAAATTCAGAATAAACAAAACCATTGTTGTCTAAAAAATAAGAGAGAGTTCAGTTAGTTGTTGCAATTCAATAAAAGTAGCAAATTACGTTACTTACCGAACTATGAAAGACATCAATGATTCCAATGAAGTGGCTGTATCAGCAAGTCGAATTGTTTCTCTGCTGTCGTCGTCGTCTTGTTTTTTGTTTTAAAGCAGTGAGTACGTATTATTCTGAAAAAGAAAGAAAATGAATTAATAAATACTAGTGGTGCTACACAATCTATTCAGCAACAAATATACTCACTAGCATATGGCAACACCGATGACAGGCTTGATGAACTTGTTGGTACTGCTTCCAACAACAGCATTAAAATGAGTATGATAATATATATATAGTAGTAGTAGAACTGTCGCCGCCATAATAGCTGTAAAAACAGTATCAAAAACGGGGGAATGAAAAAAGGAAAAACGGGGTGGGAGTGCAAAAGCAAACTATTGCTCATTTGACGTCACGAGGTTTCTCTGTATAGGGTAGCTGATATCAAACTGAGATTAAAAGCTCTATTGATCAAAATGCTATTTCATCATTCTGGAAATTTGTCATGGCCTAAAGCTGGCAGTTGTTCATACTAAACCCTTAATCAAGTATATACCAAACTTGTGAAGAATTGAAAGACACATCAAATGGTACTAATTTTGTCTGGTTTGGTCAAACCTAGACCGTTTAAATGGGCAAGAAAGTTTTCCTCAACTTTTGATGGTTTTTCAAGAAAACCTCCATCTCTGTCAAAGCAAACCTACTTGTAACATTCATTATTATTGTAAAGCAAAAAATTTCCTATCATTTGAGCTCTTATTGGAAGTTTTAGCTTGACTCTACGTAGAGAAATGAGCAAAAACATCTGACCAAAAAATCATGAGCTAATTCGTTTAACCTGTAAGGGTAAGGCAAAATTGGTCAAAATTGGCCAATTTTCCAAGGACATAACTTTTTCTGATATCTCTGCCAATACTGATCAGATTTGAACAAAACAAACACCATTCGATAGGTCTACATTAGGCCCAACATAATCTAAAAGTCAAAAACACCTAATTGACATTCCCTTCATGAAATAACTCAAAGTCATGTATTTTGATTTGCCTCAAGCGGGCACTACCCGACATATTTTTGAAAATACTAATAATAACCATACCTTCGTATGGAAAGTCAAAAGAGAAATAAAAGTTGAGCTCTATACAGCATCGACTCACTTAGTAAACCATAGAGAAATATCCATCCAAACTTGGATCATTTTTTACATTTTCCCTTACTGCTACTTTGGATCATCTATTACGAACCCGAATCTAACACGTTCTAGTCCGCAAAATTACCCCAAACAACTTTTACTATCCATACAAACAACATTCATATATCAATCCAGAGACTTTTACTAGTACCATCTGCTCAGAATTCATTAATTCATCAAATCATATCATATCTCGACAACCAGAATAGCTACGCAAATTTTCTTTGCATCATCGCATTCTACGTACAAAATGGTTATAGTAACCTGTAAGTTTCAAGAATGTACCGGCACTTTTTAAATTTTCGACCTTTAATCGTCCAAAAGTCCAAAAGTCCAAAATTGAAAATCATTTCCAACATCCATGACCAGATATGAGGCCCCATACACAATATGAGATAACTTTAAACTATTGTAGTACTATAAAAATAAGGCAACTTTAAGCTGAGGACATGGTATTAGAAATGCCTTGTTGTCGAGATTATTGACATTGGAGAGTGCACAATTTAGCTGGGAGTAGATGCATGCCTCATTTTGGAATGCATAAACGAAACACGAAAAAGTAAGATACAATCACCCAGTCTTGAAAACAACACTCATTAACAAGTAAAGTATCCTTCTATAACAATAGATTAGCAACTTATTATGTGCGTTATGCCACGCTCTCAATTCAAAAAGGATGATGCATTGAGAAGCTTTCTCCAGGCATAGTTGCTGACATTGAACTGAGATTGAAAACCCTACTGTTTAAAATGAGGAAGAATGCATTTTGAAATCTGTCATGACCTAAACTTGACAATTGTTCATACTAAACCCTTAATCAAGTATATACCAAACTTGTGAAGAATTGAAAGACACATCAAATGGTACTAATTTTGTCTGGTTTGGTCAAACCTAGACCGTTTAAATGGGCAAGAAAGTTTTCCTCAACTTTTGATGGTTTTTCAAGAAAACCTCCATCTCTGTCAAAGCAAACCTACTTGTAACATTCATTATTATTGTAAAGCAAAAAATTTCCTATCATTTGAGCTCTTATTGGAAGTTTTAGCTTGACTCTACGTAGAGAAATGAGCAAAAACATCTGACCAAAAAATCATGAGCTAATTCGTTTAACCTGTAAGGGTAAGGCAAAATTGGTCAAAATTGGCCAATTTTCCAAGGACATAACTTTTTCTGATATCTCTGCCAATACTGATCAGATTTGAACAAAACAAACACCATTCGATAGGTCTACATTAGGCCCAACATAATCTAAAAGTCAAAAACACCTAATTGACATTCCCTTCATGAAATAACTCAAAGTCATGTATTTTGATTTGCCTCAAGCGGGCACTACCCGACATATTTTTGAAAATACTAATAATAACCATACCTTCGTATGGAAAGTCAAAAGAGAAATAAAAGTTGAGCTCTATACAGCATCGACTCACTTAGTAAACCATAGAGAAATATCCATCCAAACTTGGATCATTTTTTACATTTTCCCTTACTGCTACTTTGGATCATCTATTACGAACCCGAATCTAACACGTTCTAGTCCGCAAAATTACCCCAAACAACTTTTACTATCCATACAAACAACATTCATATATCAATCCAGAGACTTTTACTAGTACCATCTGCTCAGAATTCATTAATTCATCAAATCATATCATATCTCGACAACCAGAATAGCTACGCAAATTTTCTTTGCATCATCGCATTCTACGTACAAAATGGTTATAGTAACCTGTAAGTTTCAAGAATGTACCGGCACTTTTTAAATTTTCGACCTTTAATCGTCCAAAAGTCCAAAAGTCCAAAATTGAAAATCATTTCCAACATCCATGACCAGATATGAGGCCCCATACACAATATGAGATAACTTTAAACTATTGTAGTACTATAAAAATAAGGCAACTTTAAGCTGAGGACATGGTATTAGAAATGCCTTGTTGTCGAGATTATTGACATTGGAGAGTGCACAATTTAGCTGGGAGTAGATGCATGCCTCATTTTGGAATGCATAAACGAAACACGAAAAAGTAAGATACAATCACCCAGTCTTGAAAACAACACTCATTAACAAGTAAAGTATCCTTCTATAACAATAGATTAGCAACTTATTATGTGCGTTATGCCACGCTCTCAATTCAAAAAGGATGATGCATTGAGAAGCTTTCTCCAGGCATAGTTGCTGACATTGAACTGAGATTGAAAACCCTACTGTTTAAAATGAGGAAGAATGCATTTTGAAATCTGTCATGACCTAAACTTGACAATTGTTCATACTAAACCCTTAATCAAGTATATACCAAACTTGTGAAGAATTGAAAGACACATCAAATGGTACTAATTTTGTCTGGTTTGGTCAAACCTAGACCGTTTAAATGGGCAAGAAAGTTTTCCTCAACTTTTGATGGTTTTTCAAGAAAACCTCCATCTCTGTCAAAGCAAACCTACTTGTAACATTCATTATTATTGTAAAGCAAAAAATTTCCTATCATTTGAGCTCTTATTGGAAGTTTTAGCTTGACTCTACGTAGAGAAATGAGCAAAAACATCTGACCAAAAAATCATGAGCTAATTCGTTTAACCTGTAAGGGTAAGGCAAAATTGGTCAAAATTGGCCAATTTTCCAAGGACATAACTTTTTCTGATATCTCTGCCAATACTGATCAGATTTGAACAAAACAAACACCATTCGATAGGTCTACATTAGGCCCAACATAATCTAAAAGTCAAAAACACCTAATTGACATTCCCTTCATGAAATAACTCAAAGTCATGTATTTTGATTTGCCTCAAGCGGGCACTACCCGACATATTTTTGAAAATACTAATAATAACCATACCTTCGTATGGAAAGTCAAAAGAGAAATAAAAGTTGAGCTCTATACAGCATCGACTCACTTAGTAAACCATAGAGAAATATCCATCCAAACTTGGATCATTTTTTACATTTTCCCTTACTGCTACTTTGGATCATCTATTACGAACCCGAATCTAACACGTTCTAGTCCGCAAAATTACCCCAAACAACTTTTACTATCCATACAAACAACATTCATATATCAATCCAGAGACTTTTACTAGTACCATCTGCTCAGAATTCATTAATTCATCAAATCATATCATATCTCGACAACCAGAATAGCTACGCAAATTTTCTTTGCATCATCGCATTCTACGTACAAAATGGTTATAGTAACCTGTAAGTTTCAAGAATGTACCGGCACTTTTTAAATTTTCGACCTTTAATCGTCCAAAAGTCCAAAAGTCCAAAATTGAAAATCATTTCCAACATCCATGACCAGATATGAGGCCCCATACACAATATGAGATAACTTTAAACTATTGTAGTACTATAAAAATAAGGCAACTTTAAGCTGAGGACATGGTATTAGAAATGCCTTGTTGTCGAGATTATTGACATTGGAGAGTGCACAATTTAGCTGGGAGTAGATGCATGCCTCATTTTGGAATGCATAAACGAAACACGAAAAAGTAAGATACAATCACCCAGTCTTGAAAACAACACTCATTAACAAGTAAAGTATCCTTCTATAACAATAGATTAGCAACTTATTATGTGCGTTATGCCACGCTCTCAATTCAAAAAGGATGATGCATTGAGAAGCTTTCTCCAGGCATAGTTGCTGACATTGAACTGAGATTGAAAACCCTACTGTTTAAAATGAGGAAGAATGCATTTTGAAATCTGTCATGACCTAAACTTGACAATTGTTCATACTAAACCCTTAATCAAGTATATACCAAACTTGTGAAGAATTGAAAGACACATCAAATGGTACTAATTTTGTCTGGTTTGGTCAAACCTAGACCGTTTAAATGGGCAAGAAAGTTTTCCTCAACTTTTGATGGTTTTTCAAGAAAACCTCCATCTCTGTCAAAGCAAACCTACTTGTAACATTCATTATTATTGTAAAGCAAAAAATTTCCTATCATTTGAGCTCTTATTGGAAGTTTTAGCTTGACTCTACGTAGAGAAATGAGCAAAAACATCTGACCAAAAAATCATGAGCTAATTCGTTTAACCTGTAAGGGTAAGGCAAAATTGGTCAAAATTGGCCAATTTTCCAAGGACATAACTTTTTCTGATATCTCTGCCAATACTGATCAGATTTGAACAAAACAAACACCATTCGATAGGTCTACATTAGGCCCAACATAATCTAAAAGTCAAAAACACCTAATTGACATTCCCTTCATGAAATAACTCAAAGTCATGTATTTTGATTTGCCTCAAGCGGGCACTACCCGACATATTTTTGAAAATACTAATAATAACCATACCTTCGTATGGAAAGTCAAAAGAGAAATAAAAGTTGAGCTCTATACAGCATCGACTCACTTAGTAAACCATAGAGAAATATCCATCCAAACTTGGATCATTTTTTACATTTTCCCTTACTGCTACTTTGGATCATCTATTACGAACCCGAATCTAACACGTTCTAGTCCGCAAAATTACCCCAAACAACTTTTACTATCCATACAAACAACATTCATATATCAATCCAGAGACTTTTACTAGTACCATCTGCTCAGAATTCATTAATTCATCAAATCATATCATATCTCGACAACCAGAATAGCTACGCAAATTTTCTTTGCATCATCGCATTCTACGTACAAAATGGTTATAGTAACCTGTAAGTTTCAAGAATGTACCGGCACTTTTTAAATTTTCGACCTTTAATCGTCCAAAAGTCCAAAAGTCCAAAATTGAAAATCATTTCCAACATCCATGACCAGATATGAGGCCCCATACACAATATGAGATAACTTTAAACTATTGTAGTACTATAAAAATAAGGCAACTTTAAGCTGAGGACATGGTATTAGAAATGCCTTGTTGTCGAGATTATTGACATTGGAGAGTGCACAATTTAGCTGGGAGTAGATGCATGCCTCATTTTGGAATGCATAAACGAAACACGAAAAAGTAAGATACAATCACCCAGTCTTGAAAACAACACTCATTAACAAGTAAAGTATCCTTCTATAACAATAGATTAGCAACTTATTATGTGCGTTATGCCACGCTCTCAATTCAAAAAGGATGATGCATTGAGAAGCTTTCTCCAGGCATAGTTGCTGACATTGAACTGAGATTGAAAACCCTACTGTTTAAAATGAGGAAGAATGCATTTTGAAATCTGTCATGACCTAAACTTGACAATTGTTCATACTAAACCCTTAATCAAGTATATACCAAACTTGTGAAGAATTGAAAGACACATCAAATGGTACTAATTTTGTCTGGTTTGGTCAAACCTAGACCGTTTAAATGGGCAAGAAAGTTTTCCTCAACTTTTGATGGTTTTTCAAGAAAACCTCCATCTCTGTCAAAGCAAACCTACTTGTAACATTCATTATTATTGTAAAGCAAAAAATTTCCTATCATTTGAGCTCTTATTGGAAGTTTTAGCTTGACTCTACGTAGAGAAATGAGCAAAAACATCTGACCAAAAAATCATGAGCTAATTCGTTTAACCTGTAAGGGTAAGGCAAAATTGGTCAAAATTGGCCAATTTTCCAAGGACATAACTTTTTCTGATATCTCTGCCAATACTGATCAGATTTGAACAAAACAAACACCATTCGATAGGTCTACATTAGGCCCAACATAATCTAAAAGTCAAAAACACCTAATTGACATTCCCTTCATGAAATAACTCAAAGTCATGTATTTTGATTTGCCTCAAGCGGGCACTACCCGACATATTTTTGAAAATACTAATAATAACCATACCTTCGTATGGAAAGTCAAAAGAGAAATAAAAGTTGAGCTCTATACAGCATCGACTCACTTAGTAAACCATAGAGAAATATCCATCCAAACTTGGATCATTTTTTACATTTTCCCTTACTGCTACTTTGGATCATCTATTACGAACCCGAATCTAACACGTTCTAGTCCGCAAAATTACCCCAAACAACTTTTACTATCCATACAAACAACATTCATATATCAATCCAGAGACTTTTACTAGTACCATCTGCTCAGAATTCATTAATTCATCAAATCATATCATATCTCGACAACCAGAATAGCTACGCAAATTTTCTTTGCATCATCGCATTCTACGTACAAAATGGTTATAGTAACCTGTAAGTTTCAAGAATGTACCGGCACTTTTTAAATTTTCGACCTTTAATCGTCCAAAAGTCCAAAAGTCCAAAATTGAAAATCATTTCCAACATCCATGACCAGATATGAGGCCCCATACACAATATGAGATAACTTTAAACTATTGTAGTACTATAAAAATAAGGCAACTTTAAGCTGAGGACATGGTATTAGAAATGCCTTGTTGTCGAGATTATTGACATTGGAGAGTGCACAATTTAGCTGGGAGTAGATGCATGCCTCATTTTGGAATGCATAAACGAAACACGAAAAAGTAAGATACAATCACCCAGTCTTGAAAACAACACTCATTAACAAGTAAAGTATCCTTCTATAACAATAGATTAGCAACTTATTATGTGCGTTATGCCACGCTCTCAATTCAAAAAGGATGATGCATTGAGAAGCTTTCTCCAGGCATAGTTGCTGACATTGAACTGAGATTGAAAACCCTACTGTTTAAAATGAGGAAGAATGCATTTTGAAATCTGTCATGACCTAAACTTGACAATTGTTCATACTAAACCCTTAATCAAGTATATACCAAACTTGTGAAGAATTGAAAGACACATCAAATGGTACTAATTTTGTCTGGTTTGGTCAAACCTAGACCGTTTAAATGGGCAAGAAAGTTTTCCTCAACTTTTGATGGTTTTTCAAGAAAACCTCCATCTCTGTCAAAGCAAACCTACTTGTAACATTCATTATTATTGTAAAGCAAAAAATTTCCTATCATTTGAGCTCTTATTGGAAGTTTTAGCTTGACTCTACGTAGAGAAATGAGCAAAAACATCTGACCAAAAAATCATGAGCTAATTCGTTTAACCTGTAAGGGTAAGGCAAAATTGGTCAAAATTGGCCAATTTTCCAAGGACATAACTTTTTCTGATATCTCTGCCAATACTGATCAGATTTGAACAAAACAAACACCATTCGATAGGTCTACATTAGGCCCAACATAATCTAAAAGTCAAAAACACCTAATTGACATTCCCTTCATGAAATAACTCAAAGTCATGTATTTTGATTTGCCTCAAGCGGGCACTACCCGACATATTTTTGAAAATACTAATAATAACCATACCTTCGTATGGAAAGTCAAAAGAGAAATAAAAGTTGAGCTCTATACAGCATCGACTCACTTAGTAAACCATAGAGAAATATCCATCCAAACTTGGATCATTTTTTACATTTTCCCTTACTGCTACTTTGGATCATCTATTACGAACCCGAATCTAACACGTTCTAGTCCGCAAAATTACCCCAAACAACTTTTACTATCCATACAAACAACATTCATATATCAATCCAGAGACTTTTACTAGTACCATCTGCTCAGAATTCATTAATTCATCAAATCATATCATATCTCGACAACCAGAATAGCTACGCAAATTTTCTTTGCATCATCGCATTCTACGTACAAAATGGTTATAGTAACCTGTAAGTTTCAAGAATGTACCGGCACTTTTTAAATTTTCGACCTTTAATCGTCCAAAAGTCCAAAAGTCCAAAATTGAAAATCATTTCCAACATCCATGACCAGATATGAGGCCCCATACACAATATGAGATAACTTTAAACTATTGTAGTACTATAAAAATAAGGCAACTTTAAGCTGAGGACATGGTATTAGAAATGCCTTGTTGTCGAGATTATTGACATTGGAGAGTGCACAATTTAGCTGGGAGTAGATGCATGCCTCATTTTGGAATGCATAAACGAAACACGAAAAAGTAAGATACAATCACCCAGTCTTGAAAACAACACTCATTAACAAGTAAAGTATCCTTCTATAACAATAGATTAGCAACTTATTATGTGCGTTATGCCACGCTCTCAATTCAAAAAGGATGATGCATTGAGAAGCTTTCTCCAGGCATAGTTGCTGACATTGAACTGAGATTGAAAACCCTACTGTTTAAAATGAGGAAGAATGCATTTTGAAATCTGTCATGACCTAAACTTGACAATTGTTCATACTAAACCCTTAATCAAGTATATACCAAACTTGTGAAGAATTGAAAGACACATCAAATGGTACTAATTTTGTCTGGTTTGGTCAAACCTAGACCGTTTAAATGGGCAAGAAAGTTTTCCTCAACTTTTGATGGTTTTTCAAGAAAACCTCCATCTCTGTCAAAGCAAACCTACTTGTAACATTCATTATTATTGTAAAGCAAAAAATTTCCTATCATTTGAGCTCTTATTGGAAGTTTTAGCTTGACTCTACGTAGAGAAATGAGCAAAAACATCTGACCAAAAAATCATGAGCTAATTCGTTTAACCTGTAAGGGTAAGGCAAAATTGGTCAAAATTGGCCAATTTTCCAAGGACATAACTTTTTCTGATATCTCTGCCAATACTGATCAGATTTGAACAAAACAAACACCATTCGATAGGTCTACATTAGGCCCAACATAATCTAAAAGTCAAAAACACCTAATTGACATTCCCTTCATGAAATAACTCAAAGTCATGTATTTTGATTTGCCTCAAGCGGGCACTACCCGACATATTTTTGAAAATACTAATAATAACCATACCTTCGTATGGAAAGTCAAAAGAGAAATAAAAGTTGAGCTCTATACAGCATCGACTCACTTAGTAAACCATAGAGAAATATCCATCCAAACTTGGATCATTTTTTACATTTTCCCTTACTGCTACTTTGGATCATCTATTACGAACCCGAATCTAACACGTTCTAGTCCGCAAAATTACCCCAAACAACTTTTACTATCCATACAAACAACATTCATATATCAATCCAGAGACTTTTACTAGTACCATCTGCTCAGAATTCATTAATTCATCAAATCATATCATATCTCGACAACCAGAATAGCTACGCAAATTTTCTTTGCATCATCGCATTCTACGTACAAAATGGTTATAGTAACCTGTAAGTTTCAAGAATGTACCGGCACTTTTTAAATTTTCGACCTTTAATCGTCCAAAAGTCCAAAAGTCCAAAATTGAAAATCATTTCCAACATCCATGACCAGATATGAGGCCCCATACACAATATGAGATAACTTTAAACTATTGTAGTACTATAAAAATAAGGCAACTTTAAGCTGAGGACATGGTATTAGAAATGCCTTGTTGTCGAGATTATTGACATTGGAGAGTGCACAATTTAGCTGGGAGTAGATGCATGCCTCATTTTGGAATGCATAAACGAAACACGAAAAAGTAAGATACAATCACCCAGTCTTGAAAACAACACTCATTAACAAGTAAAGTATCCTTCTATAACAATAGATTAGCAACTTATTATGTGCGTTATGCCACGCTCTCAATTCAAAAAGGATGATGCATTGAGAAGCTTTCTCCAGGCATAGTTGCTGACATTGAACTGAGATTGAAAACCCTACTGTTTAAAATGAGGAAGAATGCATTTTGAAATCTGTCATGACCTAAACTTGACAATTGTTCATACTAAACCCTTAATCAAGTATATACCAAACTTGTGAAGAATTGAAAGACACATCAAATGGTACTAATTTTGTCTGGTTTGGTCAAACCTAGACCGTTTAAATGGGCAAGAAAGTTTTCCTCAACTTTTGATGGTTTTTCAAGAAAACCTCCATCTCTGTCAAAGCAAACCTACTTGTAACATTCATTATTATTGTAAAGCAAAAAATTTCCTATCATTTGAGCTCTTATTGGAAGTTTTAGCTTGACTCTACGTAGAGAAATGAGCAAAAACATCTGACCAAAAAATCATGAGCTAATTCGTTTAACCTGTAAGGGTAAGGCAAAATTGGTCAAAATTGGCCAATTTTCCAAGGACATAACTTTTTCTGATATCTCTGCCAATACTGATCAGATTTGAACAAAACAAACACCATTCGATAGGTCTACATTAGGCCCAACATAATCTAAAAGTCAAAAACACCTAATTGACATTCCCTTCATGAAATAACTCAAAGTCATGTATTTTGATTTGCCTCAAGCGGGCACTACCCGACATATTTTTGAAAATACTAATAATAACCATACCTTCGTATGGAAAGTCAAAAGAGAAATAAAAGTTGAGCTCTATACAGCATCGACTCACTTAGTAAACCATAGAGAAATATCCATCCAAACTTGGATCATTTTTTACATTTTCCCTTACTGCTACTTTGGATCATCTATTACGAACCCGAATCTAACACGTTCTAGTCCGCAAAATTACCCCAAACAACTTTTACTATCCATACAAACAACATTCATATATCAATCCAGAGACTTTTACTAGTACCATCTGCTCAGAATTCATTAATTCATCAAATCATATCATATCTCGACAACCAGAATAGCTACGCAAATTTTCTTTGCATCATCGCATTCTACGTACAAAATGGTTATAGTAACCTGTAAGTTTCAAGAATGTACCGGCACTTTTTAAATTTTCGACCTTTAATCGTCCAAAAGTCCAAAAGTCCAAAATTGAAAATCATTTCCAACATCCATGACCAGATATGAGGCCCCATACACAATATGAGATAACTTTAAACTATTGTAGTACTATAAAAATAAGGCAACTTTAAGCTGAGGACATGGTATTAGAAATGCCTTGTTGTCGAGATTATTGACATTGGAGAGTGCACAATTTAGCTGGGAGTAGATGCATGCCTCATTTTGGAATGCATAAACGAAACACGAAAAAGTAAGATACAATCACCCAGTCTTGAAAACAACACTCATTAACAAGTAAAGTATCCTTCTATAACAATAGATTAGCAACTTATTATGTGCGTTATGCCACGCTCTCAATTCAAAAAGGATGATGCATTGAGAAGCTTTCTCCAGGCATAGTTGCTGACATTGAACTGAGATTGAAAACCCTACTGTTTAAAATGAGGAAGAATGCATTTTGAAATCTGTCATGACCTAAACTTGACAATTGTTCATACTAAACCCTTAATCAAGTATATACCAAACTTGTGAAGAATTGAAAGACACATCAAATGGTACTAATTTTGTCTGGTTTGGTCAAACCTAGACCGTTTAAATGGGCAAGAAAGTTTTCCTCAACTTTTGATGGTTTTTCAAGAAAACCTCCATCTCTGTCAAAGCAAACCTACTTGTAACATTCATTATTATTGTAAAGCAAAAAATTTCCTATCATTTGAGCTCTTATTGGAAGTTTTAGCTTGACTCTACGTAGAGAAATGAGCAAAAACATCTGACCAAAAAATCATGAGCTAATTCGTTTAACCTGTAAGGGTAAGGCAAAATTGGTCAAAATTGGCCAATTTTCCAAGGACATAACTTTTTCTGATATCTCTGCCAATACTGATCAGATTTGAACAAAACAAACACCATTCGATAGGTCTACATTAGGCCCAACATAATCTAAAAGTCAAAAACACCTAATTGACATTCCCTTCATGAAATAACTCAAAGTCATGTATTTTGATTTGCCTCAAGCGGGCACTACCCGACATATTTTTGAAAATACTAATAATAACCATACCTTCGTATGGAAAGTCAAAAGAGAAATAAAAGTTGAGCTCTATACAGCATCGACTCACTTAGTAAACCATAGAGAAATATCCATCCAAACTTGGATCATTTTTTACATTTTCCCTTACTGCTACTTTGGATCATCTATTACGAACCCGAATCTAACACGTTCTAGTCCGCAAAATTACCCCAAACAACTTTTACTATCCATACAAACAACATTCATATATCAATCCAGAGACTTTTACTAGTACCATCTGCTCAGAATTCATTAATTCATCAAATCATATCATATCTCGACAACCAGAATAGCTACGCAAATTTTCTTTGCATCATCGCATTCTACGTACAAAATGGTTATAGTAACCTGTAAGTTTCAAGAATGTACCGGCACTTTTTAAATTTTCGACCTTTAATCGTCCAAAAGTCCAAAAGTCCAAAATTGAAAATCATTTCCAACATCCATGACCAGATATGAGGCCCCATACACAATATGAGATAACTTTAAACTATTGTAGTACTATAAAAATAAGGCAACTTTAAGCTGAGGACATGGTATTAGAAATGCCTTGTTGTCGAGATTATTGACATTGGAGAGTGCACAATTTAGCTGGGAGTAGATGCATGCCTCATTTTGGAATGCATAAACGAAACACGAAAAAGTAAGATACAATCACCCAGTCTTGAAAACAACACTCATTAACAAGTAAAGTATCCTTCTATAACAATAGATTAGCAACTTATTATGTGCGTTATGCCACGCTCTCAATTCAAAAAGGATGATGCATTGAGAAGCTTTCTCCAGGCATAGTTGCTGACATTGAACTGAGATTGAAAACCCTACTGTTTAAAATGAGGAAGAATGCATTTTGAAATCTGTCATGACCTAAACTTGACAATTGTTCATACTAAACCCTTAATCAAGTATATACCAAACTTGTGAAGAATTGAAAGACACATCAAATGGTACTAATTTTGTCTGGTTTGGTCAAACCTAGACCGTTTAAATGGGCAAGAAAGTTTTCCTCAACTTTTGATGGTTTTTCAAGAAAACCTCCATCTCTGTCAAAGCAAACCTACTTGTAACATTCATTATTATTGTAAAGCAAAAAATTTCCTATCATTTGAGCTCTTATTGGAAGTTTTAGCTTGACTCTACGTAGAGAAATGAGCAAAAACATCTGACCAAAAAATCATGAGCTAATTCGTTTAACCTGTAAGGGTAAGGCAAAATTGGTCAAAATTGGCCAATTTTCCAAGGACATAACTTTTTCTGATATCTCTGCCAATACTGATCAGATTTGAACAAAACAAACACCATTCGATAGGTCTACATTAGGCCCAACATAATCTAAAAGTCAAAAACACCTAATTGACATTCCCTTCATGAAATAACTCAAAGTCATGTATTTTGATTTGCCTCAAGCGGGCACTACCCGACATATTTTTGAAAATACTAATAATAACCATACCTTCGTATGGAAAGTCAAAAGAGAAATAAAAGTTGAGCTCTATACAGCATCGACTCACTTAGTAAACCATAGAGAAATATCCATCCAAACTTGGATCATTTTTTACATTTTCCCTTACTGCTACTTTGGATCATCTATTACGAACCCGAATCTAACACGTTCTAGTCCGCAAAATTACCCCAAACAACTTTTACTATCCATACAAACAACATTCATATATCAATCCAGAGACTTTTACTAGTACCATCTGCTCAGAATTCATTAATTCATCAAATCATATCATATCTCGACAACCAGAATAGCTACGCAAATTTTCTTTGCATCATCGCATTCTACGTACAAAATGGTTATAGTAACCTGTAAGTTTCAAGAATGTACCGGCACTTTTTAAATTTTCGACCTTTAATCGTCCAAAAGTCCAAAAGTCCAAAATTGAAAATCATTTCCAACATCCATGACCAGATATGAGGCCCCATACACAATATGAGATAACTTTAAACTATTGTAGTACTATAAAAATAAGGCAACTTTAAGCTGAGGACATGGTATTAGAAATGCCTTGTTGTCGAGATTATTGACATTGGAGAGTGCACAATTTAGCTGGGAGTAGATGCATGCCTCATTTTGGAATGCATAAACGAAACACGAAAAAGTAAGATACAATCACCCAGTCTTGAAAACAACACTCATTAACAAGTAAAGTATCCTTCTATAACAATAGATTAGCAACTTATTATGTGCGTTATGCCACGCTCTCAATTCAAAAAGGATGATGCATTGAGAAGCTTTCTCCAGGCATAGTTGCTGACATTGAACTGAGATTGAAAACCCTACTGTTTAAAATGAGGAAGAATGCATTTTGAAATCTGTCATGACCTAAACTTGACAATTGTTCATACTAAACCCTTAATCAAGTATATACCAAACTTGTGAAGAATTGAAAGACACATCAAATGGTACTAATTTTGTCTGGTTTGGTCAAACCTAGACCGTTTAAATGGGCAAGAAAGTTTTCCTCAACTTTTGATGGTTTTTCAAGAAAACCTCCATCTCTGTCAAAGCAAACCTACTTGTAACATTCATTATTATTGTAAAGCAAAAAATTTCCTATCATTTGAGCTCTTATTGGAAGTTTTAGCTTGACTCTACGTAGAGAAATGAGCAAAAACATCTGACCAAAAAATCATGAGCTAATTCGTTTAACCTGTAAGGGTAAGGCAAAATTGGTCAAAATTGGCCAATTTTCCAAGGACATAACTTTTTCTGATATCTCTGCCAATACTGATCAGATTTGAACAAAACAAACACCATTCGATAGGTCTACATTAGGCCCAACATAATCTAAAAGTCAAAAACACCTAATTGACATTCCCTTCATGAAATAACTCAAAGTCATGTATTTTGATTTGCCTCAAGCGGGCACTACCCGACATATTTTTGAAAATACTAATAATAACCATACCTTCGTATGGAAAGTCAAAAGAGAAATAAAAGTTGAGCTCTATACAGCATCGACTCACTTAGTAAACCATAGAGAAATATCCATCCAAACTTGGATCATTTTTTACATTTTCCCTTACTGCTACTTTGGATCATCTATTACGAACCCGAATCTAACACGTTCTAGTCCGCAAAATTACCCCAAACAACTTTTACTATCCATACAAACAACATTCATATATCAATCCAGAGACTTTTACTAGTACCATCTGCTCAGAATTCATTAATTCATCAAATCATATCATATCTCGACAACCAGAATAGCTACGCAAATTTTCTTTGCATCATCGCATTCTACGTACAAAATGGTTATAGTAACCTGTAAGTTTCAAGAATGTACCGGCACTTTTTAAATTTTCGACCTTTAATCGTCCAAAAGTCCAAAAGTCCAAAATTGAAAATCATTTCCAACATCCATGACCAGATATGAGGCCCCATACACAATATGAGATAACTTTAAACTATTGTAGTACTATAAAAATAAGGCAACTTTAAGCTGAGGACATGGTATTAGAAATGCCTTGTTGTCGAGATTATTGACATTGGAGAGTGCACAATTTAGCTGGGAGTAGATGCATGCCTCATTTTGGAATGCATAAACGAAACACGAAAAAGTAAGATACAATCACCCAGTCTTGAAAACAACACTCATTAACAAGTAAAGTATCCTTCTATAACAATAGATTAGCAACTTATTATGTGCGTTATGCCACGCTCTCAATTCAAAAAGGATGATGCATTGAGAAGCTTTCTCCAGGCATAGTTGCTGACATTGAACTGAGATTGAAAACCCTACTGTTTAAAATGAGGAAGAATGCATTTTGAAATCTGTCATGACCTAAACTTGACAATTGTTCATACTAAACCCTTAATCAAGTATATACCAAACTTGTGAAGAATTGAAAGACACATCAAATGGTACTAATTTTGTCTGGTTTGGTCAAACCTAGACCGTTTAAATGGGCAAGAAAGTTTTCCTCAACTTTTGATGGTTTTTCAAGAAAACCTCCATCTCTGTCAAAGCAAACCTACTTGTAACATTCATTATTATTGTAAAGCAAAAAATTTCCTATCATTTGAGCTCTTATTGGAAGTTTTAGCTTGACTCTACGTAGAGAAATGAGCAAAAACATCTGACCAAAAAATCATGAGCTAATTCGTTTAACCTGTAAGGGTAAGGCAAAATTGGTCAAAATTGGCCAATTTTCCAAGGACATAACTTTTTCTGATATCTCTGCCAATACTGATCAGATTTGAACAAAACAAACACCATTCGATAGGTCTACATTAGGCCCAACATAATCTAAAAGTCAAAAACACCTAATTGACATTCCCTTCATGAAATAACTCAAAGTCATGTATTTTGATTTGCCTCAAGCGGGCACTACCCGACATATTTTTGAAAATACTAATAATAACCATACCTTCGTATGGAAAGTCAAAAGAGAAATAAAAGTTGAGCTCTATACAGCATCGACTCACTTAGTAAACCATAGAGAAATATCCATCCAAACTTGGATCATTTTTTACATTTTCCCTTACTGCTACTTTGGATCATCTATTACGAACCCGAATCTAACACGTTCTAGTCCGCAAAATTACCCCAAACAACTTTTACTATCCATACAAACAACATTCATATATCAATCCAGAGACTTTTACTAGTACCATCTGCTCAGAATTCATTAATTCATCAAATCATATCATATCTCGACAACCAGAATAGCTACGCAAATTTTCTTTGCATCATCGCATTCTACGTACAAAATGGTTATAGTAACCTGTAAGTTTCAAGAATGTACCGGCACTTTTTAAATTTTCGACCTTTAATCGTCCAAAAGTCCAAAAGTCCAAAATTGAAAATCATTTCCAACATCCATGACCAGATATGAGGCCCCATACACAATATGAGATAACTTTAAACTATTGTAGTACTATAAAAATAAGGCAACTTTAAGCTGAGGACATGGTATTAGAAATGCCTTGTTGTCGAGATTATTGACATTGGAGAGTGCACAATTTAGCTGGGAGTAGATGCATGCCTCATTTTGGAATGCATAAACGAAACACGAAAAAGTAAGATACAATCACCCAGTCTTGAAAACAACACTCATTAACAAGTAAAGTATCCTTCTATAACAATAGATTAGCAACTTATTATGTGCGTTATGCCACGCTCTCAATTCAAAAAGGATGATGCATTGAGAAGCTTTCTCCAGGCATAGTTGCTGACATTGAACTGAGATTGAAAACCCTACTGTTTAAAATGAGGAAGAATGCATTTTGAAATCTGTCATGACCTAAACTTGACAATTGTTCATACTAAACCCTTAATCAAGTATATACCAAACTTGTGAAGAATTGAAAGACACATCAAATGGTACTAATTTTGTCTGGTTTGGTCAAACCTAGACCGTTTAAATGGGCAAGAAAGTTTTCCTCAACTTTTGATGGTTTTTCAAGAAAACCTCCATCTCTGTCAAAGCAAACCTACTTGTAACATTCATTATTATTGTAAAGCAAAAAATTTCCTATCATTTGAGCTCTTATTGGAAGTTTTAGCTTGACTCTACGTAGAGAAATGAGCAAAAACATCTGACCAAAAAATCATGAGCTAATTCGTTTAACCTGTAAGGGTAAGGCAAAATTGGTCAAAATTGGCCAATTTTCCAAGGACATAACTTTTTCTGATATCTCTGCCAATACTGATCAGATTTGAACAAAACAAACACCATTCGATAGGTCTACATTAGGCCCAACATAATCTAAAAGTCAAAAACACCTAATTGACATTCCCTTCATGAAATAACTCAAAGTCATGTATTTTGATTTGCCTCAAGCGGGCACTACCCGACATATTTTTGAAAATACTAATAATAACCATACCTTCGTATGGAAAGTCAAAAGAGAAATAAAAGTTGAGCTCTATACAGCATCGACTCACTTAGTAAACCATAGAGAAATATCCATCCAAACTTGGATCATTTTTTACATTTTCCCTTACTGCTACTTTGGATCATCTATTACGAACCCGAATCTAACACGTTCTAGTCCGCAAAATTACCCCAAACAACTTTTACTATCCATACAAACAACATTCATATATCAATCCAGAGACTTTTACTAGTACCATCTGCTCAGAATTCATTAATTCATCAAATCATATCATATCTCGACAACCAGAATAGCTACGCAAATTTTCTTTGCATCATCGCATTCTACGTACAAAATGGTTATAGTAACCTGTAAGTTTCAAGAATGTACCGGCACTTTTTAAATTTTCGACCTTTAATCGTCCAAAAGTCCAAAAGTCCAAAATTGAAAATCATTTCCAACATCCATGACCAGATATGAGGCCCCATACACAATATGAGATAACTTTAAACTATTGTAGTACTATAAAAATAAGGCAACTTTAAGCTGAGGACATGGTATTAGAAATGCCTTGTTGTCGAGATTATTGACATTGGAGAGTGCACAATTTAGCTGGGAGTAGATGCATGCCTCATTTTGGAATGCATAAACGAAACACGAAAAAGTAAGATACAATCACCCAGTCTTGAAAACAACACTCATTAACAAGTAAAGTATCCTTCTATAACAATAGATTAGCAACTTATTATGTGCGTTATGCCACGCTCTCAATTCAAAAAGGATGATGCATTGAGAAGCTTTCTCCAGGCATAGTTGCTGACATTGAACTGAGATTGAAAACCCTACTGTTTAAAATGAGGAAGAATGCATTTTGAAATCTGTCATGACCTAAACTTGACAATTGTTCATACTAAACCCTTAATCAAGTATATACCAAACTTGTGAAGAATTGAAAGACACATCAAATGGTACTAATTTTGTCTGGTTTGGTCAAACCTAGACCGTTTAAATGGGCAAGAAAGTTTTCCTCAACTTTTGATGGTTTTTCAAGAAAACCTCCATCTCTGTCAAAGCAAACCTACTTGTAACATTCATTATTATTGTAAAGCAAAAAATTTCCTATCATTTGAGCTCTTATTGGAAGTTTTAGCTTGACTCTACGTAGAGAAATGAGCAAAAACATCTGACCAAAAAATCATGAGCTAATTCGTTTAACCTGTAAGGGTAAGGCAAAATTGGTCAAAATTGGCCAATTTTCCAAGGACATAACTTTTTCTGATATCTCTGCCAATACTGATCAGATTTGAACAAAACAAACACCATTCGATAGGTCTACATTAGGCCCAACATAATCTAAAAGTCAAAAACACCTAATTGACATTCCCTTCATGAAATAACTCAAAGTCATGTATTTTGATTTGCCTCAAGCGGGCACTACCCGACATATTTTTGAAAATACTAATAATAACCATACCTTCGTATGGAAAGTCAAAAGAGAAATAAAAGTTGAGCTCTATACAGCATCGACTCACTTAGTAAACCATAGAGAAATATCCATCCAAACTTGGATCATTTTTTACATTTTCCCTTACTGCTACTTTGGATCATCTATTACGAACCCGAATCTAACACGTTCTAGTCCGCAAAATTACCCCAAACAACTTTTACTATCCATACAAACAACATTCATATATCAATCCAGAGACTTTTACTAGTACCATCTGCTCAGAATTCATTAATTCATCAAATCATATCATATCTCGACAACCAGAATAGCTACGCAAATTTTCTTTGCATCATCGCATTCTACGTACAAAATGGTTATAGTAACCTGTAAGTTTCAAGAATGTACCGGCACTTTTTAAATTTTCGACCTTTAATCGTCCAAAAGTCCAAAAGTCCAAAATTGAAAATCATTTCCAACATCCATGACCAGATATGAGGCCCCATACACAATATGAGATAACTTTAAACTATTGTAGTACTATAAAAATAAGGCAACTTTAAGCTGAGGACATGGTATTAGAAATGCCTTGTTGTCGAGATTATTGACATTGGAGAGTGCACAATTTAGCTGGGAGTAGATGCATGCCTCATTTTGGAATGCATAAACGAAACACGAAAAAGTAAGATACAATCACCCAGTCTTGAAAACAACACTCATTAACAAGTAAAGTATCCTTCTATAACAATAGATTAGCAACTTATTATGTGCGTTATGCCACGCTCTCAATTCAAAAAGGATGATGCATTGAGAAGCTTTCTCCAGGCATAGTTGCTGACATTGAACTGAGATTGAAAACCCTACTGTTTAAAATGAGGAAGAATGCATTTTGAAATCTGTCATGACCTAAACTTGACAATTGTTCATACTAAACCCTTAATCAAGTATATACCAAACTTGTGAAGAATTGAAAGACACATCAAATGGTACTAATTTTGTCTGGTTTGGTCAAACCTAGACCGTTTAAATGGGCAAGAAAGTTTTCCTCAACTTTTGATGGTTTTTCAAGAAAACCTCCATCTCTGTCAAAGCAAACCTACTTGTAACATTCATTATTATTGTAAAGCAAAAAATTTCCTATCATTTGAGCTCTTATTGGAAGTTTTAGCTTGACTCTACGTAGAGAAATGAGCAAAAACATCTGACCAAAAAATCATGAGCTAATTCGTTTAACCTGTAAGGGTAAGGCAAAATTGGTCAAAATTGGCCAATTTTCCAAGGACATAACTTTTTCTGATATCTCTGCCAATACTGATCAGATTTGAACAAAACAAACACCATTCGATAGGTCTACATTAGGCCCAACATAATCTAAAAGTCAAAAACACCTAATTGACATTCCCTTCATGAAATAACTCAAAGTCATGTATTTTGATTTGCCTCAAGCGGGCACTACCCGACATATTTTTGAAAATACTAATAATAACCATACCTTCGTATGGAAAGTCAAAAGAGAAATAAAAGTTGAGCTCTATACAGCATCGACTCACTTAGTAAACCATAGAGAAATATCCATCCAAACTTGGATCATTTTTTACATTTTCCCTTACTGCTACTTTGGATCATCTATTACGAACCCGAATCTAACACGTTCTAGTCCGCAAAATTACCCCAAACAACTTTTACTATCCATACAAACAACATTCATATATCAATCCAGAGACTTTTACTAGTACCATCTGCTCAGAATTCATTAATTCATCAAATCATATCATATCTCGACAACCAGAATAGCTACGCAAATTTTCTTTGCATCATCGCATTCTACGTACAAAATGGTTATAGTAACCTGTAAGTTTCAAGAATGTACCGGCACTTTTTAAATTTTCGACCTTTAATCGTCCAAAAGTCCAAAAGTCCAAAATTGAAAATCATTTCCAACATCCATGACCAGATATGAGGCCCCATACACAATATGAGATAACTTTAAACTATTGTAGTACTATAAAAATAAGGCAACTTTAAGCTGAGGACATGGTATTAGAAATGCCTTGTTGTCGAGATTATTGACATTGGAGAGTGCACAATTTAGCTGGGAGTAGATGCATGCCTCATTTTGGAATGCATAAACGAAACACGAAAAAGTAAGATACAATCACCCAGTCTTGAAAACAACACTCATTAACAAGTAAAGTATCCTTCTATAACAATAGATTAGCAACTTATTATGTGCGTTATGCCACGCTCTCAATTCAAAAAGGATGATGCATTGAGAAGCTTTCTCCAGGCATAGTTGCTGACATTGAACTGAGATTGAAAACCCTACTGTTTAAAATGAGGAAGAATGCATTTTGAAATCTGTCATGACCTAAACTTGACAATTGTTCATACTAAACCCTTAATCAAGTATATACCAAACTTGTGAAGAATTGAAAGACACATCAAATGGTACTAATTTTGTCTGGTTTGGTCAAACCTAGACCGTTTAAATGGGCAAGAAAGTTTTCCTCAACTTTTGATGGTTTTTCAAGAAAACCTCCATCTCTGTCAAAGCAAACCTACTTGTAACATTCATTATTATTGTAAAGCAAAAAATTTCCTATCATTTGAGCTCTTATTGGAAGTTTTAGCTTGACTCTACGTAGAGAAATGAGCAAAAACATCTGACCAAAAAATCATGAGCTAATTCGTTTAACCTGTAAGGGTAAGGCAAAATTGGTCAAAATTGGCCAATTTTCCAAGGACATAACTTTTTCTGATATCTCTGCCAATACTGATCAGATTTGAACAAAACAAACACCATTCGATAGGTCTACATTAGGCCCAACATAATCTAAAAGTCAAAAACACCTAATTGACATTCCCTTCATGAAATAACTCAAAGTCATGTATTTTGATTTGCCTCAAGCGGGCACTACCCGACATATTTTTGAAAATACTAATAATAACCATACCTTCGTATGGAAAGTCAAAAGAGAAATAAAAGTTGAGCTCTATACAGCATCGACTCACTTAGTAAACCATAGAGAAATATCCATCCAAACTTGGATCATTTTTTACATTTTCCCTTACTGCTACTTTGGATCATCTATTACGAACCCGAATCTAACACGTTCTAGTCCGCAAAATTACCCCAAACAACTTTTACTATCCATACAAACAACATTCATATATCAATCCAGAGACTTTTACTAGTACCATCTGCTCAGAATTCATTAATTCATCAAATCATATCATATCTCGACAACCAGAATAGCTACGCAAATTTTCTTTGCATCATCGCATTCTACGTACAAAATGGTTATAGTAACCTGTAAGTTTCAAGAATGTACCGGCACTTTTTAAATTTTCGACCTTTAATCGTCCAAAAGTCCAAAAGTCCAAAATTGAAAATCATTTCCAACATCCATGACCAGATATGAGGCCCCATACACAATATGAGATAACTTTAAACTATTGTAGTACTATAAAAATAAGGCAACTTTAAGCTGAGGACATGGTATTAGAAATGCCTTGTTGTCGAGATTATTGACATTGGAGAGTGCACAATTTAGCTGGGAGTAGATGCATGCCTCATTTTGGAATGCATAAACGAAACACGAAAAAGTAAGATACAATCACCCAGTCTTGAAAACAACACTCATTAACAAGTAAAGTATCCTTCTATAACAATAGATTAGCAACTTATTATGTGCGTTATGCCACGCTCTCAATTCAAAAAGGATGATGCATTGAGAAGCTTTCTCCAGGCATAGTTGCTGACATTGAACTGAGATTGAAAACCCTACTGTTTAAAATGAGGAAGAATGCATTTTGAAATCTGTCATGACCTAAACTTGACAATTGTTCATACTAAACCCTTAATCAAGTATATACCAAACTTGTGAAGAATTGAAAGACACATCAAATGGTACTAATTTTGTCTGGTTTGGTCAAACCTAGACCGTTTAAATGGGCAAGAAAGTTTTCCTCAACTTTTGATGGTTTTTCAAGAAAACCTCCATCTCTGTCAAAGCAAACCTACTTGTAACATTCATTATTATTGTAAAGCAAAAAATTTCCTATCATTTGAGCTCTTATTGGAAGTTTTAGCTTGACTCTACGTAGAGAAATGAGCAAAAACATCTGACCAAAAAATCATGAGCTAATTCGTTTAACCTGTAAGGGTAAGGCAAAATTGGTCAAAATTGGCCAATTTTCCAAGGACATAACTTTTTCTGATATCTCTGCCAATACTGATCAGATTTGAACAAAACAAACACCATTCGATAGGTCTACATTAGGCCCAACATAATCTAAAAGTCAAAAACACCTAATTGACATTCCCTTCATGAAATAACTCAAAGTCATGTATTTTGATTTGCCTCAAGCGGGCACTACCCGACATATTTTTGAAAATACTAATAATAACCATACCTTCGTATGGAAAGTCAAAAGAGAAATAAAAGTTGAGCTCTATACAGCATCGACTCACTTAGTAAACCATAGAGAAATATCCATCCAAACTTGGATCATTTTTTACATTTTCCCTTACTGCTACTTTGGATCATCTATTACGAACCCGAATCTAACACGTTCTAGTCCGCAAAATTACCCCAAACAACTTTTACTATCCATACAAACAACATTCATATATCAATCCAGAGACTTTTACTAGTACCATCTGCTCAGAATTCATTAATTCATCAAATCATATCATATCTCGACAACCAGAATAGCTACGCAAATTTTCTTTGCATCATCGCATTCTACGTACAAAATGGTTATAGTAACCTGTAAGTTTCAAGAATGTACCGGCACTTTTTAAATTTTCGACCTTTAATCGTCCAAAAGTCCAAAAGTCCAAAATTGAAAATCATTTCCAACATCCATGACCAGATATGAGGCCCCATACACAATATGAGATAACTTTAAACTATTGTAGTACTATAAAAATAAGGCAACTTTAAGCTGAGGACATGGTATTAGAAATGCCTTGTTGTCGAGATTATTGACATTGGAGAGTGCACAATTTAGCTGGGAGTAGATGCATGCCTCATTTTGGAATGCATAAACGAAACACGAAAAAGTAAGATACAATCACCCAGTCTTGAAAACAACACTCATTAACAAGTAAAGTATCCTTCTATAACAATAGATTAGCAACTTATTATGTGCGTTATGCCACGCTCTCAATTCAAAAAGGATGATGCATTGAGAAGCTTTCTCCAGGCATAGTTGCTGACATTGAACTGAGATTGAAAACCCTACTGTTTAAAATGAGGAAGAATGCATTTTGAAATCTGTCATGACCTAAACTTGACAATTGTTCATACTAAACCCTTAATCAAGTATATACCAAACTTGTGAAGAATTGAAAGACACATCAAATGGTACTAATTTTGTCTGGTTTGGTCAAACCTAGACCGTTTAAATGGGCAAGAAAGTTTTCCTCAACTTTTGATGGTTTTTCAAGAAAACCTCCATCTCTGTCAAAGCAAACCTACTTGTAACATTCATTATTATTGTAAAGCAAAAAATTTCCTATCATTTGAGCTCTTATTGGAAGTTTTAGCTTGACTCTACGTAGAGAAATGAGCAAAAACATCTGACCAAAAAATCATGAGCTAATTCGTTTAACCTGTAAGGGTAAGGCAAAATTGGTCAAAATTGGCCAATTTTCCAAGGACATAACTTTTTCTGATATCTCTGCCAATACTGATCAGATTTGAACAAAACAAACACCATTCGATAGGTCTACATTAGGCCCAACATAATCTAAAAGTCAAAAACACCTAATTGACATTCCCTTCATGAAATAACTCAAAGTCATGTATTTTGATTTGCCTCAAGCGGGCACTACCCGACATATTTTTGAAAATACTAATAATAACCATACCTTCGTATGGAAAGTCAAAAGAGAAATAAAAGTTGAGCTCTATACAGCATCGACTCACTTAGTAAACCATAGAGAAATATCCATCCAAACTTGGATCATTTTTTACATTTTCCCTTACTGCTACTTTGGATCATCTATTACGAACCCGAATCTAACACGTTCTAGTCCGCAAAATTACCCCAAACAACTTTTACTATCCATACAAACAACATTCATATATCAATCCAGAGACTTTTACTAGTACCATCTGCTCAGAATTCATTAATTCATCAAATCATATCATATCTCGACAACCAGAATAGCTACGCAAATTTTCTTTGCATCATCGCATTCTACGTACAAAATGGTTATAGTAACCTGTAAGTTTCAAGAATGTACCGGCACTTTTTAAATTTTCGACCTTTAATCGTCCAAAAGTCCAAAAGTCCAAAATTGAAAATCATTTCCAACATCCATGACCAGATATGAGGCCCCATACACAATATGAGATAACTTTAAACTATTGTAGTACTATAAAAATAAGGCAACTTTAAGCTGAGGACATGGTATTAGAAATGCCTTGTTGTCGAGATTATTGACATTGGAGAGTGCACAATTTAGCTGGGAGTAGATGCATGCCTCATTTTGGAATGCATAAACGAAACACGAAAAAGTAAGATACAATCACCCAGTCTTGAAAACAACACTCATTAACAAGTAAAGTATCCTTCTATAACAATAGATTAGCAACTTATTATGTGCGTTATGCCACGCTCTCAATTCAAAAAGGATGATGCATTGAGAAGCTTTCTCCAGGCATAGTTGCTGACATTGAACTGAGATTGAAAACCCTACTGTTTAAAATGAGGAAGAATGCATTTTGAAATCTGTCATGACCTAAACTTGACAATTGTTCATACTAAACCCTTAATCAAGTATATACCAAACTTGTGAAGAATTGAAAGACACATCAAATGGTACTAATTTTGTCTGGTTTGGTCAAACCTAGACCGTTTAAATGGGCAAGAAAGTTTTCCTCAACTTTTGATGGTTTTTCAAGAAAACCTCCATCTCTGTCAAAGCAAACCTACTTGTAACATTCATTATTATTGTAAAGCAAAAAATTTCCTATCATTTGAGCTCTTATTGGAAGTTTTAGCTTGACTCTACGTAGAGAAATGAGCAAAAACATCTGACCAAAAAATCATGAGCTAATTCGTTTAACCTGTAAGGGTAAGGCAAAATTGGTCAAAATTGGCCAATTTTCCAAGGACATAACTTTTTCTGATATCTCTGCCAATACTGATCAGATTTGAACAAAACAAACACCATTCGATAGGTCTACATTAGGCCCAACATAATCTAAAAGTCAAAAACACCTAATTGACATTCCCTTCATGAAATAACTCAAAGTCATGTATTTTGATTTGCCTCAAGCGGGCACTACCCGACATATTTTTGAAAATACTAATAATAACCATACCTTCGTATGGAAAGTCAAAAGAGAAATAAAAGTTGAGCTCTATACAGCATCGACTCACTTAGTAAACCATAGAGAAATATCCATCCAAACTTGGATCATTTTTTACATTTTCCCTTACTGCTACTTTGGATCATCTATTACGAACCCGAATCTAACACGTTCTAGTCCGCAAAATTACCCCAAACAACTTTTACTATCCATACAAACAACATTCATATATCAATCCAGAGACTTTTACTAGTACCATCTGCTCAGAATTCATTAATTCATCAAATCATATCATATCTCGACAACCAGAATAGCTACGCAAATTTTCTTTGCATCATCGCATTCTACGTACAAAATGGTTATAGTAACCTGTAAGTTTCAAGAATGTACCGGCACTTTTTAAATTTTCGACCTTTAATCGTCCAAAAGTCCAAAAGTCCAAAATTGAAAATCATTTCCAACATCCATGACCAGATATGAGGCCCCATACACAATATGAGATAACTTTAAACTATTGTAGTACTATAAAAATAAGGCAACTTTAAGCTGAGGACATGGTATTAGAAATGCCTTGTTGTCGAGATTATTGACATTGGAGAGTGCACAATTTAGCTGGGAGTAGATGCATGCCTCATTTTGGAATGCATAAACGAAACACGAAAAAGTAAGATACAATCACCCAGTCTTGAAAACAACACTCATTAACAAGTAAAGTATCCTTCTATAACAATAGATTAGCAACTTATTATGTGCGTTATGCCACGCTCTCAATTCAAAAAGGATGATGCATTGAGAAGCTTTCTCCAGGCATAGTTGCTGACATTGAACTGAGATTGAAAACCCTACTGTTTAAAATGAGGAAGAATGCATTTTGAAATCTGTCATGACCTAAACTTGACAATTGTTCATACTAAACCCTTAATCAAGTATATACCAAACTTGTGAAGAATTGAAAGACACATCAAATGGTACTAATTTTGTCTGGTTTGGTCAAACCTAGACCGTTTAAATGGGCAAGAAAGTTTTCCTCAACTTTTGATGGTTTTTCAAGAAAACCTCCATCTCTGTCAAAGCAAACCTACTTGTAACATTCATTATTATTGTAAAGCAAAAAATTTCCTATCATTTGAGCTCTTATTGGAAGTTTTAGCTTGACTCTACGTAGAGAAATGAGCAAAAACATCTGACCAAAAAATCATGAGCTAATTCGTTTAACCTGTAAGGGTAAGGCAAAATTGGTCAAAATTGGCCAATTTTCCAAGGACATAACTTTTTCTGATATCTCTGCCAATACTGATCAGATTTGAACAAAACAAACACCATTCGATAGGTCTACATTAGGCCCAACATAATCTAAAAGTCAAAAACACCTAATTGACATTCCCTTCATGAAATAACTCAAAGTCATGTATTTTGATTTGCCTCAAGCGGGCACTACCCGACATATTTTTGAAAATACTAATAATAACCATACCTTCGTATGGAAAGTCAAAAGAGAAATAAAAGTTGAGCTCTATACAGCATCGACTCACTTAGTAAACCATAGAGAAATATCCATCCAAACTTGGATCATTTTTTACATTTTCCCTTACTGCTACTTTGGATCATCTATTACGAACCCGAATCTAACACGTTCTAGTCCGCAAAATTACCCCAAACAACTTTTACTATCCATACAAACAACATTCATATATCAATCCAGAGACTTTTACTAGTACCATCTGCTCAGAATTCATTAATTCATCAAATCATATCATATCTCGACAACCAGAATAGCTACGCAAATTTTCTTTGCATCATCGCATTCTACGTACAAAATGGTTATAGTAACCTGTAAGTTTCAAGAATGTACCGGCACTTTTTAAATTTTCGACCTTTAATCGTCCAAAAGTCCAAAAGTCCAAAATTGAAAATCATTTCCAACATCCATGACCAGATATGAGGCCCCATACACAATATGAGATAACTTTAAACTATTGTAGTACTATAAAAATAAGGCAACTTTAAGCTGAGGACATGGTATTAGAAATGCCTTGTTGTCGAGATTATTGACATTGGAGAGTGCACAATTTAGCTGGGAGTAGATGCATGCCTCATTTTGGAATGCATAAACGAAACACGAAAAAGTAAGATACAATCACCCAGTCTTGAAAACAACACTCATTAACAAGTAAAGTATCCTTCTATAACAATAGATTAGCAACTTATTATGTGCGTTATGCCACGCTCTCAATTCAAAAAGGATGATGCATTGAGAAGCTTTCTCCAGGCATAGTTGCTGACATTGAACTGAGATTGAAAACCCTACTGTTTAAAATGAGGAAGAATGCATTTTGAAATCTGTCATGACCTAAACTTGACAATTGTTCATACTAAACCCTTAATCAAGTATATACCAAACTTGTGAAGAATTGAAAGACACATCAAATGGTACTAATTTTGTCTGGTTTGGTCAAACCTAGACCGTTTAAATGGGCAAGAAAGTTTTCCTCAACTTTTGATGGTTTTTCAAGAAAACCTCCATCTCTGTCAAAGCAAACCTACTTGTAACATTCATTATTATTGTAAAGCAAAAAATTTCCTATCATTTGAGCTCTTATTGGAAGTTTTAGCTTGACTCTACGTAGAGAAATGAGCAAAAACATCTGACCAAAAAATCATGAGCTAATTCGTTTAACCTGTAAGGGTAAGGCAAAATTGGTCAAAATTGGCCAATTTTCCAAGGACATAACTTTTTCTGATATCTCTGCCAATACTGATCAGATTTGAACAAAACAAACACCATTCGATAGGTCTACATTAGGCCCAACATAATCTAAAAGTCAAAAACACCTAATTGACATTCCCTTCATGAAATAACTCAAAGTCATGTATTTTGATTTGCCTCAAGCGGGCACTACCCGACATATTTTTGAAAATACTAATAATAACCATACCTTCGTATGGAAAGTCAAAAGAGAAATAAAAGTTGAGCTCTATACAGCATCGACTCACTTAGTAAACCATAGAGAAATATCCATCCAAACTTGGATCATTTTTTACATTTTCCCTTACTGCTACTTTGGATCATCTATTACGAACCCGAATCTAACACGTTCTAGTCCGCAAAATTACCCCAAACAACTTTTACTATCCATACAAACAACATTCATATATCAATCCAGAGACTTTTACTAGTACCATCTGCTCAGAATTCATTAATTCATCAAATCATATCATATCTCGACAACCAGAATAGCTACGCAAATTTTCTTTGCATCATCGCATTCTACGTACAAAATGGTTATAGTAACCTGTAAGTTTCAAGAATGTACCGGCACTTTTTAAATTTTCGACCTTTAATCGTCCAAAAGTCCAAAAGTCCAAAATTGAAAATCATTTCCAACATCCATGACCAGATATGAGGCCCCATACACAATATGAGATAACTTTAAACTATTGTAGTACTATAAAAATAAGGCAACTTTAAGCTGAGGACATGGTATTAGAAATGCCTTGTTGTCGAGATTATTGACATTGGAGAGTGCACAATTTAGCTGGGAGTAGATGCATGCCTCATTTTGGAATGCATAAACGAAACACGAAAAAGTAAGATACAATCACCCAGTCTTGAAAACAACACTCATTAACAAGTAAAGTATCCTTCTATAACAATAGATTAGCAACTTATTATGTGCGTTATGCCACGCTCTCAATTCAAAAAGGATGATGCATTGAGAAGCTTTCTCCAGGCATAGTTGCTGACATTGAACTGAGATTGAAAACCCTACTGTTTAAAATGAGGAAGAATGCATTTTGAAATCTGTCATGACCTAAACTTGACAATTGTTCATACTAAACCCTTAATCAAGTATATACCAAACTTGTGAAGAATTGAAAGACACATCAAATGGTACTAATTTTGTCTGGTTTGGTCAAACCTAGACCGTTTAAATGGGCAAGAAAGTTTTCCTCAACTTTTGATGGTTTTTCAAGAAAACCTCCATCTCTGTCAAAGCAAACCTACTTGTAACATTCATTATTATTGTAAAGCAAAAAATTTCCTATCATTTGAGCTCTTATTGGAAGTTTTAGCTTGACTCTACGTAGAGAAATGAGCAAAAACGTCTGACCAAAAAATCATGAGCTAATTCGTTTAACCTGTAAGGGTAAGGCAAAATTGGTCAAAAATTGGCCAATTTTCCAAGGACATAACTTTTTCTGATATCTCTGCCAATACTGATCAGATTTGAACAAAACAAACACCATTCGATAGGTCTACATTAGGCCCAACATAATCTAAAAGTCAAAAACACCTAATTGACATTCCCTTCATGAAATAACTCAAAGTCATGTATTTTGATTTGCCTCAAGCGGGCACTACCCGACATATTTTTGAAAATACTAATAATAACCATACCTTCGTATGGAAAATCAAAAGAGAAATAAAAGTTGAGCTCTATACAGCATCGACTCACTTAGTAAACCATAGAGAAATATCCATCCAAACTTGGATCATTTTTTACATTTTCCCTTACTGCTACTTTGGATCATCTATTACGAACCCGAATCTAACACGTTCTAGTCCGCAAAATTACCCCAAACAACTTTTACTATCCATACAAACAACATTCATATATCAATCCAGAGACTTTTACTAGTACCATCTGCTCAGAATTCATTAATTCATCAAATCATATCATATCTCGACAACCAGAATAGCTACGCAAATTTTCTTTGCATCATCGCATTCTACGTACAAAATGGTTATAGTAACCTGTAAGTTTCAAGAATGTACCGGCACTTTTTAAATTTTCGACCTTTAATCGTCCAAAAGTCCAAAAGTCCAAAATTGAAAATCATTTCCAACATCCATGACCAGATATGAGGCCCCATACACAATATGAGATAACTTTAAACTATTGTAGTACTATAAAAATAAGGCAACTTTAAGCTGAGGACATGGTATTAGAAATGCCTTGTTGTCGAGATTATTGACATTGGAGAGTGCACAATTTAGCTGGGAGTAGATGCATGCCTCATTTTGGAATGCATAAACGAAACACGAAAAAGTAAGATACAATCACCCAGTCTTGAAAACAACACTCATTAACAAGTAAAGTATCCTTCTATAACAATAGATTAGCAACTTATTATGTGCGTTATGCCACGCTCTCAATTCAAAAAGGATGATGCATTGAGAAGCTTTCTCCAGGCATAGTTGCTGACATTGAACTGAGATTGAAAACCCTACTGTTTAAAATGAGGAAGAATGCATTTTGAAATCTGTCATGACCTAAACTTGACAATTGTTCATACTAAACCCTTAATCAAGTATATACCAAACTTGTGAAGAATTGAAAGACACATCAAATGGTACTAATTTTGTCTGGTTTGGTCAAACCTAGACCGTTTAAATGGGCAAGAAAGTTTTCCTCAACTTTTGATGGTTTTTCAAGAAAACCTCCATCTCTGTCAAAGCAAACCTACTTGTAACATTCATTATTATTGTAAAGCAAAAAATTTCCTATCATTTGAGCTCTTATTGGAAGTTTTAGCTTGACTCTACGTAGAGAAATGAGCAAAAACGTCTGACCAAAAAATCATGAGCTAATTCGTTTAACCTGTAAGGGTAAGGCAAAATTGGTCAAAAATTGGCCAATTTTCCAAGGACATAACTTTTTCTGATATCTCTGCCAATACTGATCAGATTTGAACAAAACAAACACCATTCGATAGGTCTACATTAGGCCCAACATAATCTAAAAGTCAAAAACACCTAATTGACATTCCCTTCATGAAATAACTCAAAGTCATGTATTTTGATTTGCCTCAAGCGGGCACTACCCGACATATTTTTGAAAATACTAATAATAACCATACCTTCGTATGGAAAATCAAAAGAGAAATAAAAGTTGAGCTCTATACAGCATCGACTCACTTAGTAAACCATAGAGAAATATCCATCCAAACTTGGATCATTTTTTACATTTTCCCTTACTGCTACTTTGGATCATCTATTACGAACCCGAATCTAACACGTTCTAGTCCGCAAAATTACCCCAAACAACTTTTACTATCCATACAAACAACATTCATATATCAATCCAGAGACTTTTACTAGTACCATCTGCTCAGAATTCATTAATTCATCAAATCATATCATATCTCGACAACCAGAATAGCTACGCAAATTTTCTTTGCATCATCGCATTCTACGTACAAAATGGTTATAGTAACCTGTAAGTTTCAAGAATGTACCGGCACTTTTTAAATTTTCGACCTTTAATCGTCCAAAAGTCCAAAAGTCCAAAATTGAAAATCATTTCCAACATCCATGACCAGATATGAGGCCCCATACACAATATGAGATAACTTTAAACTATTGTAGTACTATAAAAATAAGGCAACTTTAAGCTGAGGACATGGTATTAGAAATGCCTTGTTGTCGAGATTATTGACATTGGAGAGTGCACAATTTAGCTGGGAGTAGATGCATGCCTCATTTTGGAATGCATAAACGAAACACGAAAAAGTAAGATACAATCACCCAGTCTTGAAAACAACACTCATTAACAAGTAAAGTATCCTTCTATAACAATAGATTAGCAACTTATTATGTGCGTTATGCCACGCTCTCAATTCAAAAAGGATGATGCATTGAGAAGCTTTCTCCAGGCATAGTTGCTGACATTGAACTGAGATTGAAAACCCTACTGTTTAAAATGAGGAAGAATGCATTTTGAAATCTGTCATGACCTAAACTTGACAATTGTTCATACTAAACCCTTAATCAAGTATATACCAAACTTGTGAAGAATTGAAAGACACATCAAATGGTACTAATTTTGTCTGGTTTGGTCAAACCTAGACCGTTTAAATGGGCAAGAAAGTTTTCCTCAACTTTTGATGGTTTTT